>OU896715.1:32011419-32218938 GCA_918026855.4 Phaedon cochleariae
GTTTCATTGTCTGCAAAGCTTGGATAGGGCAAAAGTGGATCCTTGTTGGAAGCCGGAATTGATGACAATGTTATCAGACGATTCTTTATCCACCACCAAATGTAGCGATCTGCCTGAAAGAAAACTCGATGAAAGATGGCATAGCTGAGGTGGTTCGCCGTATGAGAATAGTTTCTGGAGGAGTCCTTGGAAGATGGGTTTCAATTCCAGGATTTGATTAATTTTTCAATGTTTTGCTCATTTTACCCACTTATCTCTTTTCTCCTCTCAACATTTGTCAATCATTTGTATACTCTATATGACTCAAATGTCACAATAGGTCATATTAAGGGCCTGACATGGGCCCACTCACGTTCAACCTCAACCTAACCTAACCTATATGCCTTTGCTCATAATGTCATAATATTTGTATGACATTGAATTCTGTTTTCTGTTTGAAATACATGTTGGCTGATTGCCTCATCAATTATTCGATATTCGCGTCAATAATTTGTGCTTCCAGTATGAAACAGGGCCCTTGTTGAAAAAGAAAATTTTCAAAAACGAATGTTTTTTCGAGAATTGCTGTGGCAATTTCTCATCATACCATTTCCGTGCATGATATTGAATTGAATATATAGGTCCAATAATGAGAACCCAGGTAGCCTCGTGGTGGAAGCGTCATTATACTAATCCGCGTTTGCTTGCTGGTGTACGTGGGTTCAATTCTCCGCTGCAGAAATGTGTCTGATGACCTAAGAATGTGTTTGGTCATCCCTTGCTCGCACGAGTCTCTCGAAGAATTCTAGGGATTGCTCGTGAGGGGCCAACCTAATGACGGATAGAAAAATTCAGAACAATTTTTCAGAACCCGTTATCATTTCTTGATACATGGGCTCGTGACTATGGGCATCGGCGGGTATATCTAATTCAACTAGTTGAATTTATAGAACTATTTCAACTCCAGGTGAGTCTACAAAAAAATGTAATTCCTTCCATACCCATATTTTTTTAATCGTACCTCAAATTGAGCTGAAGATGATCCCTTATACCGACCCGTGTCCCTCTGATCATCAAACAACCGAGTTAACAACGTTATTAAATGGTGTGGAGATAATTTTGATCTTTCCTTCCTTCCTTTGATATATTATTCTGATTTCAATCAGTCAATCATCAAAAAACTTATTTGTTGTAATGATCTTGAGGAAAGGAGGTAATTGCAACCATGTAAGACCGCATTGCATCGGCACTCTTCCTAATGATGAAACCGAAAAATGTATTATCGAGTATCCTAGCAAATTACCACCAGTCGTCGAAGTGGTCCCAATGGCATAATGCTATATCAGGCCAAATATCTGATTGGAATAGTCAAAAAATCAGCCTCCAAAATTTATATAGGACGACAGTCATTTATTGAATGGTTCATTAGCTGAGAAGATGTCATCACCAGAAGGAGATATATGGACATGACCAATGTGCTTGTTGGTTCATTATCATCGTTAGAGATACCATCATTGGAGAGCTTTCTTCATGTAAAAACTTAAAAAACGATAAGATTTTCACAAAATTCTTTAACACACAACATGTTTCGCTAACACAGTAGCTTCGTCAGGTGATATCCCTAACAACACAGGGATGTCCGAGGTACGTACCTTTTTTGTCCCGCGGTACAAGGACATGATTGGGGCATCCAGGGGATGTCGCGCAGTGGTTGTCCAGTGGACATCCCGCAAAGTACATCCCTAGGTTATCCTATTCGTGTCCCTGGAGTATCTGATATCTATTCACATCAGAGTCATTGAATTTCATCGAAGTATTAAGTTGCATTTTTTTGAACCTGTTTATTTTTCTTCCGGAAAATAATCGTAATGAAAATAAAGAATAAAGTTTCAGAACTTCTTGAGAAATTACCATTTTTCGCAAACAGAAATCGTACATGCATAATGCCCCTCATTTTTAAACACCCAAGAATGATATAATAATAATAATACCCAAATCCTAACAAAGTTGTATTTATTCAGGTTTCTATTTTTCGCAAACAGAAATCGTACAACATGCATAATGCCCCTCATTTTTAAACACCCAAGAATGATAAAATAATTATACCCAAATCCTAACAAAGTTGTATTCATTCAGGTTCCTGTAGTTAAGTCCTGTTTATAAATCTGTTTAGTACACATATCTTCAGGAGGCTCAATAGCCAATGAAGTAAGATGCGTGCCTGATAAGCCAGAGGTCCCGGGTTCAATCCGTACTCGACCTACATTTTTTTTCTTCTGTCGAAGGGATGTCCCTGGGATATCCTTGCGACGTCATAGGGATATCCTTTCTTCGTACTTGGTACATCCCAGGGACGTACCAGAAGGACATCCCTAAGATGCCTCTTTTGTGGAAAGCGGATGTCCCTGGAACGTCCCTAGTATGTACCATGTTCCGACGCAGGATATCCCAGGGACGTCCTCGTAGAAAATGAAGGACGTCCCTGGGACGTCCCTGGGACGTACTCGTGTTGTTAGGGATACTGGTACAATGAACTATGAAAAGGTTTTGAGATATACTATATTCAATTTTCATCGAATAGCATAATTCTAATCTCGCAAAGAAAACTGCCATTTTTCATTCATTTCTCCCAGAATATAGACTGGCAGAAGTGCCGTTTGATACAATACAATGTTTAACATGCCTTTGTGACATGTCATATCCGATAACGATAGAAATTTGCAGATCGATATCCTTCTATTGTCAAAATGTCGCGCAACTTAACAAATACACATCAATACCGGACCGTATTACATTAGTATTGAAGATTTGCTTCATTATTATTAGTCGGACGCAATAATGTACTATTAATATAATAAAAATATACCCTCAGTCTGGCAACATCGCTGGACGCACTAATGTATATACAGGACGCAATAAAGATCGTTGAATGAACCTCAAATATATGGCTGGATGCAATAACATTCGTGAAATGGAATGACGCAATGAGGTACGCGGAATGAAAATAATTCGTATATCTTAAAAATAAAGATAGAACAATTCTGAATAGAGGTAAATGCTGGCAATGACGTGAGGAGAGATATACTTCGACTAGTTTCTATCCAACCTTATTCTTTCTGGTGGACGCAATAAGTATGGATTATGAAAAGACGCAACAAAGATAGCAGGATGTATATATATATATATATATATATATATATATATATATATATATATATATATATATATATATATATATATATATATATATATATATATATATATATATATATATATATAGCTGTGCTGGCTTCGATTTTTATCATTCGACGATAGTGTGATTTATTTGAGTATTATATTCATAATGGAGAAATTTTTGATCGTTAAAGACGTGATCAAGAAAAATTATCGCTTCGGGGTACAGGCTCGTACTTTAGAGTTCAATATAAAACCTATTCCTCAAAACAAGGAACCGGTGGCCTATATCAAGGATGCAGTCACCGACATTGTTTTAAAAGGCACTGAGGGCCTGCATCCAACCGATAAGGTAGGTTTCTCGTTTTGTTCTGAAGATTTCGCGAGGGGACCAGGGTGGATAGCTTTCAAAACTGCTTCAGAGGTATCGGTGGATGATATTTTCGAAAAAATATCATCCATTTACCAATCAAACTCTTGTTGCCTGAACACTGAGACCTTTTGTCTCAGCGTAACCTCTTGTAGGTTACCTGCTGGCAAGGGTGGGAGAGAGCGCTGCTACAACTCTTTTGACGAAGAGTGCAGCAGGCGGAGAGGAATTATAGTAATCAATAACAAAGATAATTTATGTCTTCCTCGAGCACTTGTTGTAGCTCAGGCATTCGCAGACAAAGACCCGAAATATAATGATGTACGTAGGAATATTAAAAAATTACAGAATCAGCGTGCTCTGCAGTTAGTTTCTGATGCTGGGGTTACCGTACCTACGGAGGGATGCGGAATACCAGAGCTACAACAGTTCCAGCAATATCTCTCGTCATATAATATAACAGTATATCGATATGGGAACAAGGGCCGTAAAATCATTTTCAAGGGTGGGAATGAGGGTCTCTCACTGAATTTACTCCATCATGAGGGCCACTATAACTCACTTACATCTGCCTTTTGTTGTGCGTTTTATTGTGAGGAATGTCACGTTCCCTATGATCATCGGGAAGCACATCGCTGTGGTGGTACTTGTTTTCGTGCCGAGCATCACCACCATGTCCTAAAAATAGTGTAAAAGTTCCCTGCAACTCTTGTAAAAGATCTTTCCGTGGAGAGGGCTGTTTTGATAACCATATTCAGAACGCCATTTGTAGTGAGATTAAACGTTGTGAGAAATGTTCCAAAATTGTGCCTACCAATAGAGCCCACACCTGCGGAGAGATCTTTTGCAAGATTTGCAACAAGCATCAGTCCGGTGATCATTTATGTTTCATCCAGCCCGACACGAAAGTACCCAAGACTGATGATCTCTTGTTTATCTTTTTTGATCTAGAGACTCGTCAGAAGCGTGTACAACCGGATGGAGCTCTTCTTCACGAGCCTAATCTGTGTGTCTTTCGTCAATGCTGTGACGTTTGCATCGATACTACACAGCAGATTTGTTCGAAATGCGGGGTGCGTTTACAAATTCTCAAGTGTAATGACCCCATATCTCCATTTGTTCATCATGTATTGACAATAAGGAAGAAATTCAAAAATGTCATTGTTATTGCTCACAACGGTAGAACATTCGATTTTCAGTTCATTCTCAATCATATTTTGACCTGAAACCTGATCTTATTATGAGAGGTAGCGGGTTAATTTCCATGACTATTGGTAATGTCAAGTTTTTGGACTCTCTCAATTATTTCCCAATGGCCCTGGCAAAACTGCCTAAATCTTTCGGATTCTCTGAATTGGAAAAGGGATATTTCCCTTACCTTTTCAATCGTATAGAGAATCAGAATTACAAGGGCCCTATCCCAGCTCTACAGTTTTACACCCCAGACAATCTCACTTCAGATGCTCGCGCATCTCTCATAAAATGGCATGCTGAAAGAGTCGATGAAAACTATGTTTTCGATTTCTCTCGAGAAATCATAGATTATTGTATTTCTGATGTAGATATTCTGACCAAGGCCTGTTTGAAATTTCGACAGCTGATGCTGTCTAAAACTAATGTGTGTCCTTTCACAGAAGCAGTAACGATCGCTTCGACATGCAATAAGGTTTTCCGTAGAAATTTTCTCAAACCAAACACCATAGGTATTATTCCCAAGGACGGCTACAGACATCGTGATAATCAATCTGTGATAGCCACCCAGTAATTACTTTGGCAGGAGAAACTACGGAATATAAAAATCCAACAGGCCTGCCGATCTTCAGAGGCCCATATCGGTAATCTCAAAGTTGATGGCTATTCGGCGGAAACAAAACAAGTTTTCGAGTTTCAAGGTTGCTTTTATCACGGTTGTCCCCGTTGCTATATTGATCAGAGAGATACTCCTGTCAAAAACTGTCCTTCCGAAACTATGAACCATCGTTATCATCCCCTGCTTAGAAATCTACCCCTTGACCCTCGAGATGCTTTCTATGGTGGTCGAACGGGAAATATTGTCGAATATTACAAGGCCGGGGATGGTGAACAAATCGAATACGTTGACGTTTGTTCGCTCTACCCATGGGTGTGTAAATATGGCAAATTTCCTGTGGGTCATCCGAAAGTACTTGTTGGTGAGGAGGCTTCTACTGTGTCACTTTCCTCTATCTCCGGACTCGTTAAATGTGCGATTCTCCCGCCACAAGAACTTTTTTCATCCTGTTTTACCACAGAAAATGAACAACAAGCTGATGTTTGTTCTTTGTCGTGTATGTGGTGAAAACTATAATACTAGTGGTTGTCATCACACTGATGAAGAACGAACATTGACAGGAACATGGACTGTTGAAGAGATATTAAAAGCCCTTGAGGTGGGCTATCGGATTATCGAGATCAAAGAGATTTGGTCCTACGACACTGTGCAATTTGGTGAGGACGTTTCTGGTCTATTCACAGACATGATGAATGAATTCATCAAGGTGAAACAAGAGTCATCAGATTGGCCAAAGCATTGTAAGACCAAAGAGGAAAAAGAGAGGTATATTGATGAGTTTTTACAACGGGAGGATGTTTTGCTGGAATTTTCTAAAATCACCGATAACCCTGGCTTGAGAGCACTGGCCAAGCTTATGCTGAATTCCTTCTGGGGTGAGTTTGGTCAGCGTGAAAATCAGCCGAAAACTTCTATAATCAATCAGCCCTCAGAATTCTTTTCGATGATGACGGATCCTTCCCTTATTGTCAATACAGTACTCCCGATAAACGAGGATACCCTCATTGTTAATTGGGAGTATAAGGAGGAGAGCTATGACACTCTTTCCACAGTCAATGTTGTAATTGCTGCATTTGTAACAGCCTTAGCTCGGTTGAAACTTTACAGCTATTTACAGCAGCTTGGAGAAAGGGTGTTATACTACGACACAGACTCGGTTATCTATGTTTCCAGACAAGGGGAATTCGACATTCCCACTGGTCAATTTATTGGTGATATGACCGATGAAATGGAATGTTACGGCCCTGGTTCCCATATCACAGAGTTTGTATCTGGTGGCCCCAAAAATTATGCTTACAAGCTATGGGCAACCAAGGATCAAGAGTTCAAAGTTGTGTGCAAAGTTGAAGGCCTCTCCCTTAACTATGCTGCTTCACAGCTTGTGAATTCTGAATCAATTGAAGATATGATTCTGAACCCTGGTCCCCCTGTCGAAATTTTGAGCAAACAGTTCCGTCGAACCAAGGAACATGAGGTCATCACAGTTGATGTAACCAAAAAGTACAAGCCTGTAAGTTTGAAGCAGAAATCTCTCGAAGATCACACTTCTGTACCTTACGGTTTTAAAAAGCGGAAATCATTATAAATATTCTATGAATCACAGCATCGTCATTCCTTCTTTTCTATTTATCAGACAGTGGTAAACAAATTGCGATTGAAGTTTTTTATCAGAGTTCTGTGTAAAATTCGATTAAAAATATCCGGCACAAAGCTCGAGAGAGAGAGAGAAAGTAAAAGCAATCGTTATCACGACCGGATCTATACAATGAATTTTTGATCAAATCAGCCGTTTTCACGGCTACTTTGAAGATTTGAGGTGAATAGTTCAATGAAAGAAAAAAAAGGCCCTAACTATGTAGCGAACTTATGAAGTGTTTTTATTAAGTTGGAAATTGATCTTCGTGCTGCTACAAATAGAACAAACAAAAACTGGCCTGATTTCATATTTCAACAGTCACCTGTTCTACTGAAAAAAAAAAACAATGGGCATTATCTGGCAAATTAATGAAGTGTTTCTATTGATTTAGAAATCGATCTCCGTGCAGCTAGATATAGAACAAACAAACTG
Source organism: Phaedon cochleariae (assembly GCA_918026855.4). Classification (NCBI taxonomy): domain Eukaryota; kingdom Metazoa; phylum Arthropoda; class Insecta; order Coleoptera; family Chrysomelidae; genus Phaedon; species Phaedon cochleariae. The sequence continues at coordinate 32,018,821 of OU896715.1, forward strand.
CTCTGATTTCATATATCAACAGTCATCTGTTCTATAATGAATTATTCACCCCCAATCTTTAGAGTGTATGTGGTTTTGTATAGGCCCAAAGGGAAATGCTTTTATCCACATTCAGAACAAAGAAAAAAAGCAAAACGCGCCAAAAGGCTTTTACCCCGAGGGTGGTGTGGAAACAAAGCTATTCATACTATGTTTCAGGACTTATATACGAACTGGTCAATATCAATGTATGACTTCAGTATTTCAGCAGCTCTCCAACAGTACAGACGTAATCAGCAATGCCAAACTGTGCCTGGGGTAGACCATGCAATTGCAGTGACTGCAAACCTAGTTTCTGCTCTTTCTGCCGCAGAGAGGGGGTTCGTCATGTGATCGAAGACTACACCACTGATAGAAAAGGGATAGGCGCCTACATTTTCACAGCATGGTGTGGAGATTGTTTCAAGAAAAAAAAATATAAAATGTTATAGATTGTGATTATCTCATTCGTCAATGAAATATTTGATAGATGCTCTGTATATTTTTCAAACCAGCCTGTCAAACGCCCTGTATACTTCATAATTTGAAATTGAATAACTTTTTCTATAGACCCTGTATATTTTTCCTCAAATAGACAGCCGAAAACATCCATTATACTTTGTTATTTGAAATTGAGAAACTTTCTTCTTCTAAAGACCCTGTATATTTTTCATCAAACAGAAAACCGAAAACATCCATAATACTCAATTATTTGATGTAAAAACTTTTTTTGCCTAAATGCTCTGTATATTTTTCAAAACAGACAGTCAAACACCCTGTATACTTTATAATTTGGAATTGATGACCTTTTTTTTTCTGAAGACCCTAAACTGAAGATGACAGTTGCAACAATTATTGTGAACAATCAGTTGAAATCTATTGTCTTTAATCTCCCTACTACGAAGACAATCCTCTATGAAAATAAAATTCCTACTATGGTAAGCTGAAAATTCAAAACTGAAAATCTTAATGATGTATGAAACACCCTGTAGATGAATAAAATCCTATTTCAGATGTATACTCTTTCGTCAGCCAAAAATCTAGCAAAATATGAAACTGAAAATCCTAATGTTTTACGAAACACCCTGTACATCGAATTACTATACACAGATTTCTTGAAATGTTTGTTTTTTTTTCTTTACCCCAACATTCCTGTTACGCGTTTAACAAAATTTCTCAACTCTGTTCAATGTTTTTTTCTTTATAATTCACCGCTAAGAAACAATGACTATAATGTTCGGGTCTTTTCACATATTAGCTACCTATCACATACTACATTGTTTCGAAAAAGCATCAAGGGCTCTGTCACGAATCGTGGGGAATTTTACGTGAGAGGTACAACAAAAAGTAGGAAATAGGCAACTCACCACAGTATATCCAGAGAAAAGTTCATGAAGCGAAACGATGTGATCAAGCGGAGGCCAGTGCGTGCATCCTCGTTGTGTTTTAGTGAAGGATATATATTTTCTTTGGTGGTGGTGGTTGGTGAAAATCATCCTGGACCTGCATTTTGGACCCTATATCTCCGATGATGAAATTTGTGTCATTTCCACCCAAATTTTGGAACTTCACAGGCACCACATGACAATCCAGGTATCGAACGTTGCTCTCATGCGCGGGACCTCTGTAATTTTTTTCCCATACACACACACACACGCACAGATTTTTTGGCAATGAAAACGCACTGAACCATCCTAAATATCCAACCCAACTAAAGAATGAAATAATAATACTCCTAGAGCCACTTAATGTTATCATGTGAACACACAGGAAATCGCGCCGAGGGGCAGGAAATCGTAATCTCAGTCTGTTTCAGTCACCTATAATGAATTATTGAATTTTCGAATACTTTTTCTTCTAATCTTCTCCGAACTGAAAATGCCAATGTTATACAGGATGGCTCGAAAAGAAATACCTTTTTTTTCAGTGGGGCACTATATGTATAATATTCCTAAGTGTTCTTATACTACCCACAACATAACAACACACAAATCCAGAAAACTAGAAAGGATAAATAAATTTGCTATACCGAATGTCTGAAATGGAACATAACCTCTAAAACATTGTATCGTTTGTCTAGTATTGATGTATGATAGCGTTTTTGATCATCTGTCAAATGACAAACGTCAGGCCATAAGTATCCTATGTGAGTTTGTATTGCTATTCAAACAACCTGTATATCAAACGGATACTCTATCATACGTATGTTTGCTGAGTCTACCTGTGAGACCCCTATATATACTTTTGTATCGCTATTGCTAACTCAAACATCCTGTATATTAAATTATTAGGTAGCGGGTAGTCTACTTGCAGGTCATCTAGTCACGTGTCATCAATCCTTTGTTAACTGTCAAATGTCTTATGTAATACGTCAGCTGTCTAATCCCGCAAAAGTGGGTGAGGCGTCCAGTATATTTTTTTCTTTTTTTGCTATCCAACTCAAACGCCCTGTATATATCATGTTATAGCGGGTAGCCTTTATATGTAGGTAGTCTACTCTTCGGAGAGGTATAACGCCTTTTTGGGTTCACCCTATTTTTTTTTCCCAACTATTACCCAACTCAAACACCCTGTATATAGCCGTTGTTAAGTGAAAAAATGGAATGAAATGCGCGCCGTCATCTCTAGAACGGATCTATCGCAGTCCAGCCGATGATGACGACCCGTTCGCTGGGCCGCGAGTAGCTAGCCGAGTCAGGCCGGCCTGTGATTGGTCGGCCGAAACACGTGGTAGGTGGAGTGGAGGGGCTGGACTGGGGTGTCGCGACCCCTACTTGTTCATCCTGTCTTGGTGCCTACTCCACCTGCCTTATCCATTTCCTCATCTGTCTGTGTCCCCTCGTTTTTAATGTCCACTCGGTGAGCAAGCCCATTCTGCCAGGGTCCCTCGAAGTTTGTCTGGGTTTTTGCCGGTTTTAGTCTCTTCTCCACGTGCATAGTGCCCAACTTTGGGCCCTTCTTCGTGTGGGGCCCTTTGGTTTCCACATGTGCCTCGCGTCTGCCTGGAGTAGCTTTCCATTCTTCGCAACTCTCCACTAGTCTCTTCATTAGGTGTCCTAGATCGCCTATTGTATTTTTTATCCCTCTTTGCGTGTTCGGGTTGCTGCTCACTAGCGACTTGAGTTGATCGCTACTCTTTTTTAATTTTTCGACTATTCGTCTCGACTCCCTGGCGTCCACTTCAATCTTCTCTGACCCCTGCCCGTGACGTGGTGATGCCCATCTCTTCCGTTTATTCCTCTGCACTGTGAAGTCTCCTTCATCTTCTTTATGTTCCTGTAGGTCTGGTCGGATCGTCCTGTCCTCTATACTTGCAGTGCGCTCCGGTGCACCGCATCCGCTCAGATCAAGGAAGCTGCTGCCAAACGTGTCCTCCTGCCAGAACATGTCACCCTGTATCTGATCTACTCCCTTAGGGGGAGCAAATTCTCCCTCCGAGCTGATGCTCCCGCTTCTTACACTCCGTCCGTCGCTCTCGCTGGAGCTCGCGCTCTTGATACTTGCCCTTCTGCTCGGTGATCTCGGCAGGGAGTCCCTCCTACCAAAAACAAGCTCCATGTCTTCCTCTTCTGTTAGAGCCGATGGTCTTCGCTCTTCTTCTTCCTTCTCTGCTTCTGCCTTCTGCCCTAAATTTGATTTGCCTGAGCCACTTTCTCGCTCGCCTTTCCCATCTTCATTAGTATTATGATTTTCCATATATGTTTCCACGAGAAGCTTGGGAAAGAATCTGTCCACCCTTGCAGAGCCCCGCATGTAAATGTAAGGCATCTTCCCCGCCGGGTTGCCTGGTCCGGCAAGCATCGCTGGCGACACACTATCTCATCCCTGTGTCATGCACTCCGTCGGCACGATGGAGCTACACCTTAGGGTTGGGAGACGCGGTAGCCAAAGAGTTGGCCAAGAGGAGGAAGGCACAGCCGCCTCCCTTGTGCCCGTGAGAGGAAATTTGCCAAGATAGGCAGGAAAAGACAGGAAAAAGTATAGAAGAGAATGTGCCCAGGTAGGCGAAAGGAGAAAGAAGAAGATATATAGTAACCTCACCTTAGACTATTTGAAGAAGGTAGAGGTTCAGCTAGGAATTCCAGGAGTCGCCGCCTTCTACACTCATCATTATGAGCCCTTCCAGAGTTTCTTTAATCGAGGTTGACTCCTCTAGATCCGTAATGTTGAGTAAGAGACAGGCCGACCTCGAGTAAGGTGTGCTTCAATCGAACACGCATTACGGTCTTGCTAGCGCAGAGGCTTTGTTTTGCGCATGACACTAGCCTGGGAACAAACCCTCCGGCCCAACCTGACCTAACCTAACATAACCTTTTTTTTATGGAGGGGGAAAATCCATCATGGACATCTGTCGTTGATGTTCTACGATCAGGTAGTGTCGGACTCCTACCGACTAAAACCCCCCTCTTTTCATCTCCTCAACGTTTTCGGAACTGTTATTCACATACTTTCGTCGAAAACGTTGTGGCGTCTCATCGCAATGCTACTGTTGGTTCTCTTGTTGCCTATTTCTCTCTTCTTCTTCTTCAATTTTCATTATCTCTCTTATCCCGTTGTATATTATCGTGAAGTCTCTTTTGTCTTGGGACATCAGGTCCATTACGTTGTCTGATGTGATTTTAGTTTGTAGTTCGGTCTCTATTCTCCATCTCTGTACATGAAATCTTGGGCAGTGAAAAACCGTATGCTCTGCATCATCTTTCACTGCGGAACAGTATTCGCAGTTCTCTGTTTCTGTTTTCATGATATTCTTCGTGTACGCCCTAAAAGAACCGTGGCCGGTAAGGAATTGTGTGAAATAGTAATCAGTCTTTTTATGTTTGCATCTTGACCATGCCATAGTGTTTTTCATCAATCGTATTGTCCATTGCGCTCTCGTTGTTAGTGCGTCTCATTCTTCTTGCCATTTTACTAGAGTTCTCTGTTTATCGATGTTTTGTGTATGGAATGCGTCAGCTCTTTATGCTATCTTCAGGTGGATTGGTGGTATTCCTACTATCGCCATCAGTGCTTCTGCCGATACCAAGCGGTATGCGTATGCTATTCTTAGTAGCATTTTCCTTTGGGTTTTCATGAGCAGCTCCTTGTACTCTTTCATTTCCGTAACCAAATGCCATATTGGTGCACCGTACAGTATGATTGACTGCATCACTCCATGGAGGAGTAGTCTCTTGTTAGTGCTTGGTCCTCCTATGTTCTGCATCAGTCGTGCGAGTGTGGCTGTACGCTGTTCTGCCTTGTTAACTGTCTCGCGTATGTGTGTGCCGAAAATTCCCCAATGGTCCAGGTGGATTCCCAGATATTCAATACTCTTGCTGGGTGTTATTTCTACATTGTTCACTCTGAATTTTATTGTGTCCCGTATTTTCTTCCACCTGGTACCTTTCAGTATCAGGGCTTCCGACTTATGATTGGCGAGGGTCAGTTTGTTTGTCTCCATCCATTGTGTAATCTTTCTCATGACTCCATTCATTTCGTCCATTAGATCTTCTTTGGTGTCCTTCTTACCTAGAATAGCCAGATCGTCCGCAAAAGCAATTTTTTTTTTTCATCGCTTGGAGCGCACGAAAGGGAATCCCTATAATAACTCCAAGTTGAACTTTCAAGTTCAACCTTCTAGTTCAACTTCAAGCTCGAACATCGAGTTCAAACTTCAAGTTGAACCTTCAAGTTGAACCTTCAAGTTGAACTTTCAAGTTGAACCTTCAAGTTGAACCTTCAAGTTGAACCTTCAAGTTGAACCTTCAAGTTGAACCTTCAAGTGCAACCTTTGAGTTTGACTTCAAGTTCAACCTTCAAGTTCAAACTTCAAGTTCAAACTCCAGGTTCAACCTTTGAGTTCAACCTTCAAGTTCAACCTCAAGTTCAAACTTCAAGTTCAAACGTCAAGTCCAAACTTCAAGTTCAAACTTCACGTTCGAACTTCAAGTTCAAACTTCAAGTTGAACCTTCAAGTTCAACCTTCGAGTTCGAACTTCAAGTTCAAACTTCGAGTTCAACCTTCGAATTCACTTTCAACTCCAACCTTCAAGTTCAAGTTCAAACTTCAAGTTCAACCTTCGAATTCGAACTTGAAGTTCAAACTCCAAGTTCAACTTCCAAGTTCAACCTTCAAGTTCAAACTTCAAGTTCAACCTTCGAATTCAACCTTCAAGTTCAAACTTCAAGTTCAAACATCAAGTTCAACTTTCGAGTTCAAACTTCAAGTTCAACCTTCAAGTTCAACCTTCAAACTCAACCTTCAAGTTCAACCATCGAGTTCAACCTTCAAGTTCAACCTTCAAGTTCAAGTTCAACCTTCAAGTACAAACTCCAAGTAGAACAAGCAGCCAGAGACATGAGGTTGAGAGCCGTCAGTAAGGCTATCTCAGTCACTCCAGCCACTCCCTCACCGCCACCCTCACCAAGCTCTGAATCGGAGAAAGAGATCGTTTCGGCGACGGAGAGGTCTCTCAAAGCAGCAATCGAGAGAAATGATGCCCGATACACCAGGGAAGAAGGAGCCTTCAGATTTGGGAATATAACAAGCACCCCTTGAGAGGCTACTCCTGAAATCTACAGGAAATATCGTATTGACCATCGAATCACATACGATGAGATGGTAGCAAGGGGAATGCAAGCGGCAGAGGATAACCTCTCCAATTCAGTGGCCAAGATATCACCAGAGAGGATGGACACTACAGCCCTACTACCGAGAAGGCTCGAGAAAAGACCCCGAGATATTAACAGTGTTCCAGCAGAAAACACCCGCAGCATTAAAAAAGCAAGAAACGAAGACTCGGATGGATTCTCAGAACCTGAAAAGACAACTAAATGGACTGGAGCATTCCAGAAACGCACCAATACAATAACGCCGACGGCCAATCGCTACGAAGCTCTCCAAAGCAACGACGAGCCACCCCAAAATATTCCCCTGCCTACAGAACAGTCCTCGGATGAAGAGGTGACAAAAAGCGGCAGGAATGATTCGATGAACAAAAACAACTCCAAAACAGACCCACCAAGGTCCCAAAACACGCAAGCAACACAGAAACAAGCAGCACAGAAGCTAAACAAGAAGGCAGAGAAGCCACCTCCGTTCGTCTTCGACGAAATATTGAAAGACAGGAAAGAAATATTCCCTTTGATTAAGTCCCTGACAATCGAACCGTTTTTCTTTGAATACGGGAGGGATTCGACTTTACTATATACGGAGACATAGAGGACTTCGAAAGGGTAAAGAAGAGGCTGAAGGACGACGAGGTTGCCTTTTACACGTACGCCCTCAAGAAGAAACCCATGCATTCCTGCTCCGAGGCCTGGACTTTGAGCCTGAGCCCTCTGAGATCTTGCAGGAACTAGAAACAGAACATAATATCAAGGTCAAGGAGGTATACAGGCTCGATACAAGGTATAGGCCCCTCTATCTGGTCATTGTTGACCCGATTATTACTCTTCACCTCCTGAATAATAGGGTGAAAGCCCTACTCTTTGTTAGAATTACTTGGGAGATGAGGAGGAATAATCGGGAAGTTTCCCAATGCAAACGCTGTCAACTGTGGGGTCATGCCACGAGCAACTGCCTCAGGGATCATAGATGCCTGAAGTGTGCTGGTGGACATTCCACAGTCGACTGCAAACTCCCAAATCAAGAGCCATCCAAATGTGCGAACTGTGGGGTAGCCCATCCGGCCAACCACAGTTCGTGCAGCAGTTACATCAGATGGCTGGAGCTCATAAGAAACAACAAAAACAGACGACCAGCGAGACAGACCTATACCTGTGGTGCCTTTTATATGATGAGTATGATACCGGGGTGCATTTCATATGAGAAGAAGGGTATACGTAAAAAGATAGATAGCGGTGGGATGACAGACTGTCAGACAGGGGGAGATAGATGTCAAGAAAGTGGCGAGTTTGGCGAATTCAGGAGAATACTCCTAATTGATCACCTGATCTAAGAATCAATGGCCAGTGAAGCATTCGACATAGTTGGAGTAGTTCCTGATATGAATACAGAACATTCAAGATACGAACTGTGAGTTAGTGCTTATATTCAATCGACATTGCCCGTCACGAAATCCAAGTTACCTATAAAGCAGTGCCCACATTTACCCTCTTTCATTAAATATTGTATATCAAGAATATTAGCGTCATATTCCCGGAGAGAAAGAGGCTCATCATTTGGCACTCAACGTAGGGCTGCTGTAAATATAGGTAGCGGCTGAACATTATTGAATATATTGGATTATTGTTTCGGTTTTCCTGGTGAATGCTGAACTTTTGATTTCCGAGTACATTTGGAGATAAGCTCACACCGTTTTGAGGATTTATCGTTTGTGGATCGGTTGAAAACCATCAACCAGTATTTTGATTGTCAATTTTATTGTTGAGATCAATTGTATTACTTTTTGCTACCCATCTATGTAATTATGCCGAGAAAAACACAGAAAAAGAATAATAAAAATTCATGTGCAAGCGAGGAAGAACCATCTGAAAATACCAAAAACAATGAATTGGAATCATTGGTTTATAAATTGGCGGATGGTATGGTAGAAATGCACTGGAGTATTTCACAATTAGCGCGATCTTTGGCAGATGAAACGGAAAATACTCACCATGCAGGGGATGGAGATAAAAATGTTGACTCAAATGGGGAGTCATTAGACTTGAGTACACCAACGATTGCTAGAAATAATCGATACTATGTAACATTATAGTGAGACTTAGGGGGGTCAAGTTTGATATTTGTTCCAGGGGGCGATTTGCATCCAATGATATATTTAAAAAAGTTGAAAACTTCATTCATAGAAGCGGGTGTTCCAGAGGAAAGTAGGCTGAGTTTAGCGAAAAGTACTCTATCTGGATCTGCTGCGGATTGGCTCTTCGCAAAAGAAGGTTTTTTCCAGAATTTGGAACATTTTTGTGATTCCTTCAAAAATAGATACTGGAGTCTGGAACACGAACGAGAACTATTTTTTCAGATTAAATATGGCAAGTTCGAAGGTGGCAGTCATGCAGATTATTTTTTGAAATTAGCAGGTCAAGCTACCTATTTGTCAGAAAATATTGATGAGAAAAAGTTAGTAGAGTGGCTAGTAGGTCATTTTCCTTCAGAAATACAGAGAGGGATTTTTATAGTAGGCCTCAAAACTATAGATGAAGTAGAAAAATACTAACGTAAATTAGACGGAACATTCGAAGTAGTTACAAATTCAACTAGGATAATAGGATAATATGTATCATTGTTTAGAAATAGGATTACTATTTTGTTGGGGCTACAATACAAGCTTGCTTAGGTAGCCGCAACTTTCAATGGTTCTCCTAGGATTATAGAATTTATATATTCATGTATCCTCTTTGCTTCTGTTGAAGACGTATCTGTATCTGTTATATCTGATTTGAATAAATTTACTTACTTACTTACTTACTTACTTACTTACTTACTAGTTCTCGCAGTATTAACCGCCCTATAGAGCACCCGCCTATAGCTCAAACGAATCAGCAAGATAACTTCTACAGAAATCAGGGGGGTAGGTATGAAAATTTTAGAAGGGAAAATAATGAGTTTCATAATCGAGGGGGAAGAAATGTGAACTGTATTAATAGAGGCAACAATGAACTATACTATAGAGGTCAGGGAGGTAGAAATGGCGATACTCGACATGAAAGGAGTCCCAATGAGGCTACTAATACCGAGAATAATTCTTGTCCAGTTGCTTCGAATGACAGTGCTAATCGGGCTATTAGGTTTTTGGATATCGGCGAGAATTTATTGAGTGATGAAGAAGAAGGAAATATTCCTGACAATAGTAATCTTATGTCACCAATAATAGTAGGGGAAATTATGGATACTCTGACTGATATTTTGTTAGACACAGGTTCACAATGCTCAGCTGTATCTGAAACATTCATGAAACTGTTGAATAATAATGGTAATCAATCCTTATCAATTTTGCCGGTGTCTAACATGTCAGTATCGATAGCGATTGGGTCTAAAAAAATGAAAATTAGGGAACAAGTATTGATACCAGTAGAAATTTCAGGAGTTCATTTCGATATTCCCTGTCTTGTTATACCAAAACTCAATAAATATTTTATAATTGGTTGTGACTGGTTATATGTTGAAAAGGCACTATTGAATTTCGAACTTAAACAGTTACAAATTCCTTCTCGTGATTTTATCGTAACTGTTAAATATGAAAATAAAAAGGATGAGGAATTGAGACTAAATGTATTACATGGAACCGTAGAAGGTGATGAGCATATGTATTCTAATACAGAAATTCTGCAATTTGTGGAAAAATCTGAAATCTTTGATGAAGAAATGAAATCTAATTTATACTTCTTGATAAAAAAATATGAGCAAGTCTTTTCTGAAACACCAGGTAGGATGATTGGATATGAGCATGAAATTTTAATGAGGGACAAAACTCCATTTTTCAAAGCTACTTATCCTATAGCTTAAGCTCATCGATTCGGAGCGTAACGTCAAATTGAAGAAATGGTTACTGGTGGTATTATTGAACGAGCTCGAACAGAATATATATCACCATTGACAACGGTTATGAAGAAAGATAAAAGTATAAGAGTCTGTTTAGATGCAAGATACATGAATAAAATAATGAAGAAGGATCACATATTACCTCCACGTACAGATGAATTATTGGTAAAATTCAACAAGGGTCAATATTTGTCGACTCCTGATATGACGTCATCATATTGGCAAATTCCAATGAAAGATAGTGACCGTAAGTATACGGGATTTTTGTTCGAGAATCAGACCTATGTATTCAACGTACTCCCTTTTGGGCTCTCAAGCTCGGTAGCTAGTTTCATAAGAGGATTAACCAAAGCGCTTGGTCCAGAAGTTAACGAATTTGCCTCAATATAGGTAGATGATTTATTTGTATTTTCGCATAATCCAGAAGAACATCTCAAACATTTGGAAATCCTATGCATGAAATTCAAAAAAGCAAACTTAACCATTAAACTCCCTAAATGTGCTTTTGCTCGAAAGGAGATCTCATTTTTGGGTCACATAATTTCGCCAAAAGGTATATTTATTGACCCTTCTAGAAAAGTTGCTATTAGTGACTTCCCTAGACCTCGCAATATTTGGGAATTGCGTGGATTTTTAGGGATGGTGAATTACGACCGACGATTTTGTGCTAATTTTGCAGATTTGACATCACCTTTGCTCGAGCTACTTCGAAAGAATCATAAATGGTATTGGGGTGAAAAAGAAGGAAACGCTTTTAATGAAATTGAGGCAGCGTATCTCCAGGTTACAATGATTAACCATCCAGACTTGTCTGATACAATGTATATAAATGCTGATAGTTCTGGGTATGGACTTGGATGCTGTTTATATCAGCTAGATCGTGAAACAGGGGATTGCAAAGTAATAGCATACGGAAGCAGGACTCTAAGAGGACCTGAGTTGAGATACACGGTTACTGAAAAAGAGGCACTGGCTTGTCTCTACGCACTTCAGTTATGGGGGGTTTTAGTACTGGGCCGCCCTGTAATAATAATTTGTGACCATAAATCATTATCATATATCATGAATTGTCCATTAAAAATATCCCGACTATCACGTTGGGTACTATTAATGCGAGAATTTGATCTAGAAATACGGTATTGTAAGGGCGTCGACAATGTGACAGCCGATGCACTGTCCCCAGACAGCACTGGATATTCATAGAATATTCTCTAAATATGCTAAAAAGGAGGAGTATTTTCCGAATATTCATCGATTATTCCTAGAATATATACATGCCTCTGGAACATCTAAAAGGAATATTCCAAAGTGAATAGTCGGACATGTACAGGGAATATTCAGGTATGAATCTTCCAGGAATATTCCCAACTGAATATTCTCTGTTGTATATTCATGAAATTTACCCAACTGAATATTTTGTGCGGTATATTCATGAAATATACCCAACTGAATATTCTGTGCGGTATATTCATGAAATATTCTCAACTGAATATTCTGTGGTGTATATTCATGAATTATTCCATGAATATTTCTATGTTTCTCAACACATAAATACCATTTATTATTTCAGAGATGTGAGTATCGAACATCAATTAGATGTAAGGGGATTTTGAAACAAAAAGTGTTTATGATCCGATTTCGAACAATGCTCTCACAAGAACTTGATATGTATAACATTATTCAATTCGATTACTGGCCTAGGGGTCAAGGCGTTGCTCTGATAGTCTTGAGGTCACGAGTTCGATCTCTACTTGGGTCACTTTTTTTATTTTAGAATATGTTTATTGGAATATTCCAGGAACATTCAACATAGAATATTCTTTTGGGTATATTCTATGATTATCTGAAGAATTCCCATTCGCATATTTAGAGAATATTCCACATATATTCCGGAAATTACTAGTATTGCAACAGCACGCTGATATTGGCCACTTTGGCTACAAAAAATCATATTCTCACATGATGATAACATTCTAGTGGCCGAAGATGTTGAAAAATATTCGTCAAATAGTACCTCATGCGATATATGTCAAAAATCAAAAGTTCATAAGGGTATTCATGGAACTTTTAATCCTATTCTTTATAAGCAACCCGGGGACTTAGTCTCCATAGATTTGATGGGGCCTCTCCCATCGTCCCGTAACGAGGCAACTCAATTATGAGCAGTTGTAGATACATTTTCGGAATATACGCGTCTATACGCCCTTGAAACTGCAACTACTAGGGCTATTTTGAATAGGCTTATTTAGGATAATTTCGAGGGAGTATTGATAACCAAAGCAATATTAAGTGATAATGGGTCGCAATTTCAATCCAATTTATGGAAAGCCAGCTTGCAGGTGAAGAGTATAGGTACGAATCGTGCATTCGTCAGTTTACTTTTCCCAAGGAAACCCCACTGAACGGGTGAATGAAGGAATCGGCCGATTGCTACGAGCTTGGTGCTATTCTAAACACTCTCGTTGTGCTTATATTCTGTCTGATGTCGAACATTGCATTAATAATATTATACATAGTATTACTGGGTTTACTCCTACATATCTGATGAACGGTTGAATAGAGAAGAATAATATATACAGTATACTCAATTTTCCGGAAGAGGAAAATACTAAAGCAATGTCTAAAGAGCAAGTATGGGCTCTCGCATGTGAAAGATTAGTATAGAGAAAAGAACGCGATACAGTGAAATATAACGCCAGAATTGAACCTGTTGAGTTTCAAATTGGGGAGAAAATACTAGTTAAAGCTCATCATCAGTCATCCGCTGTAAATTCACAGATTCAAAAGTTATTTTTGTTGTATGAGGGGCCATTCGTAATTAGAAAGAAAGTGGTACCAAACTCATATATGTTATCTGACGCTGAGGGTGTAGAAAAAGGTCCTCATAACGTAATCAATTTGAGAAAATACAGATGTTTACCTGAAGTACTCTCTTAACAATATTCTGGTTACTCTTTTTCAAGTGTGATGTTCATTTTCATTGTTTATCTAGAATATTTGGATGTTATGACCATTCTGTTTTGAATTGAATATCACATGTTGATATTACTGATGATTTTGTAAGCATTATGTTCTAAATATCGTTTCATATATATGTATATTCACTCAATTTGAAAGGGGGGTAATGTGGTGCCTTTTATATGATGAGTATGGTACTGGGGTACATTTCATATGAGAAGAAGGGTATACGTAAAAAGATAAATAGCGGTGGGATGACAGACTGTCAGACAGGGGGAGATAGATGTCAAGAAAGTGGCGAGTTTGGCGAATTCAGGAGAAGACTCCTAATTGATCACCCGATCTAAGAATCAATGGCCAGTGAAGCATTTGACATAGTTGGAGTAGTTCCTGATATGAATACAGAACATTCAAGATACGAACTGTGAGTTAGTGCTTATATTCAATTGACATTGCCCGTCACGAAATCCACGTTACCTATAAAGCAGTGCCCACATTCACCCTCTTTCATTGAATATTGTATATCATGAATATTAGCGTCATATTCCCGGAGAGAAAGAGGCTCATCATACCTCAGCCCCGCCCCCTAGGACGAATGTATGGGAAAGAAGACGTCAAGAACGAGAGGCCAGGCAGCCCAAGCAGCCACCAGCTGAGAGACGAGCAACAAGTTCAAGGCCTCCTCCGAGCGTGCAGAAAGGACTAGGAGCAGGCCAGGGAATCGAGGTGATAACGAACATAGCCTCAGAGGAAGATCTCCTGGAGCAAGAGGTAAATCTCTCTGAGGTTTTCAGGGATATAAACCTCGCTATCGGTGACGAGACAAATCCTTGGAAAATCGTGCGAATAGTTGCTAGGTTCTCCAAGACCATCGGTAATTATAACATTAATGGTAGAAATCGGCCTTAAGGTATGTATGATCAACATCAACGGTGTTCATAACAAAATGCCGTCTCTTGTTAATTTTATATACCGCCGCAGCTTGGACATTGTACTTTTCTACGAGACCAAGCTCCACCATGACCAGAACCTCAAAGTAAGAGGCTTCACCACGATCAGGTTCGATCGGCCTGGAGTAGACAGATGGGGGGAGGGGGGTAGCCATTCTGATCAAGAACAATATTCCTCACACCGTGGTCCTACCAAGGCAAAGCTCGATCGAATAATAGGCAAAGACTTCAATGCGAGTCATGCGGACTGGGGGAACCAGGTCCAGGTCAATCAGAACGGGAGCAGACTGGGGGCCTATCTGCAGGCCAACAATGTCAACCTGGACTTCCCTAACACTCCCACGCACTATTCCGTCAATGGAATGACACCGACAGTCCTTGACATAGTGCTGTCCAAGAATGTCGTGGATATCTCTGACCTCGAGGCGGTAGATGAGCTGAGTTCTGATCATCTGCCAGTCCTTTCGTGCGCTCCAAGCGATAAGAAAAAAAAAATTACAAAAACACGAACTGGCAGATGTTCAGAGCACATCTTGATCAAAAAACCGAAATCAAAAACGAGATAAAAGCCGAGGAGATAAATTCAGAAATAAAAACCTTTATCAAGAACATCACCGAGGCCAGAGATGCCACCACACGACTGGTCAGCATCAACTCCAAAAAGGAAGAACTCCCAGAGGAGATCTTTGAGCTCATCGCAGAAAAGAGGATCCTGAGGCGTCGCTGGCAACGGCTTGAAACACCGGAAGCCAGAGACGCCTTCAGGGGAATCACCAACGAAATTGAATATAGAATACGAGAGCTCAGGAACTCCTCCTGGAGTGCTAAGTAGGAGAGCCTGGACCCTCGTGACAATACTCTATGGAAGATGACCAAGAGGCTGAAGAAGCAATTTACTCCTATCCCAACCATAGAGTACGGTCACGAGGAAGCGGTGTCAGATCTGGAGAAGGCGGTAGTGCTTGGAAAACACTTTTAAAAAATTTGCAACATTGATGAGAACCCAGCAAATGGAGTCCAGGAAGACATGGTGCCAACGGCAGCACGCGTAAGATCGCTACCCATCAGAACGCTCTCGAGACAAGCCCTGGTCAAGTCAATGACTTCTCCAAGAGAAATCAGAGAAATCATACAACATCTGAACATCATTAAAGCACCAGGGCTTGATGGACTGGACTTGGTTCTCCTGAAAAACATGTCTCGTAAAGCTGTCGTCCAACTACACTATATCACCAATGCAATAATAAAGTACCAGCACTACTCAGAATGCCTGAAGACTGAGCTTGTTGTACCCATCCCCAAACAGGGAAAAGATTTTTAATCAACGAATGGCTGCCGCCTCATATCTCTGCTCAGCGCAGTAGCCAAGATCGTGGATAAAGTACTCTTACGACTCATAACATCCCTCATCAAAAAGCTGGACCTCATACCGAAGGAACAATTCGGGTTCCGCAAAGGACACAGTACAGTGTCCCAAGTGACCCGAATTGTTCACGAGGTGAAGGAGGCCAGCAACAACGATAAAAACACCGTTCTGGTCATGATGGACATAGAAAAGGCCTTTGACACCGTCTGGCATGAAGGTCTAATGGCCAAGCTGTATAAGGCTAAAGTGCCGTTTATAATCATCAAGGTTATCGATGCATATATCACCAACAGAAAAATCCGGGTTAAGGTCAAAGAGAGTATATCGGGAGATTTTTCACTCGAGGCAGGTGTTCCGCAGGGATCTTGCCTCTCACCTCTACTATACACCCTATATACGCACGATTTTTCTGTATTCGAGCGGACGAGCACAGCACTGTACGCAGATGATACTGCGATATATGCTCACTCGTCCGACTCGGATATTGCCAGACAGCAAATCCAGATTCATCTGGACAGGGAATCGTGCCCTACTTTGACGGGTCGAAGATCTGTATAAACAGCACTAGAACCGAAGTGATCAACTTCCACCAGAAATTCAATGACTCCAAGCTGAAAAGACCTTTGACCGTCAAAGGGGTCGAGGTGAGGGACACGGTCTCTGTGAAATACCTGGAGGTTAAATTGGACACTTGTATGACGTTCAGGTCTAATACCAAATATCTGATACAGAAAACCCAAGGTGCCATCAAAAAGATGTACCCGCTGTTAGCCAGGACCTCCCCACTCTCTGTGGAGAACAAGGTCCTGGTGTACAAGCAAGTTATTAGACCTGTGCTGACGTAAGCGTGCCCGGTGTTCTGCAGCGTCCCACCAACACACTTGAATAGATTTCAGATGCTGCAGAACAGAGAACTCCGTATAATCACCAACGGTGATCGATACTCGCGAGTGGCAGATCTCCACGAGAGATGTGGTAATTTGCCAAGGATTGGAGACTTCATTATTAAAACGGGCAACAAGTTTTACAAATACCACATCGGTGGAAGTGACTTCACCCGGAATATAACACAAACAAGACAACACCACAAAGTACGTAAAAAACACGGGATGATATATGCATCAACCGATGTTTTTGCAGATCCTGGAAATCTATAGTCGGGAATTTCCCCGGAGCATCGCAGCAAAAACGTAGCTCCGGAGAAGATCTAGACAGCACAATTTCTCAAGGCATGAAAATAAGTAGTGAAGGGTCCCACACAAAGTGACGATCCGACACTGAACTTGGTCAATAGCGCACGCGCTCCCTTGCCCGGCTCTGGCCCATGACCAGGACCGGGCGAGGGGCGTGGGCGGGACGGGCCGAGGTTGACGAGCAGGAGGTTTTTGTTTTTTTTATTTATTCATTTATTTATTTATTTATTCATTGTACGGGTAACCCCCATTATAATAAATACAAATCATGTATTAAATCTATGTAGTCACTAAAAAAGTTTAACAAATTGAAGAAATGGTTACTGGTGGTATTATTGAACGAGCTCGAACAGAATATATATCACCATTGACAACGGTTATGAAGAAAGATAAAAGTATAAGAGTCTGTTTAGATGCAAGATACATGAATAAAATAATGAAGAAGGATCACATATTACCTCCACGTACAGATGAATTATTGGTAAAATTCAACAAGGGTCAATATTTGTCGACTCCTGATATGACGTCATCATATTGGCAAATTCCAATGAAAGATAGTGACCGTAAGTATACGGGATTTTTGTTCGAGAATCAGACCTATGTATTCAACGTACTCCCTTTTGGGCTCTCAAGCTCGGTAGCTA
The DNA here is from genome assembly GCA_918026855.4 of Phaedon cochleariae. NCBI lineage: Eukaryota > Metazoa > Arthropoda > Insecta > Coleoptera > Chrysomelidae > Phaedon > Phaedon cochleariae. The sequence continues at coordinate 32,036,433 of OU896715.1, forward strand.
GTTTCATAAGAGGATTAACCAAAGCGCTTGGTCCAGAAGTTAACGAATTTGCCTCAATATAGGTAGATGATTTATTTGTTTTTTCGCATAATCCAGAAGAACATCTCAAACATTTGGAAATCCTATGCATGAAATTCAAAAAAGCAAACTTAACCATTAAACTCCCTAAATGTGCTTTTGCTCGAAAGGAGATCTCATTTTTGGGTCACATAATTTCGCCAAAAGGTATATTTATTGACCCTTCTAGAAAAGTTGCTATTAGTGACTTCCCTAGACCTCGCAATATTTGGGAATTGCGTGGATTTTTAGGGATGGTGAATTACGACCGACGATTTTGTGCTAATTTTGCAGATTTGACATCACCTTTGCTCGAGCTACTTCGAAAGAATCATAAATGGTATTGGGGTGAAAAAGAAGGAAACGCTTTTAATGAAATTGAGGCAGCGTATCTCCAGGTTACAATGATTAACCATCCAGACTTGTCTGATACAATGTATATAAATGCTGATAGTTCTGGGTATGGACTTGGATGCTGTTTATATCAGCTAGATCGTGAAACAGGGGATTGCAAAGTAATAGCATACGGAAGCAGGACTCTAAGAGGACCTGAGTTGAGATACACGGTTACTGAAAAAGAGGCACTGGCTTGTCTCTACGCACTTCAGTTATGGGGGGTTTTAGTACTGGGCCGCCCTGTAATAATAATTTGTGACCATAAATCATTATCATATATCATGAATTGTCCATTAAAAATATCCCGACTATCACATTGGGTACTATTAATGCGAGAATTTGATCTAGAAATACGGTATTGTAAGGGCGTCGACAATGTGACAGCCGATGCACTGTCCCCAGACAGCACTGGATATTCATAGAATATTCTCTAAATATGCTAAAAAGGAGGAGTATTTTCCGAATATTCATCGATTATTCCTAGAATATATACATGCCTCTGGAACATCTAAAAGGAATATTCCAAAGTGAATAGTCGGACATGTACAGGGAATATTCAGGTATGAATCTTCCAGGAATATTCCCAACTGAATATTCTCTGTTGTATATTCATGAAATTTACCCAACTGAATATTTTGTGCGGTATATTCATGAAATATACCCAACTGAATATTCTGTGCGGTATATTCATGAAATATTCTCAACTGAATATTCTGTGGTGTATATTCATGAATTATTCCATGAATATTTCTATGTTTCTCAACACATAAATACCATTTATTATTTCAGAGATGTGAGTATCGAACATCAATTAGATGTAAGGGGATTTTGAAACAAAAAGTGTTTATGATCCGATTTCGAACAATGCTCTCACAAGAACTTGATATGTATAACATTATTCAATTCGATTACTGGCCTAGGGGTCAAGGCGTTGCTCTGATAGTCTTGAGGTCACGAGTTCGATCTCTACTTGGGTCACTTTTTTTATTTTAGAATATGTTTATTGGAATATTCCAGGAACATTCAACATAGAATATTCTTTTGGGTATATTCTATGATTATCTGAAGAATTCCCATTCGCATATTTAGAGAATATTCCACATATATTCCGGAAATTACTAGTATTGCAACAGCACGCTGATATTGGCCACTTTGGCTACAAAAAATCATATTCTCACATGATGATAACATTCTAGTGGCCGAAGATGTTGAAAAATATTCGTCAAATAGTACCTCATGCGATATATGTCAAAAATCAAAAGTTCATAAGGGTATTCATGGAACTTTTAATCCTATTCTTTATAAGCAACCCGGGGACTTAGTCTCCATAGATTTGATGGGGCCTCTCCCATCGTCCCGTAACGAGGCAACTCAATTATGAGCAGTTGTAGATACATTTTCGGAATATACGCGTCTATACGCCCTTGAAACTGCAACTACTAGGGCTATTTTGAATAGGCTTATTTAGGATAATTTCGAGGGAGTATTGATAACCAAAGCAATATTAAGTGATAATGGGTCGCAATTTCAATCCAATTTATGGAAAGCCAGCTTGCAGGTGAAGAGTATAGGTACGAATCGTGCATTCGTCAGTTTACTTTTCCCAAGGAAACCCCACTGAACGGGTGAATGAAGGAATCGGCCGATTGCTACGAGCTTGGTGCTATTCTAAACACTCTCGTTGTGCTTATATTCTGTCTGATGTCGAACATTGCATTAATAATATTATACATAGTATTACTGGGTTTACTCCTACATATCTGATGAACGGTTGAATAGAGAAGAATAATATATACAGTATACTCAATTTTCCGGAAGAGGAAAATACTAAAGCAATGTCTAAAGAGCAAGTATGGGCTCTCGCATGTGAAAGATTAGTATAGAGAAAAGAACGCGATACAGTGAAATATAACGCCAGAATTGAACCTGTTGAGTTTCAAATTGGGGAGAAAATACTAGTTAAAGCTCATCATCAGTCATCCGCTGTAAATTCACAGATTCAAAAGTTATTTTTGTTGTATGAGGGGCCATTCGTAATTAGAAAGAAAGTGGTACCAAACTCATATATGTTATCTGACGCTGAGGGTGTAGAAAAAGGTCCTCATAACGTAATCAATTTGAGAAAATACAGATGTTTACCTGAAGTACTCTCTTAACAATATTCTGGTTACTCTTTTTCAAGTGTGATGTTCATTTTCATTGTTTATCTAGAATATTTGGATGTTATGACCATTCTGTTTTGAATTGAATATCACATGTTGATATTACTGATGATTTTGTAAGCATTATGTTCTAAATATCGTTTCATATATATGTATATTCACTCAATTTAAAAGGGGGGTAATGTGGTGCCTTTTATATGATGAGTATGGTACTGGGGTACATTTCATATGAGAAGAAGGGTATACGTAAAAAGATAAATAGCGGTGGGATGACAGACTGTCAGACAGGGGGAGATAGATGTCAAGAAAGTGGCGAGTTTGGCGAATTCAGGAGAAGACTCCTAATTGATCACCCGATCTAAGAATCAATGGCCAGTGAAGCATTTGACATAGTTGGAGTAGTTCCTGATATGAATACAGAACATTCAAGATACGAACTGTGAGTTAGTGCTTATATTCAATTGACATTGCCCGTCACGAAATCCACGTTACCTATAAAGCAGTGCCCACATTCACCCTCTTTCATTGAATATTGTATATCATGAATATTAGCGTCATATTCCCGGAGAGAAAGAGGCTCATCATACCTCAGCCCCGCCCCCTAGGACGAATGTATGGGAAAGAAGACGTCAAGAACGAGAGGCCAGGCAGCCCAAGCAGCCACCAGCTGAGAGACGAGCAACAAGTTCAAGGCCTCCTCCGAGCGTGCAGAAAGGACTAGGAGCAGGCCAGGGAATCGAGGTGATAACGAACATAGCCTCAGAGGAAGATCTCCTGGAGCAAGAGGTAAATCTCTCTGAGGTTTTCAGGGATATAAACCTCGCTATCGGTGACGAGACAAATCCTTGGAAAATCGTGCGAATAGTTGCTAGGTTCTCCAAGACCATCGGTAATTATAACATTAATGGTAGAAATCGGCCTTAAGGTATGTATGATCAACATCAACGGTGTTCATAACAAAATGCCGTCTCTTGTTAATTTTATATACCGCCGCAGCTTGGACATTGTACTTTTCTACGAGACCAAGCTCCACCATGACCAGAACCTCAAAGTAAGAGGCTTCACCACGATCAGGTTCGATCGGCCTGGAGTAGACAGATGGGGGGAGGGGGGTAGCCATTCTGATCAAGAACAATATTCCTCACACCGTGGTCCTACCAAGGCAAAGCTCGATCGAATAATAGGCAAAGACTTCAATGCGAGTCATGCGGACTGGGGGAACCAGGTCCAGGTCAATCAGAACGGGAGCAGACTGGGGGCCTATCTGCAGGCCAACAATGTCAACCTGGACTTCCCTAACACTCCCACGCACTATTCCGTCAATGGAATGACACCGACAGTCCTTGACATAGTGCTGTCCAAGAATGTCGTGGATATCTCTGACCTCGAGGCGGTAGATGAGCTGAGTTCTGATCATCTGCCAGTCCTTTCGTGCGCTCCAAGCGATAAGAAAAAAAAAATTACAAAAACACGAACTGGCAGATGTTCAGAGCACATCTTGATCAAAAAACCGAAATCAAAAACGAGATAAAAGCCGAGGAGATAAATTCAGAAATAAAAACCTTTATCAAGAACATCACCGAGGCCAGAGATGCCACCACACGACTGGTCAGCATCAACTCCAAAAAGGAAGAACTCCCAGAGGAGATCTTTGAGCTCATCGCAGAAAAGAGGATCCTGAGGCGTCGCTGGCAACGGCTTGAAACACCGGAAGCCAGAGACGCCTTCAGGGGAATCACCAACGAAATTGAATATAGAATACGAGAGCTCAGGAACTCCTCCTGGAGTGCTAAGTAGGAGAGCCTGGACCCTCGTGACAATACTCTATGGAAGATGACCAAGAGGCTGAAGAAGCAATTTACTCCTATCCCAACCATAGAGTACGGTCACGAGGAAGCGGTGTCAGATCTGGAGAAGGCGGTAGTGCTTGGAAAACACTTTTAAAAAATTTGCAACATTGATGAGAACCCAGCAAATGGAGTCCAGGAAGACATGGTGCCAACGGCAGCACGCGTAAGATCGCTACCCATCAGAACGCTCTCGAGACAAGCCCTGGTCAAGTCAATGACTTCTCCAAGAGAAATCAGAGAAATCATACAACATCTGAACATCATTAAAGCACCAGGGCTTGATGGACTGGACTTGGTTCTCCTGAAAAACATGTCTCGTAAAGCTGTCGTCCAACTACACTATATCACCAATGCAATAATAAAGTACCAGCACTACTCAGAATGCCTGAAGACTGAGCTTGTTGTACCCATCCCCAAACAGGGAAAAGATTTTTAATCAACGAATGGCTGCCGCCTCATATCTCTGCTCAGCGCAGTAGCCAAGATCGTGGATAAAGTACTCTTACGACTCATAACATCCCTCATCAAAAAGCTGGACCTCATACCGAAGGAACAATTCGGGTTCCGCAAAGGACACAGTACAGTGTCCCAAGTGACCCGAATTGTTCACGAGGTGAAGGAGGCCAGCAACAACGATAAAAACACCGTTCTGGTCATGATGGACATAGAAAAGGCCTTTGACACCGTCTGGCATGAAGGTCTAATGGCCAAGCTGTATAAGGCTAAAGTGCCGTTTATAATCATCAAGGTTATCGATGCATATATCACCAACAGAAAAATCCGGGTTAAGGTCAAAGAGAGTATATCGGGAGATTTTTCACTCGAGGCAGGTGTTCCGCAGGGATCTTGCCTCTCACCTCTACTATACACCCTATATACGCACGATTTTTCTGTATTCGAGCGGACGAGCACAGCACTGTACGCAGATGATACTGCGATATATGCTCACTCGTCCGACTCGGATATTGCCAGACAGCAAATCCAGATTCATCTGGACAGGGAATCGTGCCCTACTTTGACGGGTCGAAGATCTGTATAAACAGCACTAGAACCGAAGTGATCAACTTCCACCAGAAATTCAATGACTCCAAGCTGAAAAGACCTTTGACCGTCAAAGGGGTCGAGGTGAGGGACACGGTCTCTGTGAAATACCTGGAGGTTAAATTGGACACTTGTATGACGTTCAGGTCTAATACCAAATATCTGATACAGAAAACCCAAGGTGCCATCAAAAAGATGTACCCGCTGTTAGCCAGGACCTCCCCACTCTCTGTGGAGAACAAGGTCCTGGTGTACAAGCAAGTTATTAGACCTGTGCTGACGTAAGCGTGCCCGGTGTTCTGCAGCGTCCCACCAACACACTTGAATAGATTTCAGATGCTGCAGAACAGAGAACTCCGTATAATCACCAACGGTGATCGATACTCGCGAGTGGCAGATCTCCACGAGAGATGTGGTAATTTGCCAAGGATTGGAGACTTCATTATTAAAACGGGCAACAAGTTTTACAAATACCACATCGGTGGAAGTGACTTCACCCGGAATATAACACAAACAAGACAACACCACAAAGTACGTAAAAAACACGGGATGATATATGCATCAACCGATGTTTTTGCAGATCCTGGAAATCTATAGTCGGGAATTTCCCCGGAGCATCGCAGCAAAAACGTAGCTCCGGAGAAGATCTAGACAGCACAATTTCTCAAGGCATGAAAATAAGTAGTGAAGGGTCCCACACAAAGTGACGATCCGACACTGAACTTGGTCAATAGCGCACGCGCTCCCTTGCCCGGCTCTGGCCCATGACCAGGACCGGGCGAGGGGCGTGGGCGGGACGGGCCGAGGTTGACGAGCAGGAGGTTTTTGTTTTTTTTATTTATTCATTTATTTATTTATTTATTCATTGTACGGGTAACCCCCATTATAATAAATACAAATCATGTATTAAATCTATGTAGTCACTAAAAAAGTTTAACTAATTAATAATTATAGTATACATTATGAATATGAAAATAGATGGAAAAATTACTCCCTCAGTGGAAATTATATACCAAAATGTCCATATCTATTGATTATACAAAATGAATTTCATATTATGTGATAATGATGCTCAAAATGGTCTCAATACATCATTTTTGAATGCAGTAAGAGTTATGCCTGTTTTCTCTATATTTTTCTCATTCACCAATCTGAGTGTACGATCAATAGGAGAATGCAAACCATAGTGAGAACGATGAAAGGAAATTCGAAACATATCTGAATTCCTGAGAATTCTACTAGGTACATGTAAAAATATCATTTCAAGGAGCTCAGGACAAATAACAAGGCCTCCAATCAACTTAAACATAAACATCAGGTCAGCAATTGTTCTTCTTTTATTCAAAGAGTTGAGGTTGAGAATGTTCATAATAGAGGTATAGTCATGGTTATCTATACGAATGTTCATTTTATATGCACAGAATCTCATGAATTTATGTTGAACTCTTTCTAATGTAGTGCAGTGATTCTCATAAAAGGGTGACCAAACAATTGACCCATACTCTAACCGAGATATTATTAATGCCATATATACAGTACGTATTGAACTCACTGACAATTGTTTGCAGTTACGCAAAATGAATCCCAACAATTTTGATGTATTCACTGAAATATTGTTTATATGCTCTACAAATCGTAACTGTTCATCAAAAGTGACTCCCAGGTCTTTAACTGATTTAACATATGTTAACTGGTTTCCATCAATAGAGTAAGAAGTACAAAATTTTTTAAAAATTTGTAGAAGCTAATTGAGCAACATTTATTGATATTCATATGCAAGTAATTTTCATTGCACCACCTAGCCAAGTTGTCCAAATCATGCTGAATCAAATTAACATCATCTAATGAATTTATTTGTCTAAAAAGCTTCAAATCATCTGCAAACAATAAAAAATCTGAATTTTCAAAACAATGTACAATGTCATTAACAAAAATATTAAATAGGAGAGGCGCACAATGAGTCCGTTGAGGTACACCTGAAGGTACAGGAATAATATTCGATTTTGCTTTCCCTACTCTAACTTGCTGAGTACGACCAGTTAAAAAACTTTCGAACCAGGATAGAGATTGATCTGAGAAACCGAATGAACCCATTTTATTTAACAAAATTGTATGGTCCACACGATCAAATGCCTTAGAGAAATCAGTATAGATTGCATCCATCTGACCCTTGTTTTCCAAGGCATTTAATATTCTCTGCTGAAAAACTAACAAATTTGTAATTGTAGACTTATTCTGAGAAAATCCATGTTGATTACTTATTAATCTCTCTCTACAATGGAATTTCAATTGATCACTTATCAAACTATCCAATAGTTTCGGTAGAGAGGCCTGAATACATACACCTCGGTAATTTTTTATATCTTGTTTATTCCCGGATTTGAAGATTGGAAGAATATAACTATGTTTCCATTGGTCGGGAACAATACCAGTATCTAAGGAGCATTTGAAAAAGAGAAAGATTGGATATGTTAATGAATATACACAATTCTTGAGGAAATAATCAGGAATGCCATCAGGGCCACTTGCTAACTTATCTGGTAATGAGAGTATTTTATCAAAAATGATCTCAACAGACATATAAAAATTCGATATAACAAAATTAACATTATCTGGTGCATGGTGATTGACGTTAGATTCACTTTGTGAGTAAACAGTTGAGAAATAACTTGCGAAACAGTCTGCAATTTGTTCACTATTATTTCCCTCCATGTCGTCATAGAACATAGTATCGGGTAGATCGTTTGAAGCCCTCTTACTATCTATATATTTCCAAAAATGTTTAGGATTAGTGCATAAAGTGTGATCTAACTGACTCATATAATTATTAAAACATAACCTAGATAAGTTTTTGCAAAGTGATCTAAGTTCAGAAAATTTTTTATAATCATGATTGTTCCTTGTAGTGATATATTGTTTATGAGCAATTTTCTTTTGTCTGATGTGATATCTTAAATCAGCATTGAACCATTTTGGAAAATTTGAAGTTCTGAATCGTTTTACTGGAACGAACAGAAAGATTCCCCTATTTAAAATATGATAAAACATTTTCACCGCCTCATTTAAATTCGAATTAGGAAAGTTGTTCCAGTCTATACCAGCAAAATAATTATTGAGCCCAGCAAAATCAGCATTTTTGAAATCATAATAATCAGTGTATTTTAGAGGTTCATGAGATTCACATAGTGAGATATTGAAATTATAACTAATATGATGGTGACTATTTTCAAAAATAGCATCATTAGCTGAAAATATTTCTGAATTGCAAACATTTGTAAAACACAAGTCTAAATATATTGATCTGTTATTTGGAATATTGATTTTCTGACAGAAATTCAAATAACCATAGTATTCAGCCAGATACAGAGCCTTAGAACTATTTGGACAGTCAACTATAACACCTAATTCGTTGTTGTCCCATGTTGCTTCAGGTACATTGAAGTCTCCAAAAATATACATATTATGTTGCTGATAGCTGCGAGCAATGTTTTCAATAGTTAAACAGTGATCTTCGTAAGCTTTTTCAGTAGACTGTGGTGGGATATACACTCCTCCCACAATGAATTTCATTTTCCCAACAGAGCATATGAGATACAGCTGTTCTATGATTTTATACAAAGGCATAATAACAGATACCTTTATTGAATCCTTAACAATGATTAGTATTCCCCCTCCTCTAGTTTTTTCACTTGTTTCACCATTTCTATCACATCGAAAAATGTTATAGGAAGGGATTCTGATTTCCAAATCTGAGATATCTTCGGACACCCAGCTTTCAACTAATATTAATATATCATACTCAGAACACAGCACTGCATTTATAAGTTCTTGAAGTTCAGATCTTATTCCTCCAACATTTTGACAATACACCTTTATTAGTTTTTTGATTTATCACTCATTCTGTTTTTAACAATATGAGGAACTCCAGATTGATAACGAATCGAGATATCCTGCTCACCATTTCTTTTCCGTTCTTCAAGTTCTTGATACAATTTTTTAACATATTCACGTTGAGCTGGAGTCAGATCTGTGCTCAAACGAATTGGAGATTGTTGGGACAACAATTCCCTTTTATTTTGTATTGTTATCTAGAAAAGATACTTTTAGTGGACGAGGTTCATTGCTAGGGCGACCTAGACGAATAACCTTGAATTATTCAGTCTGTACGTTCAATGAATCTAATACTTTTTGACACTGTTGTTTATCAAATGAAATTCTCACAGAGTACTCTTCGGATTGGGATTCCTGCACCTTTTATTTTCCTCCATCCCCCCTCCCATAACTAACTCACCACTGATAGCGACTAATCGTCTCCCCCACCCTCTTGGGTCACCTCAGCGAGATCACCTATATAGGGGGCTTGGCCCCAGGAGATAGATTAGATTAGATTTAGAATGGGGCCTTCGGGCTATCTGCCTCCACACCGCGACCTTTTCAGATCTATTGTGTCTGCCCTCAAAATCGATTAGAGTTCTTCGGCTAGCCCCGTCTTCTCTATGAGACTCCATAGGCTAGCTTTCAGATCCCCTGTGTATCTCTGGGCTTCTGGTTTTTCCTCACCCAGCGTAAGGAACCTTAGTCTTGACAAGCCCTCACAGTGGCAAAGTATGTGTACTGCTGTTTCCTCTTCTTCCTGACAGAACCTGCACAGCAGTTCTTCAGTCAGACCTATCGTACTCATGTGTTTGTTGAGCCTACAATGCCCTGTGAGAAGTCCCACTAGTATTCTAGTTGAACTTCGTTTCTGGCTTAGTAGATATTCTGTGAATGTTGGCGATGGTTTTTTAATAAACTCTTTTGCCTGTCTCATTCCTGGCGATTTGTTCCACCATTCTTGAGATTTGGTTTGCATCCATGATTTGATACTAGTCTTTTGTATAGCTTTCGCAATACCACAGAAGGGTTCTGGGCCATTCAGAGCTTTGTTTGCTCCTGCTCGGGCAAGTGAGTCTGCCTCTTCATTGCCCTCGTACCCTGTATGTGCTGGTACCCATGCTAGAGTCAGTCTGTTCTGACTGCCCAGTGCATTTAGGGTTTCTAAGCAGTCCCATACTAGTTTTGAGTTAACTTGCATAGAGTTGACTGCTTTGATTGCCGCCTGGCTATCTGAATAGATTGCAATGGTTTTGCCTTTAAACTCTTGCCTTATCAATTCTTTCACGCAATGATGTATTGCAAATATTTCTGCCTGAAACACCGTCGCGTATTTACCTAAGCTCAGTGAGATTCTTGTCTTTGGCTTGGCCCCATAAATACCAGCTCCTGATCCAAACTCAGTTTTGGAGCCGTCCGTATAGACAGCAATGTCTGCATTGATAGGAGGTCCTTCCTTCCATGCCTCACTGTCCGTTATACTTATTTTAAAAGTTTTTTCAAAGCTATTTTTGGAATTATGCCATCCGTAGGCATTTTCATGATGGGGTCGCTTTCCAACTCTTGATATAGCTTTCTATAGTCTTCACCGTGCGCGTTGCTTATGGATGCTTGACCCCTTGACAATCTACTCACGACTGCTCTGGCTTCGCCTTGAATATATATTTGTAGTGGTGGTAGGTTCAAGAGGACCTCTAAAGCGGCTGTTGGAGTGGTTTTCATTGCACCAGTGGCACTCAGGCAAGCTTGCCTTTGAATAGCACTGAGCCTTCGAATCACTCCAGCCTGTTGTGTCTTTGGCCACCAAACTACTGACCCATATGCTATCATAGGCCTGATGACGCTGGCATAGAGCCATGTGGTCATTTTTGGTTGCAGTCCCCATTTTTTTCCGCACATTCGTCTGCACAGATTGAAGGCTACTGTACTTTTTTGAACAATTTTTTGTAGGTGTTGATTCCATGTTAACTTATGGTCAAAGATGACTCCTAAGTATTTTGCCTCTAGGGCGAACGGAATTTCTACCCCGTTGAGTACTGGTGACTTTAATCCTTCCAGTACTCTCTTTTTCGTGAAATTCACTATAGTGGTTTTATGAGGGTTCACGGTGAGTTCCTCCTCTTTACACCAATTGTCAATTATGTTTAGAGCGATTTGTGTGAGCTCCGAGACCGTACTTGCGAATCTACCTCTAGCGATAACCGCCAGGTCGTCGGCATATCCTAAGCAATAATACCCTTTGGATGTTAGCCTTTTGATCAGTTCGTCCATTAGAATGGCCCATAGTAGGGGCGATAATACTCCTCCCTGTGGGCATCCCCTATCTGCTCTAGCTGTCAGAGTTGTCTCGCCAATTGTGGATATGATAACCCTATTTTTCAAATTGACATTTATTCACTGGCACAGCAGTAGCGGTACTCCTTTCCTTGCTAGGGCATTAATTATAGAATTTGTTGATGCGTTATTGAAAGCACCTTCTATGTCTACGAATGTTGTTATAGCTATTTCTTTGTCCTCTATCGACTTTGCGAGTAGCCTGTTCAGATCATCCAGTGCTAAGTCAGTTGACTTGCCTGGCTGATACGCATATTGGCGTTCGTTGAGCGGGTTTCTTTGTAATACCTCGTCTCTTATTTATCTGTCTATCAGTCTTTCCAGCGTTTTGAGCAGGAACGACATTAAACTTATTGGGCGGTATGATTTTGGCGTTTTTTCACCCACCTTTCCCACTTTGGGAAGGTAGATGACTGTCACCTTCTGCCATACTATGGGTATATATCGTATTGCTATACAAGCCTTGAATATACGACACAAATGTGGAATTAGTATTTCCTGCCCCTTTCGAAGCAGGATGGGGTATATTCCATCTACTCCAGGGGATTTATAAGGTTTAAATTTATTAATAGCCCACCTAATTCTGTTTGGCCTCGATATCTCTGTAGCTAGCCTCCATTCTATGGCAGTTGGCCTATTCGGCCTGCCAATGGTGCTGTCTGCCACTATCGGCTCATTTAGAATTACTGAGGCCGGAAAGTGTGCTTCAGTGAGCATTTTCAGACTCTCCTCAAAAGTTGCTGTGTAGGTATTGTCATTCTTCTTCAGAAAACCTACTTGGTTTACAGTACCTTCTTTGGCTAGCACTTTGTGGATCCTTGAACATGTGGGGGTTTCTGTGACCTCCTCACAGAACTTTTTCCACGATTGCCTTTTGGGGCTTGGCCCCAGGAGATAGGCCTCTGAGATTATAACACTTCGCAAATACACCCACGTTCCTTGGCCGACACCAGCCACTTCTGCACCGCGCAGAGGACTCATCACAGAGCCCTGAGCTCTAATAATATGTTTCTCTCTGGAATTTGCCTGTAAATTTGTGTCGTAATTGATTTGTGTGAACAATAAAAGTCTTCAGAGTGTCATAATGCAGAGGTCCCGAGTTCGATCTTCAGCGGTGAAGGTTTTTTTTATCCACGATGATGATGTTACGACGTCACAAAATTCGAATTTCGCGCCATTTGCAGACTATCTAGACTTGAAGTTCGCGCCGTCGACAAAAGTTGAAGAGTGGGAAATGCTGGCCCCTGATTGGCTAGCCCAGTCACGTGGTTGGGTGGAGGGGTGGGGGTCATCCATCCTCTCCCGACTCCTACTTACTGACCATATGGGACGACTACGAAGGACATATAACGAGAACAAAAGGCAAGTGACGAAACTTCGACAACATCAGTCTGCACACTGTATCTCTGTATTCTATTATCTCACATAGATACCTCTGGAGCATATCAGTTCGCAACGATCATATGAGACGACATCGAAACGGGTATAACGCACACAACAGGCAACAAGTAACTCCGACGTCAACTATGTTTACACTGTAACTTTGCATTCTAGCATCTGACATGCCTACAGCTATGGTAGATACGATCGCATTGACTATGGTTTGGTTTGGTTTGGAAGAAAGTGATTGTACACTTGATAATATAACAAGGAAAATAAATGATACCTTAGGTGTTCCAGTAGGAATATCGGATATCAACAATTTTTATCCGTTAAGGAAATCAAAGAACAATCCTGTGAAAATTGAACTTACTTCCTACCTCAAGAAGATCGAAATACTGAAAAATTGTAAAAACCTGAAAGGCTCAAACATCAGCATTGTACACGATCTCACATTCAAACAAAGAGAAGAAAATAATATTCTGAGATATCATCTTAAGCAAGCTAGGGAAAACCAACCAAATATTCCATCCTATATAAAAGGAAACAAATTATTCATTGGTAATAAACCATACGATCTAGAGGTACTCCTGAATATTGAAGAAAATCAGGAAAATCTACACTCTCAAAAACCTCATAGCGCGCCAGCAACCCCAACAATTAGTGATAGAAACCAAATTGCTGCAAATATAGAATCTGGAATTCAAGAATCACCCAAACCAGACAAAGCAAAGGTAACTCAAGAAAAATCGAAGAACGTCTCAAATTCGGCTGCAACTCCTACAGACATTCCAATAAGAAAAAAAAATAATAAACCAGATGCTCCGATAGAGAGGACAAGACTCCGTTCAAATTCTAAACAAAATTAGTATGATTAATTTATATGATCAATAATATTTTTATCTCATGTAAATACCAGAAATTTCTGATCTTAGTAGAATTATTGAGCTGTCATGGATCCCTTAATTAGAGACTATTATTATACTCCTATAGATACCATTGAAATAGATAACACTTATATGTTAAATAATTACTCCAAGAAGTTTGGCAACTCCTTTAATCTATTACAAATGAATATCAGCAGTATCTCAAAGCACTTTGACGAATTTCAAATTATGCTAAAACAAATTCCTGTTCAATTAGACTGCATAATACTAAGTGAAACATGGCAAATAGCCGACGTTGATTCTTTTTTACTTGATGGATATGATCTTATCTATAGTAATGGAAATTTCAATAAATGTGATGGTGTCATTATTTATATAAAAAACACTTTCAATTATTCCTATGATATTATAGACATATATGAAAGTAAAGCTGTCCAACTTAAAATAACTACGAGCAATAAAAAAACATGGCTTATTACAGGAATATACAGGTCTCCATCCTCATGTGCTGACAGTTTCGTTACTCATTTACAACAATATCTGGAAAAAACAAAAAAGGTCAATACAACCTGTCATATAATTACTGGGGACACTAATATAAACCTGAACACAATGAATGATACTACAGCGAACGATTATTTAGATATATTGAGTGAAAATAATTTTATATCTCTAATTAATAAAAGCACAAGAGTACAAACCAACGCATTAAGAACATCATCCACCTGCATTGATCATTGCTTCATAAACCATTGTGAAGTTGATATGGAAAAAGAGTATTCACCATTTATATTGAAATCATCTATAACTGATCATTATTGCATACTAGCCAGTGTACCAACAACAATATCACGAAATGAAAAGAACAATGCCGTCAACTACGTGAAATATACAAACTATGATAAAGTTAAACATGATTTAAAGGAATTCAATTGGGATAGTCTTTACCTTCATAATGATACCCAATCAGCCAGTACATTTTTCATTCAGACAGTAACATCCATCATCGAGAAGAACACAATATCAATAAGGAGAAAAAGACAAAATATAGGCAGGAAATTGTGGATTACAAATGGTATCATAAAAAGTACAAATAAAAAAAATGAACTCCATAAAAAATATAAAATGAACCCAGAAATGTACAGAGAAGAATATGTCAACTATAAAAATCACCTCAACCATCTGATCAAACTAACAAAAAACAATTATTATAAAGACGAAATAAACAAAGATCGATTGAACTCAAAAAATCTGTGGAATACAATCAAAAGTATATACTGTCTGTAGGTTAATCGAGGAGGTGGTACATTCATTTTACTTGGTTCTTTGGGATTTTCTCTCCTCGTTTCTATAAAATAAAAGTATTCGTATTATTTCAATATATTTGTAGAGGGACAAATCAATTTGCATTTACATGTTGAGAACGGGAGCAGAATCGGTCCCGAAACGTCCAAAGATAAGTACAAATTCGATATTTTTTCAATATATCTATATTTCTTTCCTTCAAAAATTTTTTCAAACAAATTGTCACTGACAAGCTACTGGATTTTTCTTTTAGACTCCCTGATAGAAAAATTTGTTGAACGCAGTGACATTTTGGGGCAAATCATCTGATTTGTCCCTCTACAAATATATTGAAATAATACGAATACTTTTATTTTATAGAAACGAGGAGAGAAAATCCCAAAGAACCAAGTAAAATCAAAAGTATATATTCTACTAAGAATGCAAAAGAAATAAAACAAATTAAATTAGAAAACGGTACCTTGACTGAGAATAAAAATGAAATTGCAAAAATATTTAATGAATATTATGTCAACGTTGGAAAGAAGCTTGCGCGCGAAATCAAAACAATCCCATACGAAATGCCCGAAAAACAACGAAATCCTCACTCGTTCTTCATTGAACCAACGAATCATATAGAAATAGAACAAATCATAGACAAGTCATGGAAACCATCCATCCTTCTCAAAGTGGTCCAGATTTTTTCAAAGAAAAAACAAATTCACAAAGTCGGTCGACCACAAATTATATTACAATTGCTAGTGTGACTAGTTTCGGCTAAACAGCCATCTTCAGACAAAATTAAATAGAGTACCTGTAAGAAATGGAATAACAGACGAACAATAAGTTTGCTGAGGAAAAAACATACCTAGGCCATGTGGTAATTACAAATTCATCAAAAAATTGTTTTTTAAGCGGTTATATCAGCGTATAAATATAATCAGTCCGGTAAGGGGGTGATTAAATTTTTATAGCGGCTGAACAGCCAAAAGAACCTTATAATCATGAGGTTCAACATTGGCACGAAAAAATTTTGAAGATATTTAAATTCACTCAACTGAGTTTCATCTTGAATGGCTATTGAAAGACAGAAATCCAACAATCGCCAAGGTAAGCAAATGACAATGACAGCATGACAAGACTGAATGACAGTGACAATTATACAAACTAAATGACATGACAAAATCATCATAAGGTACAGAATACTATTTGGCAAAATAACAAATAATTGCAAAGGAAACAATGGGTTAATTAAATAATCTCCTTGTAACAAAATTATGAGAGGTACGTGGTAAGGTTGAAGACCAAAAGGAAGAAGAAGAATTGTCAAGTGTAGTAAAAGTAATAAAGGCAGAAGAAGAAGAAGCACCACCAAGAGTAAACAGGTCCGGCTTAAGTACCTGAAAACGGGAAAATTGATCATGAGAATTTGAGTGTGCGAAAAATGTGGTTTCTTTCAAAATTAGTTTGGTCGTTGAGGCAATTAATATTTGGATTATTGATACATTTTTGAATTTCTAAGATTTCTAAAAGGTTTAGCCGTTTACCTTTATTGCAAATGTGAATAATATCCATATTGGATTTGACATCAAAAGTGTGATTAGAATCAATAATATGATTAGCAAAGGAAGAGGAAGGGTCATGAATATCTGATCTGAGAAATTTGTGGACAATTCTGCAATGTTCCGATGCGCGGGTTTCAAAACTTCTACCAGTTTGGCCTATATAAGATGAATTGCAATCATTACAATTTAATCTGTAAACCCCTGACTTTTTTGTCTGAGAAATTTTATCTTTAGAATTAACAAGTAGGTGTTTGAGATTGGAAGAAGTTTTATAGGATATGTTAATATTGAAGTTTTTGAAAATTTTTGAAATTTGGACTGAATAATTACCGAAAAAATGTAAAGATCTGAAAACTGGGGGTTCTAAAGACTGATTCAAAGTCACATTAAAAGTTAGCCTAAACCTTGTATAAAATTTGAAATAAATCTTCATGATTTGTTCTAAGGGGAAATGGTTATTGATAGCGATTTGTTTAATAATGTTAATCTCCTTATTGAATGCTGTATCTGATAGCGGTAATGAAAAAACTCTATGGAAAAAACAGTTAAATGAAGCAAATTTGTGTGAAGGTGGGTGGTTGGAATTAAATGGAATCACTGTATCAGTGGATGTAGGTTTTCTGTAGATTTCAAAATCAAAAGTGTGAGTTTCAAGGTTTTTTGATATGAGTAAGTCAAGGAAAGGCAGAGCACCGTTAACTTCCAATTCACTAGTAAAAGTAATATTGGGATGAAGGGAGTTAATGTAATTCAGAAAATTGGAGACATCATGAGAAAAACCGTCAAAAAGTAGCAAACAGTCATCAACATACCTGTAATAAAAGATTAATTTTGCATTGTAATTAGGATTATTCAAAAATTGGTTTTCTAAGTTGTTCATGAATATTTCTGCTAATAAGGGGGAAAGGTTACTACCCATTGCTAGGCCAGTAGTTTGTCTGTAGAATTTACTATTGAATTGGAAAAAGTTTTGGTTCAAAACCAGACTTAACAAATCACAAATGTTTAAAACATGGTGAGTTGGGACATTGTTCCCAAACAAAAGATTTCTAACCAAAATAAGGCAATCTTCAGGGGGGATACTAGGGAATAAATTGGTGACATCAAACGAAACTAGTACAGAGTTATCAGGAATGACAATGTTTTTAATCTTATTAGCAAGGTCAATAGAATTTTCAACAGAATGAATATTATTGAAACCTGTGAGATCTCTGAGGAGATTGTTTAAAAATGGTGCAAGTTTACAACATGGAGAATTAATGAACGAAACTACTGGTCTGATGGGAATGTTAAGTTTATGGATTTTAGGTAGACCATAAAGAAGTGGTGTGGAAGGGCACATGGGGTATAATTGGAAAACGGATTTGCCAAATTCTTGTAAGGATTCGGAAGCAATATTTAATTCTTTTTTCAATTTTGTGAAGTAGGTTTTAGTGGGATCAAACCTTATTGAATTGAATGAACCGGAGCTCAGAAAATCCTCAACTTTGGAATTATAGTCTTGTCTATTCATAACAACCAAGCAATTGCCTTTATCTGCCTCTGACAAAACCAAATTATTAACATTCAATTTCTTTCTAATGGAGGAAACCATAAAATGATCATGTGTTTGAGTAGAATTAAAGGAACCTGAAGGGTTATTCATAATTGAATTGATTGTTGTGGTAGCTTGAGCTCTAAGTAAAGGTTTATTATCAAAATTACAAGAAGTAATGATTTGTTCTACGTCAACGGCTAAAACTTCGAAAACTTTTTGTGATTTGGACATGGAGATATTGAAATTGAGTCCTGAAGATAATAATTCTTCTTCTGCCGGATCAAACTGATGAGTACTAAGGTTCAAAAATCTAGGGTGAAAATTATGATTGGAGAATTGTGGATTATTAATTTTAATGCTGCGGCTATGGTATTTCAAACTGTTCAATTTGTTGGATAAATTTTTGAAAATGACTTTTCCAACATCCTCAACCCAATCACGTACCTCTCTGTCAACAATAATGAATTCAATTGTAGAAATTTTGGAATTGAGAATAAAATAAAGGAATTTCAACTTAATGTTAATCTGATTCAAGTTGCTGTAATGATACTTAATCTCTTGCTGCACCCAAATCCTTTTGGCTGCTCTCAGTGTATTGCATGCTGTCCTGGAGTTCATATTAGTCCTTAGGGAGATGGACTTTGGAAAAACTTTGAAATGTAAGCAGCGTTGTAGAAACCAAATCTTCAAGAGAGATTTCTTCCTCAGAAGCATATTATCCTGGTACTTTAGGATGATCAGAGCCTGACTGGCATTAGATAAGTCATGGAAACCATCCATCCTTCTCAAAGTGGTTCTTTGAAAAAATCTGGACCACTTTGAGAAGGATGGATGGTTTCCATGACTTATCTAATGCCAGTCAGGCTCTGATCATCCTAAAGTACCAGGATAATATGCTTCTGAGGAAGAAATCTCTCTTGAAGATTTGGTTTCTACAACGCTGCTTACATTTCAAAGTTTTTCCAAAGTCCATCTCCCTAAGGACTAATATGAACTCCAGGACAGCATGCAATACACTGAGAGCAGCCAAAAGGATTTGGGTGCAGCAAGAGATTAAGTATCATTACAGCAACTTGAATCAGATTAACATTAAGTTGAAATTCCTTTATTTTATTCTCAATTCCAAAATTTCTACAATTGAATTCATTATTGTTGACAGAGAGGTACGTGATTGGGTTGAGGATGTTGGAAAAGTCATTTTCAAAAATTTATCCAACAAATTGAACAGTTTGAAATACCATAGCCGCAGCATTAAAATTAATAATCCACAATTCTCCAATCATAATTTTCACCCTAGATTTTTGAACCTTAGTACTCATCAGTTTGATCCGGCAGAAGAAGAATTATTATCTTCAGGACTCAATTTCAATATCTCCATGTCCAAATCACAAAAAGTTTTCGAAGTTTTAGCCGTTGACGTAGAACAAATCATTACTTCTTGTAATTTTGATAATAAACCTTTACTTAGAGCTCAAGCTACCACAACAATCAATTCAATTATGAATAACCCTTCAGGTTCCTTTAATTCTACTCAAACACATGATCATTTTATGGTTTCCTCCATTAGAAAGAAATTGAATGTTAATAATTTGGTTTTGTCAGAGGCAGATAAAGGCAATTGCTTGGTTGTTATGAATAGACAAGACTATAATTCCAAAGTTGAGGATTTTCTGAGCTCCGGTTCATTCAATTCAATAAGGTTTGATCCCACTAAAACCTACTTCACAAAATTGAAAAAAGAATTAAATATTGCTTCCGAATCCTTACAAGAATTTGGCAAATCCGTTTTCCAATTATACCCCATGTGCCCTTCCACACCACTTCTTTATGGTTTACCTAAAATCCATAAACTTAACATTCCCATCAGACCAGTAGTTTCGTTCATTAATTCTCCATGTTGTAAACTTGCACCATTTTTAAACAATCTCCTCAGAGATCTCACAGGTTTCAATAATATTCATTCTGTTGAAAATTCTATTGACCTTGCTAATAAGATTAAAAACATTGTCATTCCTGATAACTCTGTACTAGTTTCGTTTGATGTCACCAATTTATTCCCTAGTATCCCCCCTGAAGATTGCCTTATTTTGGTTAGAAATCTTTTGTTTGGGAACAATGTCCCAACTCACCATGTTTTAAACATTTGTGATTTGTTAAGTCTGGTTTTGAACCAAAACTTTTTCCAATTCAATAGTAAATTCTACAGACAAACTACTGGCCTAGCAATGGGTAGTAACCTTTCCCCCTTATTAGCAGAAATATTCATGAACAACTTAGAAAACCAATTTTTGAATAATCCTAATTACAATGCAAAATTAATCTTTTATTACAGGTATGTTGATGACTGTTTGCTACTTTTTGACGGTTTTTCTCATGATGTCTCCAATTTTCTGAATTACATTAACTCCCTTCATCCCAATATTACTTTTACTAGTGAATTGGAAGTTAACGGTGCTCTGCCTTTCCTTGACTTACTCATATCAAAAAACCTTGAAACTCACACTTTTGATTTTGAAATCTACAGAAAACCTACATCCACTGATACAGTGATTCCATTTAATTCCAACCACCCACCTTCACACAAATTTGCTTCATTTAACTGTTTTTTCCATAGAGTTTTTTCATTACCGCTATCAGATACAGCATTCAATAAGGAGATTAACATTATTAAACAAATCGCTATCAATAACCATTTCCCCTTAGAACAAATCATGAAGATTTATTTCAAATTTTATACAAGGTTTAGGCTAACTTTTAATGTGACTTTGAATCAGTCTTTAGAACCCCCAGTTTTCAGATCTTTACATTTTTTCGGTAATTATTCAGTCCAAATTTCAAAAATTTTCAAAAACTTCAATATTAACATATCCTATAAAACTTCTTCCAATCTCAAACACCTACTTGTTAATTCTAAAGATAAAATTTCTCAGACAAAAAAGTCAGGGGTTTACAGATTAAATTGTAATGATTGCAATTCATCTTATATAGGCCAAACTGGTAGAAGTTTTGAAACCCGCGCATCGGAACATTGCAGAATTGTCCACAAATTTCTCAGATCAGATATTCATGACCCTTCCTCTTCCTTTGCTAATCATATTATTGATTCTAATCACACTTTTGATGTCAAATCCAATATGGATATTATTCACATTTGCAATAAAGGTAAACGGCTAAACCTTTTAGAAATCTTAGAAATTCAAAAATGTATCAATAATCCAAATATTAATTGCCTCAACGACCAAACTAATTTTGAAAGAAACCACATTTTTCGCACACTCAAATTCTCATGATCAATTTTCCCGTTTTCAGGTACTTAAGCCGGACCTGTTTACTCTTGGTGGTGCTTCTTCTTCTTCTGCCTTTATTACTTTTACTACACTTGACAATTCTTCTTCTTCCTTTTGGTCTTCAACCTTACCACGTACCTCTCATAATTTTGTTACAAGGAGATTATTTAATTAACCCATTGTTTCCTTTGCAATTATTTGTTATTTTGCCAAATAGTATTCTGTACCTTATGATGATTTTGTCATGTCATTTAGTTTGTATAATTGTCACTGTCATTCAGTCTTGTCATGCTGTCATTGTCATTTGCTTACCTTGGCGATTGTTGGATTTCTGTCTTTCAATAGCCATTCAAGATGAAACTCAGTTGAGTGAATTGAAATATCTTCAAAATTTTTTCGTGCCAATGTTGAACCTCATGATTATAAGGTTCTTTTGGCTGTTCAGCCGCTATAAAAATTTAATCACCCCCTTACCGGACTGATTATATTTATACGCTGATATAACCGCTTAAAAAACAATTTTTTGATGAATTTGTAATTACCACATGGCCTAGGTATGTTTTTTCCTCAGCAAACTTATTGTTCGTCTGTTATTCCATTTCTTACAGGTACTCTATTTAATTTTGTCTGAAGATGGCTGTTTAGCCGAAACTAGTCACACTAGCAATTGTAATATAATTTGTGGTCGACCGACTTTGTGAATTTGTTTTTTCTTTGAAATCATAGACACACTTAAATCAAATAAGGCTCCAGGATATGATTCTATAAGAGCAGAATCACTGAAAAAACTCAAATCTGAACTATCGTCTCCCCTATCATATGTAATCAACAAAATATTTGTAAATGGCTATGTTCCTTCCGAATTCAAATTAGCGGTGTTAAAACCCATCTATAAAAAAGGTGATCGAACATTGCCAATCAACTACAGGCCTATATCCTTGATTAGCTCGTTCACAAAAATATTTGAAAAAGCCCTAAACTTCAGATTAACCCGTTACATCAAAAAATACAAACTCTTATCAAATAAACAATACGGATTTCAGGAAGGTAAATCAACTCAAGACGCGATTAGTTATTTAGTGAACAATATTTACAATGCGGTGGATGATGGAGAACCGGCACTGTGCATATTCCTAGATCTTTCCAAGGCCTTCGACACAGTTGAACATGGACTGTTGTTGGAGGCCTTGAAGGAAATGGGAGTAAGAGGCACTCCAAACAAGCTATTCGAAAGCTACCTACATAGTAGAGAGCAGACTGTACAAAATGAAACAGAATTTTGTGAGAGAAGAACTATAGAGTATGGAGTGCCTCAAGGGACAGTACTAGGTCCCACACTATTCAACATATATCTGAATAATCTACTCACTCTGAAAATCTCAGGAGACATCACAAGTTTTGCTGATGACACGGTAATTTTCTATCGTGCAAAGAGCTGGGAGGAACTGAAAAAAAATGTTGAGAGTGACATGAAAAATGTAGTTCACTGGTTCAGTTACATGAAACTTACCATAAATTTCGACAAAACAAAGTTTGTGCCCTTCACGTCACTCAGAAGTAATTTGCCAGATTATGATAGGCTGACCATAAAATACGGGAATGAACCTATATATATCAAGTACACGGAGCATATCAAGTATCTTGGAATTACTATTGATCAGCATTTGAGATGGGACAAACATATCCAAAATGTAGTAAATACCTTAAGAACCATGCTGTACCGATTCAAATGTTTGATCAATATCCTTGATACTTACCATATGAAGATATTGTACTATGCATTGGTGGAATCACGATTGCAGTACGGAATTTTGGCATGGGGTGGAGCACTGGATGTTCATCTGAAACGATTGATAATCCTCCAAAAATATTTTCTGAAGATAATTTTCAAAAAAATCGTACTTACCCAACTGAAGAGCTTTTCGAGGAAACGAAACTATTAGACATCCGACAATTATTCTATTTCCATATACTCATTTTCATGCATAAAAATAAAAACATAATTCAAATAATCGACCATTATCATGATACTAGACAAAAAACCAAATTGCAAGCGAGAACAGAAACGGTAAAAAAAAATATTGGTCAACGAAACCACTATTACTTGGCATCACGAATATACAACCTTTTACCTGATGAAACTAAGAAGAATATAATGAAATACTCTAATATAAATAAATTGAAAAAACAATTCAAAGACCATATTCACAACGTGGATCGTTTAACTATCCACAAAGTAGTGAATATAAGGAATTTAGTCTAAATATTGCTTTCTTTCAACTGCTGAATTCAAGTGTGATTGTTTTAGTTAAGTTAGTTAGCTATTGTCAATTATAATTGTACATATTTTTATGAATAGCCCTTTTCTGTCTGTCATCTTCATGTTCATCTTCTTAATATTCTGAATTGTAAGCTTTCGTCTTTTTTCATCCACACTCACTCTACTGGAATATCAATATATGATTAAAATGCATGACAAAACCCACGTACAACCCTGCGTTCCTGTGGGCTTTTTGTTTATTGTAACAACTTCTCATATAATAGTATTATTTGATTCTTTCGATTTTAATTATACTTCATTTTAATTACGCCTACTAATTCTACCGTATTCTATTATAACACCCACTGTTAGCCTATGTGGCCTCAAAATTGTATATTTACCTTGCTGTATCGTTGTTGTTGTGAATAAACATTATTATTATTATTATTATTATTACTTCGAAGGACATATAACAAAAACAATAGGCAAATGAAGATACTTCGACAACATCAGTCTGCACACTGAATCTCTGTAATCTATCATCTCACATGGATACTTCTGGAACATATCAGTTCGCAACGATCATATGAGACGACATCAAAACGGGTAAAACGCACACAACAGGCAGAGCAAGGAACTTCGACTGTGACTATGTTCACACTGTAACTTTGCATTCTAGCATCTGATATGCCTACATTTATAGCAAATACGATCGCATTGACTACATAAGACGACTTCGAAGGACAATCAACGAGAACAATAGGCAAGTGGAGATACTTCGACAACATCAGTCTGCACACTGTATCTCTGTATTCTATCATCTCACATGGATACCTCTGGAGCATATCAGTTCTCAACGATCATATGAGACGACATCGAAACGGGTTTAACGCACATAACAGGCAGAACAAGAAACATCGACTTCGACAATGTTCACACTGTAACTTAGCTTTCTAGCATCTGACATGTCTACAGTTATAGCAAATTTGATCGCACTGACCATATAAAACGACTTCGAAGGACATATAACGAGAACAATTGGCAAGTGAAGATACAAGGACAACATCAGTTTGCACACTGTATCTCTGTATTCTATCATCTCACATGAATACCTCTGGAGCATATCAGTTCGCAACGATCATATGAGACGACATCGAAGCGGGTATAACGCACACAACAGGCAGAACAATAAATTTCGACTGTGACTATGTTAACACTGTAACTTCGCATCCTAGCATCTGACATGTCCACATCAATATCAGGTACGATCGCACTAACCATATGAGACGCTTTCGAAGGACATATAACGAGAACAATAGGCAAGTGGAGATACTTCGACAACATCAATCTGCACACTGTATCTCTGTATTTTATCATCCTTCATGGATACCTCTGGAGCATATCAGTTCGCAACGATCATATGAGACGACATTGGAACGGGTATAACGCACACAACAGGCAGAATGAGAAACTCCGACTATGTTTACACTGTAACTTTGCATCTCAGCATCTGACATGCCTAGAGTTATAGCAGATACGATCGCACTGACCAGATAGGACGACTCCGAAAGACATATAACAAGAACAAAAGGCAAGTGAAGAAAATTCGACAACATCAGTTTGCACACTGTATCTCTGTATCCTATCATCTCACATGAATACCTCTGGGGCATAATAGTTCGCAA
The DNA here is from genome assembly GCA_918026855.4 of Phaedon cochleariae. NCBI lineage: Eukaryota > Metazoa > Arthropoda > Insecta > Coleoptera > Chrysomelidae > Phaedon > Phaedon cochleariae. Next base: position 32,062,031 of record OU896715.1, read on the forward strand.
CGATCAAACAAGACGACATCGAAGCGAGTATGACGCAGACAGCAGGCACAACAAGAAACTTCGACTTCGACTATGTTTATACTTTAACTTCGCATTCTAGCATCTAACATGCCTACATCTATAACAGATACGATCGCACTGACCATATAAGACGACTTCGAAGGATATATAACGAGAACAATGGGCAAGTGATGATACTTCGACAACATGAGTCTGCACACTGTATCTCTGTAATCTATTATCTCACATGCATACCTCTGGAGCATATCAATTCGCAACGATCATATGAGACGTAGTAAAGGAGCTATGCCAAAACGGCCGCATTTCGACCACTTTTCCCATGATAATCGCCATAAGAAAATTTAATGTTCATTCTAATCATTTTTGTCCACATCAAGGTCATCCGGCTCCGACGCTATCAGCAGGCTGCTGATAAGAATAGCGATAACACAATAACAATAACAAGATGGGATATACAGGGCGGATCGCTGAATGATCGCTAAATCACATTTATAGTAGGTGACAGACAACGTATGACAGATAGCATATGATAGATGACATTTAACCTTCCGGTGCTCATTGAAACTAATCGCTCAACTTACGTTTGACAAATACCACGTGACGCGCTCGTCAAAAGCAGAAGCCGTCAAAATGGTTAACAGTTCAAAATGGCGCTAAAATGATTATACGTATGATAGTCGAAAGATAACATACCGTGACGCACTCGTCAAAAGCAGACACTCAGGATCGACCTAACCTACGAATATTAACGATACGTATGATGTTTGACAGATGACGTATGACACGTTACCACTCGATTCGACCCAACCTACGAATTTTAATCAAAATGATTATTGAAACAAAATGGCGATGGATTCAAAATAGCACAGATATCACGCGAAACGTTTGGCCTATGATTCATTGCTCCACCGAAAGCGAACGCTCATATTCAGTACAATCGATGTATACTACATATACTCATTTCAGTAACCTCATAAAAAACGATACACATCATCCGAACATATCATAAGACAGGCAATGTATATGACAGATGACGCGCTGACTGTTGATTCCGATCAATTTTCAGGGCGATAATGAGGAAATATACAGAGAAACTCGCTGCAAGAGCTGCCTACTTCAGGCATGAGCACCAAAAACAAGACAGCAGAAATTGAATAGCATCACTAAATAATAATAACACCAATATCCCATCTCAATCTTTTTGTATTTACGAAATTGCTATTTTTACTTTATATTATTGGAATAACCGTATTTGAAAACTAGCTGACTCACTCGTTAGTATAATCTATCGTCAACTCGCTTCTTGGAACAATATTTCACCCATTACAAAGCATTTCCTATTTGATATAATTGTTTGCTTCTAACCGTTGGTGAAAGAGTGCCTAGCCATGGTCATGAAGACCTTTAAAAAACTTAAGATTGCCCATTTAAATATTCGTTCATTACTTCCGAAGATGAATGAAATACGAGATTTGATTCATACACTAGATATAGATATATTCACTTCATCCGAAACTTGGCTCAATCCGCAAATATCTAATGAAATGGTAAACATATTTGGATTCCGAGTAGTTAGGTGTGATAGACCATCCAGAGGTGGCGGAATATGTCTCTATATAAGAGATAACTTGAGATTCAGAGAAATAAAAGATATTCCTATCATTAATAATTGTATCGAGCAACAGTGGATTTCAATAGGTTTGGAAAATAAAAAAATATATATCGGTAATATGTATCGTCCCCCAAGCACTGATGTAAAAGCTTTCTTAGATGTTTTTGAGGACACATTATCAGCTTTATCTCTGGAATGTGAAGATATTATCTGTTTAGGAGATTTCAATTTGAATCTTCTGAATACTAATTTATTTATTTATCTATTTATTTAATTTGTAATACATCCAGCAGGCCAAGGCCCAATTACAGGAGTATATAATAGAGATTACTATACATATGGTTGAGTGTGATTTCAATTAGGTATAATCAAAGTTAGTGAAAATTTTAGTTAGGAACTAAACTGGAAATGGTTTGTTTAAATTGTTTTGAGGTGAGAAAAAATATATCAACAGTTCCAAGTTTATTATAATTTCTGCACATTGAATTGATTGGGGAATGAAAATGGTGCTGTGTGTTAGACACATTAATGTGGAATGTATCTTGATACCGAGAGGCTAATCGGGGTATACTAAACTGTTGGATATTATAGGATAACATCCTGTATACAATCGAAGAGTAGTTATATCCATTATTGATTTATACTGACTGTCTCTTGTTCTTGATATAAAAATGTCACGTTGACTTTTTCTGTAATTTAATATATTGAAATAAAAACCTTTTCTGAAAACTTATTCAAAGTCTAAAAGGTTATGGGCCCAGAACAAGGTTAACTGGCTCTGTTAGGTATTGAATAACATACAAAGTTTGGAAGCAGAAAAGTTGATATTGAATAACAAACAAAGTTTGGAAGCAGAAAAGTTGAGGAAAGAAAAAATGAGTGGACTAACCGCCATTCGAATTGAAGCATTGAACAAAGATAATTTTGATACGTGGAAATTGCAAATAGAAGCTCTCCTCATCAAAAATGACAATTGGGATTATGTAAGTGGGAATATTGAACGTCCAGCGACGGAAGAGGAAGGAAAGAACTGGGATATTGCTGATAGAAAAGCCCGTTCTGATTTAATATTATCTATAAGCCCGTGTGAGCTGAAACAAGTTAAAGGCTGTAATACATCCCGTGAGGTATGGAATAAACTTCACAGCATATATCAATCAAGAGGTCCTGCCCGAAAGGCAACACTACTTAAACAACTCACCCTGCATAAAATGAGACCAGGTGATGATATCCATGAACACATAGGAAAGTTCTTCGACGCTGTCGATAAGTTGAAAGATATGGAAGTTGATATAAATGACGATCTTTTAACAATAATGCTACTATATAGTTTACCTGATGACTTCGAGAACTTTAGATGTGCGATAGAATCTAGAGATGAACTGCCGAAACCTGAATTTCTCAAAATCAAAATAATTGAGGAACATGCTGCTCGTGCTGAGAAGAAGAAGGAAGGAGAGGCTGCTTTCGTCGCGAAGAAGGGATTCACTCATCATAAATGGAAGACAGGTCACAACAAAGAAGATTTCGATTCTGGAAATAAAGAAACGGAACGATTTCGATTTAAATGCCATCACTGTCGAAGAATCGGTCACAAATCTTCAGAATGTTATTTCAAGAAGAAGATGGAAGAGAATGTTAAAAATGCTGATGAAATAGATGACATAAGTTTTCAAGTTGAAGTCACAAGTTATAAAGAGGAATGTACACTGATGGTCATGTCGAATTACTGGTGTCTCGATAGTGGATGTACTTCACATATGTGCTCTGAAAGTGATAAATTCGAAAATATGTCACCACTTCAAAACAAGAGAGTTAACATGGCTAATAATACATCGACAGAAGTTGTAGCTGAAGGCATCATCAAGCTGAATTTACAAGATATCGACCAAACTGAATCACTACAGTTGAAAAACACTCTGTACATTCCTGACTTGGGATCAAATTTAATGTCAGTTGGAAAAATGACTGACAGTGGTTTTGACGTTCACTTCACAAATGCCAATGCATTCGTATTAGATAAAGATGGAAAAGTAAGATTAATTGCTGATAGAATACAAGGTTTATACTATGTTCGGGAAAATAAAGAAGACAATGTGAAAAGTGTTCATGTCCAAGAAAAGACTGATCCTCTACAATTATGGCATAAGAGACTCGGTCATTTGAACGAACAGGATATCAAGAGTATGGCAAAGCTGTTGAATATTAAAATTGATGAAAGTTTATCATTGCCGCCTTGCGAAACTTGTATAAAAGGAAAGATGACACAGACTCCTTTTCCTAAGAAATCGATTAGAAGCTCAAGAATTTTGGAAATAATTCACACAGATATATGTGGACCAATGAAAGTTGAATCGTTGGGCAAAGCTAAATATTTCATCACGTTAATTGATGATTATTCAAGATGGTGCGAGGTTCGTTTTCTGAGGAAGAAAAGTGATGCCCTGGAAGTTTTCAAGTGTTTCAAAAACCTCGTAGAAAATCAGACTAGTATGAAAATACAGAATCTGCAGTCTGATAATGGTGGAGAATATTGTAGTCGCGAATTTGACGAACTGCTGAAGAACTGTGGAATAAGGCGGAGACTAACAGTGCCGAATACACCTCAGCAAAATGGTGTTGCTGAACGTCGGAATAGGATTTTCCTGGATATGACAAGGTGCATGTTAATTGATTCACAGTTACCGCATTCGTTCTGGGCTGAAGCTGTAGCGACTGCATGTTATATACGAAATAGATCTCCATCAAAAAGTATACAGGGTGAGATACCATATAAACTGTGGACAAGAAAAAATCCTTCATTCAGTCACTTCAAATCTTTTGGATCACGAGGTTATGCCTTGAATAAGAAACCGAATATAGATAAATTGGAATCCCGTTCCAATGAGTCCATTTTCTTGGGATATTCCGAAGAATCGAAGGGATATAGAGTATGGCTAAAAAATGAAAGTAAAGTCGTAATAACGCGAGATTTCAAAATAGTGACGGAATTTTCAGTGGTGAAAGAAGATAAATCATGTATTTCAACATCAACAGAGCAAGGCAAAACTGTGGGATTCATAGAACAACAGAAGATTGGAAATATACCTGTAGAAGTAGCAATTAATGAAGAAAACATAACTTTTTCTGAAAATTTCAATAACGACCAGGAAGAAATTGAAGATACAGAAAATTTTGGTCCAATGCGACATGAAAATAATGATTCTGAGCCATCTACATCGAATCTCCGAAGAGGGCCAGGGCGACCAAAAATCGTACGATCTGGAAGAGTTGGAAGACCAAAGAAGATATACACCATGCTGCCAAGGAAGGCCCAACCAAATTCAGAAGATAGTGAAAATGGAGTGATAGAATCATTCGAAGGCAACGAGATTGCTAATAATATTCAATTGTCAATGACAGAAGCGTTATCTGGAAATCATTCAGTAGAATGGAAAGAGGCAGTTAGAAAAGAGTTCACTTCTCTGTTAAAGAACAAAACATGGATACTTGTTGATTGTCCAAATAATAGAGAACTGGTTGGATGCCGTATGGTACTCGTAAATAAATACAAAGCTGATGGTTCGTTAGAGAAGAGAAAGGCACGTTTAGTAGCAAAGGGCTATTCTCAATGCCCTGAAATTGATTACCAAGAAACCTTCGCTCCAGTTGTTCGTATTAGTTCTTTGAGAGTATTATTATCTCTTGCTCAACAATATGAAATGCTGATACATCAACTAGATATAGAAACTGCTTTTCTCAATGGAGAATTAGAGGAATCCATTTACATGGAATTACCAGAGAAACTCGATGTTATCTTGGAGGAAATCATTTTAAATGAATCTGGTGAAGAAGCTGAACAAGCCAGGGAAATGCTGAATCTCATGAAATCAGGAAATAAAGTATGTTTACTCCAGAAAGCGTTATATGGGTTGAAACAAGCAGGTCGACAATGGTATAGAAGAATGCACGATGTACTCATCAATTTTGGTATGGAAGCTTGTCATGCAGATCCATGTATCTATAAAATGAAAGAAGATTGTGAAATTTTGTTATTGGCAATTTACGTAGATGATATAATTCTATTTTCCAAAAGGGAATGTTTTCTTCGTAAATTGAAAGAAGAATTGGGAAAATGTTTCACAATAAAAGATCTAGGAATAATTCATTTTTGCCTAGGAATCGAGTTCAGTTTCACAAAAACAGGAACTCTACGAATGTCACAGAGAAAATATATTGAAGACACCTTGAAAAGATTTGGAATGCTTGATTGTAAGCCTGCAGCAACGCCTTTGGAATGTGGAATTAGGTTGGAAAAACCTACAATGGAAGATGAAACTGAAATGAAGAAATATCCGTATCGGTCTTTGGTAGGTACTCTGATGTATCTTGCTACAACAACACGACCAGATATTACCTTTTCGGTGAATTATCTAAGCCAATTCAACAATAATTATAACGAGAGTCATTGGAAGGCAGCTAAGAGAATTTTACGCTATCTGCAAGGCACTATCAACATGGAACTTCAGTATAGAAAGAAGAAAAAACAACTTGAAGGTTACTCTGATGCAGACTGGGGTAGCGATATAACAGACAGAAGATCTTATTCAGGTCATGTATATCTATGGGGTGGAACAGCTATATGTTGGCAGGCCAAGAAACAACGCACTGTAGCTTTATCTAGTACGGAGGCAGAGTACATGTCGCTAACAGAAGCCACCAAAGAAAGTATCTATCTGTACAATCTGATGACGGAAATAGGCATGGACAATATACAGCCTATTACAATCTTTAGCGACAATCAAGGAGCTCAACAACTTGCGAAGAATCCTGTTCACCATTCACGTTCAAAGCACATAGATATAAAGCATCATTTTGTTCGTCAAGTTCTCGATGAACATGGAATAATCATTAAATATATTCCTACTGAATTTATGATAGCAGATATTTTTACAAAGTCACTCCCAAAATTGAAACATGAATATTGTTTAGAAGAGATGGGATTGAAGTTGAGAACTGCTCTTGATTGAGGCGGAGTGTTGGATATTATAGGATAACATCCTGTATACAATCGAAGAGTAGTTATATCCATTATTGATTTATATTGACTGTCTTTTGTTCTTGATATAAAAATGTCACGTTGACTTTTTCTGTAATTTAATATATTGAAATAAAAACCTTTTCTGAAAACTTATTCAAAGTCTAAAATAAACTCGATCTGCGAAAGTAATACTGAGGAGTCTATAGTATTGTGTATAATTTCATAAACAAAAAGTAAATCACCTATTTCTCTCCTCTTCTTCAGCGATTGGAACTTGAACTCATTCAACAGAAGGTCATAATTACAGTGCCTTTCGGGGTATACTTTATATTTTTTGTAAAATAAGTATTTCAGAAATTTACGCTGTACCATTTCAATAGCAGAAATTGTTTGTTGGTGGTACGGATTCCATACCTGACTGCAGTATTCCAGTTTACTTCTAACCAAACTAAAGTATAACCCAGACAACACAAGTGAATCCATTGGACAACCAATGGATGTCCAGCTATGGATACCCTGGACATCCATTGGATGGACAGCATTGTCCAGTATTTGTCCAATGGACATCCATTGGATAATACATGTCCAACAGTTTGGACATACATTGGAAGTCCATTGGCTTTCCATTAGACATCTGATGGATTTCCATTGGACATCCAATATTTGTCCTTTCCATTGGAAGTCTATTGGATTCTCATCAGACATCCGATGGATTCCCAATGAAGATCATTGTATGTCCATTACATTTGAAATACCATTGTATACACATCAGAACTCTAATGGATGTCTACCAAAAATCCAACTTATGTCCATTCCAATGATAAGTCTATTGGATACTCATCAGGAATACATTGGATTTCCATTGGATATCCAAATTTTGTCCAGCCAGAACGTAGAAATTAAAAAAAAGTTGTCCTTTGAGGGGATTGATCTCCCGACCCCGCTCTCGTGGATCACAACGCTAACCTCTGGACCACTGAGCTGTTATAAATATTATAGCAAGTATTTCGTATTCACGGTATTTCACATCGAGAGAAAATGCAATTTGCTGAAGTTTAGTGCCGCAATAAAGCTTTTACACGGCCCTTATCAAAAGTGTTACAGGGTGATTCATCTTTTTCGAAAGAAACCCGCCGTATAATATTTCCCATATCGATCTTATTTGCACGGCCTAAATGGTTTAAAATTGAAATTGGATGAAAATCAACTTTAAAATAAGTACCTACCTCTATATAGGTACGTAACCTACAAAAATTATGAGACGTATAAAATCTTGAAAAATAGTACCGAGTGCGAAGTTGTCCGTGATTAATGTTCATATATATATTATATATTATTGGTAAAAATATTTCAGTTGAAATAGAAGAGTCATAAATGACACATATATACTTTGCGAAACGATTTCCATTGGATAAGTATGATGGATATCCATTGGCTGTAAAAATTTCGTTGTCCATTGTACAACTACAAAATGGATGTCCATTGTATGTACAAATCTCTATGTCCATTGTACATATACACAATGGATGTCCATTGGACATCCATGGACATCCGGCTACCTAATGGATTCAAAATGGACATCCAATGGATGTATGTGTGTTATCTGGGAACTGACAAAGTGCTTCTAATGATTTAAATTCACTACAAGTACGAATTAAAAAACCCAAGGATTTCATAGCTTTGGAGATCATTGTTTCATAATGACTTGAGAAGGCAAGTTTGCAGTCATATATGACACCCAGGTCCTTGTGTTGTGTGACTCGTGTTAGAGATTCATCATTGATGACATAGTGGTACATAAGAGGATTATTTTTTCGTGAATACGTCATCACCTTACATTTGCTGACATTGAGCGATAGTTTATTTATTGAACACCAGTTTTTCAACAGATTCAGATCATTTTGTAAGGAAATGGCATCCGATAAGTCGTTAATCCTTCTGAAAATTTTCATGTCGTCAGCAAATATGAGGGATTTCGACTCAAAATTGGAGCATACATCATTCACGAATAACAAAAATAATAAGGGTCCCAAATTTGAGCCTTGAGGCACACCTGATGTAGCTATAAACTGTGAGGATTGAACTCCTTCGTATTCGACATAAAGTTTGCGGTCTTTCAGGTATGTCCTCAATACATTGATAAGGTTTTTGGAGAATCCAAAAGATACTAGTTTATCTAATAACCTGCTGTGTGATACACGGTCAAATACTTTACTGAAATCAGTGTAAATAACATCAACTTGGCATCTTGAATCTAGAGCATTCGAAACAAATTCCGTAAATATACAGAGGTTTGTCGATGTACTGCGACCTTTCATGAAGCCATGTTGGTTTTCTGTAATGAGGTGACGAGTGTGTTCATACATCAAGTCCGCCAAAAGAATCTCGAATAATTTTGAAAGAGCAGAAACTAAAGCAATTGGCCTATAATTTGTTATTTCTGTTGGTTTTCCTGATTTAAAAATAGGACATATACGTGAGTATTTCCATATATCAGGAAATTTTCCACTTTTAATAATCAGGTTGAAAATGACGACTAAAGGATCCAATAATTTGTCAATAGATTTTTTCAATAGCTTGGGTGGAATATTGTCAGGTCCAGATGACCACTTGTTCTTGAGTTTTTTGCAAGCATTGAGAATTTGAACTCGCGTAATTATAGGAACGTGTAAGTAACTGCTGTTAATCTTGGAGTACTCATCATTCATCGAAACATCGCTATCGAGATCATATTCCTCCTCAAGGAAAACACTTTTAAAGTGGGTTGCAAAAGACTCAATAATCTGTTGAGGGTTAACGAGCGTTTTCCCTTCGTGATTCATTCTACCAGGAATACGAGATTTTTGCTGTTTAAGGTTGATAAAATTCCAAAATTTTTGAGGATTGTCTTTGATACTACTCTCAGAGTTATCGATGAAAGTTTGATACGCCACTGCAATTTCAGTTTTAATAGCTCTTCTCAAATTTTTAATACGAGCTAAGTAGAAGTTGATCTTATGTTTTCTATACATTTTCAAATAGTGATTTTTAGATTTTATGTTGTATATAATGCTTTGGTTAAACCATACAGGATATTTATATTTTCTCTTTTTCGATAATGGTACACAGCTCTTGATTATATTTCTCAATGTATTGCTGAAAAACTCGCAAGCAATATTAACATCCGAATAAGAGCCAATTATAGTCCAGTTGAATTCGGTCAGTAATTGATTGAATTTTTCCCAGTTGATTTTCCTAAAATCTAAACGATCAATATGAGAGGAAAAATTGTTTTTGACACAACGAATATCTTGGAATTCAATTACAATTGCTGGATGCTGAGGATCTAATGGTACTAGAGGGTCATTTTCACATGTTACTAAGCAATCTGCGGAAGATGGTGATAATACTATATCTAATATCCTATCATTACAATTCACTATTTTATTATTTTGTACAAGATCTGAGAAAGCTAGAAAGTACTTAAGACGAGCTACTATGTTTGTAACGGGACTGTCGATGTCATCATAATGCTTCTTCAGTTCAGGAATGTTGAAATCTCCTAGTATGATGGAACGGTTGATGGCTTCAAAGTTTTCGAATGTTTCTAATAGTGTTTCATATTCACTTAAGCTGGAGTTTGGTGGGATGTAGACAATGATTATGAAATATGATATGTTATTTTTCAGAGATATACGTATGCAAATGAGATCAATCTTTTCCACAGGAGACTCCAGACTGTGACGTTCGGAGTGAATAGTGTTCATATCAACAGCTAAAAGTACACCACCCCCACGGCAATTTAACCTGTCTTTGCGATATACACGATAATTTTCTGGAAAGAGTTCACTGTCAAGGACACCATCTTTCAGCCATGTTTCCGAAATGGCTAACACGTTGTAATTGTTCGAGACCACACTTTTGTAGAATAAATGAGTCTTGGTATTGAGTCCTCTGCAATTTTGATAATATACTACTAAGGAATCGGTAATTGGTAGCCTGCTGGATGAGTTTACTCGTTTTTTGTGACAATAATTGGAACGTTATTTTTGTACTTAATTATAAGATTGGTTTCACCATTCATGTTTCGCTGCTCGAGTTCCTTGCGAACGTTCAAAAAGTAGTCACGCTGGGATACAGTTTGATCTCTTCTGAAATAAACATTTTTGAATATTTGATTATGTCCTGACTGAAGTTTTCTGTTATTTCTCAGCAATATATGGACGTTGTTCTTATCTGGAATAGTGACCTTGATTGGTCGACATTTACTGTTATTGCCATTCCCTTTTCCCAAACGATGAAATTTCACATCGTTCATATTAAACTGGGGAATTATGAATTTTATTATGTCTTCAACATCGTTTCCCAAGTTTTCAGAGTTTTCAGGAACTCCGAACAATAAAATATTATTTTCCCGGCTCCTGATCTCCTCAATTTCTGATATAATTTTGACTGTATTATTAGCATTTCGTTTATCAAGTTCTTCTATTCTCTTACTCATAGCCTCGATTTGTTTCTTGTGCTCATCCTCTATGTGAGTCATTTGAGTTTGTAGGTCGTTTAGTTTTTTATCGTAGATACCAAACTTTTCTTCTAGTCTGATAAGAATCCCGGCCGATACACTATCTACAAGACTTTTTATGAACTTTTCATCTAACGATAAGAACATCAAACAATTCGCGTCTCTCTTGGATGGTCTCAACCTAAAACAAATCATATCAGAACCTACCCGAATAACTCCGAACTCGCGTACTCTAATTGATTTTATTATTCTGAATTCGGAACTATTACCATTAAGTAAGGACGTCAGTAATGTCGCGAATATTTCGGACCATTGCTTAGTACAATGTACTTTAAATCTAAGCATACCAAAAAGTCCTGCAACAATAATATCCTATAGAGATTTCTCCCGATTCGATCTAAACAACTTTGAAAATGATGTTAATACACAAAACTGGGACCATCTATACAATTACGATGAAATAGATGGAAAAGTGAACTTCTTGAATGAAAAAATTAAAAATACTTTTGATACACATGCTCCACTCAAAACCGTGAGGATTACGAAAGCATGGAGTCCGTGGATAACTGAGAACATTAAAATTCTTATAAATCTGCGTAATAAGGCATTATCTAAATATCGTAAGAAACGTACAATTAGTTGTTGGAACTACTATAAGGATCTTAGAAACTATACGACTCAGGCCATAAGAACTGAAAAAAAAGTGTTTTTAGAACAAAAACTGCGGTTAGGTAATAATAAAGAGAAATGGTCAATTTTATGAAAGCTCAATATAGTTAAATCCAAAAATAACGATCAGTGTTTAGATACAAATGCAGAAGACCTAAATGCATATTTTCTCACCACGAATGGCAATTCTAATCATCCTGATTATGAACTTACAAATTATTATAAAAATAATCAAAAAATTGAATTTGCTGCTGATGAATTCAAATTTGAACCAATTTTCGAACAAGTTGTAGCAAGTTATATACTGCGTACCAAAACAAAAGCAAGTGGATTGGATGAGATAAATATCACACTCATTAGTTTCCTCTGTCCCTTCATATTGCCTTACCTTACGCACATTGTAAATTTTTGCTTGACAAAATCTGAATATCCAAGCCAATGGAAAGAAGGTAGGGTGATACCGATTCCGAAAATTGACTGCCCCTCAGAGTTAAAAGATCTACGCCCAGTAACAGTTTTGCCCACTTTGTCAAAAATTCTAGAGCGAGCCATGGAAAATCAGCTGAGAGTACATTTAGATACATTTTCTCTGCTACCGCCACATCAATCAGGTTTCAGACCTGGACATAGTTGTGGTACAGCACTACTGAACATAACTGATGATATAATCTCTGAACTTGATAGAAAAAAATGTGGTGTCTTGATCCTGCTAGATTTCAGCAGAGCTTTCGATATGATTAATCATGAGATACTGTTCGCTATTCTCCATTTTTTAGGATTAAGTAACCCAGCTATAAAATTATTTCGAAAATATTTCGAAGGGCGGTCACAGAGAGTGATATATCAGGGCAAAATATCGAACGAAGGCACCATTTTGAGAGGTGTTCCTCAAGGATCTATTCTGGGCCCACTCCTATATACTATTTATACATGCAATTTTCATTCATCTTTGAAAACATTAGATATTCATATGTACGCCGATGACACCCAATTATACAATTTCTTCAACAAATATGATGCAGCAGAATCTCAAGATGACATCAATAAAGACTTGGCATCTATTATAGATTTGTCGAAGAAGCATGATTTAGAAATCAACACAACAAAGTCGTCAGTTATATCCTTTGGTGACATATCTCCAAATTACTTGTCTATCAAAATTGATGATGTACCCTTGAAAATTACCTCTGAAGATAAGAATCCTGGAGTAATTATAGACAATAAGTTGAGATTTACTAAACATATTTCAATGATACTCAAGAAAGCATATGCAAAACTGAAGATATTGTATCCGTATAGGCACCTAATGACCAATAAACTGAAAAGTTCCTTATGTGACTCATTAATTCTATCACAAGTAAATTATTGTGATTATGTTTATGGCCCTTGTCTGACTGGTGCGGATAGTACGAGATTACAAAAACTCCAAAATTCTTGTCTGAGATTAATTCATGGAATTCGAAAATTTGATCCGTTTACCCATACTTTGGTTACTAATCGATGGTTGAATATGGCAAACAGACGGAGATTGCACTGCCTTACACTGTTTCACAAAATCATTAAGAATGGTACTCCTTCATACCTAACAAACAAAATTAGATTTCGATCGGATGTACACAACATCAATATCCGGAGGCGGGAACATTTAACAGTTCCTCAACATAGAACATCACTTTTTCAGAGATCCTTCCAATATAATATATCCTGCCATTACAATAACCTCCCAACAGATTACAAAACGATGTCCTTGACAAAATTCAAAAAGACAGTTTTTGAAATGCTCTTTCACGATCAAAGCCGAAGCAGATAATTTAAACAATGTTTCAGGGAACTGCGAGTTGACTATAGAAACGAAATAATCAAAATTAAATAATAGAAATATATATATATATATATTTATGTTAGGAGGAGGGTAGTCGTGACTGACTAGTTAAGGTAAAAATACAATAACTTTAGAAAAAGTTCCAAAGGAAATCTTTCTAGGTGAGGTTGCAGTCAAAATTTTGGCCTTAATGAGAGGACTCTTTGTTACATAGCCGAGCTTTCGGAAATGTTTATTTCCTTTATCAAGACATCTATAAAAAATGGGTAAGTGTAAAAACTTTGTCAATAATACAATTAAAAAAAGTACTTACTAACGTGAGATTGGTGTAAAACATAATGAAATACATAACAGTAGCATCTTCAGCTGGATTTGACGATTAAAACATTTTTTAATTTTATAATTCAAGGATAAAAAGCAATAGGAAACAATTCACAGGTTTCATTTCTTTTCCGTAACGGACCTTTGAAAACAAAATGGACGGTTGGAAGTGTCGGAAATGCCAACTACTTCGGTGGAAATCGTTTCAGACCGACGACCGTTGTGAGAGAAGAAAGGGAACCGTGGCGGCAAATTTGAACATTAATTGGGTGGTGAGACAAGAGATTAAGGTTGAGGAATTGTTTGTGATAATCTAGATATGTTATTAGGAATACAATTTTTTTGTTCTATTGCAAGTAAATAATTATAAATGCTACTCAAGTTGCCAATGTCTGTTCTTTTATTCATTTTCGAAAGTTCATTGTTGATAAAAACCATTTCAAGGAAATTTCGTTTGAGATAATTATTTTCATGAGCTAAAAATTTGACATCATTGAAATTCATATGGTGACCCTCATCATTAACATGCTCTGCTAATGCACAAGTTCTTTTATTACATTTGCTGTCACTCTTATGTGAAATTATGCGTCCTGATAAAGTCCTGGAAGTTTGGCCAATATAAGTCAATTCACAATTCTGACAAGGAATTCTGTATACTACATTAGTCATTTCTAATTTATTCATGGGAGATTTAGTTTTAGAGAAAAGAGAGGAGACTGTTTTGATTGTTTTTTTAGCAATTATGAAGTTTTCATTTTTGAAAATGTTAGCGAGTTTAGGAGTTAAATCTTCTATGTAAGGAAGTGATGTATATTCAGGAATTTCTATATTTTGAGGAGCAACTGGAAGAATTTGTGTATTTGGAAGATTATTATCATTATTTTCTATGATTCTAATTTCTGAATTGAATAAAATGTTATTGATTATTTTAATTGGATAAGAATTCTCAAGTAATATGTTCCTTAATTCATTCAAGCTATTTTGCCTGTGCAAAGGATGTGTCAACTTGACCACTCTGTCTTTCAAGGCCTTGATCAAATTTAACTCCATTTTCATAGGATGGTAAGAGTAGAAACTCATGAAGCGATTACTGCACATGGGTTTTCTGTACCATTTGGTGCGTAAGACATTGTCATTAGCTCTAATGACAGTCATGTCTAAGAAGGGTAGCATGTTGTCAACTTCAGTTTCACTGGTGAACTGTGAGTTGAGGTCGAAGGAGTTGAAGTAGAACAGGGTTTGATCAGTCCAACCATTTGGAAGACAAAGAATCAAGTCATCTACATATCTTTTCACAAAAGGAATTTCATAAGGAATGATATCTAGACAATCCTTAACCAAATCATCTAAGACATAATTGACAATAATGGGAGAAATGGAGGAGCCCATAGGAGTACCAAAAATTTGTTTATAAAAAGAATTCTCAAACATTAAGAAGTTAGAATCAAAAATAAATTCTAAAATGGTCCTGAAAGTAGGCCAATCCAAGTTACAATGGTTTGAAATTGTATCCCATTTTTTATGTAGACTGCTAAGCACAGTTTCAAGAGGTAAATTTGTGAAAAGTGAAACTACATCAAAGCTGACAATGATGTAATTTTCTGGAATTTGAAAATCATTGATGAAATCACTAAATTGAAATGAATCCTTAATATAGAAATCGTTGTCAGTGTCATATGCAAGAGTCAAAATATTAGTTAAAAAAGATGCTAAAGGCCCATTTGGAGAATTTATCGAAGAAACAATAGGTCTCATTGATAATGTTGGTTTGTGAATTTTTGGGAGAGAATAAAAACGTGGTGCAGTAGCATTGTATGTTTTAAGTTTTTTTGCTGCAACGGAGTCACTGTTGTAAGGTACAAGTGGGATTGTTGTTAAGCTTTTTGTAATATTTTTCATCATTGAGAAGATCTTGGCTTTTGTTGAGGTGATCCTCTTTTGACATTGCAACAGTGACATTACCTTTGTCACTTTTCACAATGCAAAGATTAGGATGAGATTTTAAGAATTTTTTACATTTGTTAAATAATGAAGTTGAGAATTGTTTTTTGGAAAAATTTTTATGTAAGTGGTTTGTTATATTATTGGTGAATTGAGCTCTGTAGATATTTTTTAAGGATTCATTGCAATGGGCAATCATTGCTTCAAGATCAGATAATAGAGAGGAGATTTTGAAGTCTTGAATGGACGGAGTGATGCTAAATTTGGGACCTAGAGAGAGAATGAATTTGATGTCATTTGGGAAAACTACGTCTGTTAGGTTTTTGAACCATTCATCTTGAACTAATATTTTATCAATTTCATCAGATTTGAGTCTATTGAAGTTGTTATTATGTGTTGACTCGATTATGTGAAAATTTCTATCAAATTTAATTTTTAATCTATGTTCGTACTCAGTGAAAATGTGGAAAGGTAAAATAGCCCTCAACTTGGTTTTTATGCTTGACAATTCTTTTTCCAGATGATTGAGTTCGCTGAAAGTGATTTTAATTTCTAAATTTAGAATATTTTTCCTCAACCTTAAATTGAAACCTTGAATCTTGCGTCCAATCTGTCCTCTTGTGTGGTGCAACAGTGAGTTCACATTGTTGATGCCATTGGAGACATGGTTTGGAAAGACGTCGGATTTTCTGCATTTCAGCAAGAAAATTTTTCTGTTATGCATGGCACTTAGTTTGATGTTAGAATTGGCCCATTTCTTCAACAATTTGACACAAGCTGGTCCATATTGTTGGCGAATGTTGTTGAAAAACCCCATATCTGTAATGTTGTTAGGAGGAGGGTAGTCGTGACTGACTAGTTAAGGTAAAAATACAATAACTTTAGAAAAAGTTCCAAAGGAAATCTTTCTAGGTGAGGTTGCAGTCAAAATTTTGGCCTTAATGAGAGGACTCTTTGTTACATAGCCGAGCTTTCGGAAATGTTTATTTCCTTTATCAAGACATCTATAAAAAATGGGTAAGTGTAAAAACTTTGTCAATAATACATTTAAAAAAAGTACTTACTAACGTGAGATTGGTGTAAAACATAATGAAATACATAACAGTAGCATCTTCAGCTGGATTTGACGATTAAAACATTTTTTAATTTCATAATTTTAGGATAAAAAGCAATAGGAAACAATCCACAGGTTTCATTTCTTTTCCGTAACGGACCTTTGAAAACAAAATGGACGGTTGGAAGTGTCGGAAATGCCAACTACTTCGGTGGAAATCGTTTCAGACCGACGACCGTTGTGAGAGAAGAAAGGGAACCGTGGCGGCAAATTTGAACATTAATTGGGTGGTGAGACAAGAAATTAAGGTTGAGGAATTGTTTGTGATAATCTAGATATGTTATTAGGAATACAATTTTTTTGTTCTATTGCAAGTAAATAATTATAAATGCTACTCAAGTTGCCAATGTCTGTTCTTTTATTCATTTTCGAAAGTTCATTGTTGATGAAAACCATTTCAAGGAAATTTCGTTTGAGATAATTATTTTCATGAGCTAAAATTTTGACATCATTGGAATTCATATGGTGACCCTCATCATTAACATGCTCTGCTAATGCACAAGTTCTTTTATTACATTTGCTGTCACTCTTATGTGAAATTATGCGTCCTGATAAATTCCTGGAAGTTTGTCCAATATAAGTCAATTCACAATTCTGACAAGGAATTCTGTATACTACATTAGTCATTTCTAATTTATTCATGGGAGATTTAGTTTTAGAGAAAAGAGAGGAGACTGTTTTGATTGTTTTTTTAGCAATTATGAAGTTTTCATTTTTGAAAATGTTAGCGAGTTTAGGAGTTAAATCTTCTATGTAAGGAAGTGATGTATATTTAGGAATTTCTATATTTTGAGGAGCAACTGGAAGAATTTGTGTATTTGGAAGATTATTATCATTATTTTCTATGATTCTAATTTCTGAATTGAATAAAATGTTATTGATTATTTTAATTGGATAAGAATTCTCAAGTAATATGTTCCTTTATTCATTCAAGCTATTTTGCCTGTGCAAAGGATGTGTCAACTTGACCACTCTGTCTTTCAAGACCTTGATCAAATTTAACTTCATTTTCATAGGATGGTAAGAGTAGAAACTCATGAAGCGATTACTGCACATGGGTTTTCTGTACCATTTGGTGCGTGAGACATTGTCATTAGCTCTAATGACAGTCATGTCTAAGAAGGGTAGCATGTTGTCAACTTCAGTTTCACTGGTGAACTGTAAGTTAAGGTCGAAGGAGTTGAAGTAGAACAGGGTTTGATCAGTCCAACCATTTGGAAGACAAAGAATCAAGTCATCTACATATCTTTTCACAGAAGGAATTTCATAAGGAATGATATCTAGACAATCCTTAACCAAATCATCTAAGACATAATTGACAAGAATGGGAGAAATGGAGGAGCCCATAGGAGTACCAAAAATTTGTTTATAAAAAGAATTCTCAAACATTAAGAAGTTAGAATCAAAAATAAATTCTAAAATGGTCCTGAAAGTAGGCCAATCCAAGTTACAATGGTTTGAAATTGTATCCCATTTTTTATGTAGACTGCTAAGCACAGTTTCAAGAGGTGAATTTGTGAAGAGTGAAACTACATCAAAGCTGACAATGATGTAATTTTCTGGAATTTGAAAATCATTGATGAAATCACTAAATTGAAATGAATCCTTAATATAGAAATCGTTGTCAGTGTCATATGCAAGAGTCAAAATATTAGTTAAAAAAGATGCTGAAGGCCCATTTGGAGAATTTATCGAAGAAACAATAGGTCTCATTGATAATGTTGGTTTGTGAATTTTTGGGAGAGAATAAAAACGTGGTGCAGTAGCATTGTATGTTTTAAGTTTTTTTGCTGCAACGGAGTCAATCATCTTGTCATTTTCTAATTTTTGAACTAATTTATTGGCTTTCTGTTGTAAGGTACAAGTGGGATTGTTGTTGAGCTTTTTGTGATATTTTTCATCATTGAGAAGATCTTGGCTTTTGTTGAGGTAATCCTCTTTTGACATTGCAACAGTGACATTACCTTTGTCACTTTTCACAATGCAAAGATTAGGATGAGATTTCAAGAATTTTTTTCATTTGTTAAATAATGAAGTTAAGAATTGTTTCTAGGAAAAATTTTTATGTAAGTGGTTTGTTATAATATTGGTGAATTGAGCTCTGTAGATATTTTTTTAAGATTCATTGCAATGGGCAATCATTGCTTCAAGATCAGATATTAGAGAGGAGATTTTGAAGTCTTGAATGGACGGAGTGATGCTAAATTTGGGACCTAGAGAGAGAATGAATTTGATGTCATTTGGGAAAACTACGTCTGTTAGGTTTTTGAACCATTTATCTTGAACTAATATTTTATCAATTTCAAGTTCAAGATAAATGGTTCAAAAAGCTAACAGACGTAGTTTTCCCAAATGACATCAAATTCATTCTCTCTCTAGGTCCCAAATTTAGCATCACTCCGTCCATTCAAAACTTCAAAATCTCCTCTCTATTATCTGATCTTGAAGCAATGATTGCCCATTGCAATGAATCCTAAAAAAATATCTACAGAGCTCAATTCACCAATATTATAACAAACCACTTACATAAAAATTTTTCCAAAAAACAATTCTTAACTTCATTATTTAACAAATGTAAAAAATTCTTAAAATCTCATCCATATCTTTGCATTGTGAAAAGTGACTAAGGTAATGTCACTGTTGCAATGTCAAAAGAGGATTACCCCAACAAAAGCCAAGATCTTCTCAATGATGAAAAATATTACAAAAAGCTTAACAACAATCCCACTTGTACCTTATAACAGAAAGCCAATAAATTAGTTCAAAAATTAGAAAATGACAAGATGATTGACTCCGTTGCAGCAAAAAAACTCAAAACATACAATGCTACTGCACCACGTTTTTATTCTCTCCCAAAAATTCACAAACCAACATTATCAATGAGACCTATTGTTTCTTCGATGAATTCTCCAAATGGGCCTTTAGCATCTTTTTTAACTAATATTTTGACTCTTGCATATGACACTGACAACGATTTCTATATTAAGGATTCATTTAAATTTAGTGATTTCATCAATGATTTTCAAATTCCAGAAAATTACATCATTGTCAGCTTTGATGTAGTTTCACTCTTCACAAATTTACCTCTTGAAACTGTGCTTAGCAGTCTACATAAAAAATGGGATACAATTTCAAACCATTGTAACTTGGATTGGCCTTCTTTCAGGACCATTTTAGAATTTATTTTTGATTCTAACTTCTTAATGTTTGAGAATTCTTTTTATAAACAAATTTTTGGTACTCCTATGGGCTCCTCCATTTCTCCCATTCTTGTCAATTATGTCTTAGATGATTTGGTTAAGGATTGTCTAGATATCATTCCTTATGAAATTCCTTTTGTGAAAAGATATGTAGATGACTTGATTCTTTGTCTTCCAAATGGTTGGACTGATCAAACCCTGTTCTACTTCAACTCCTTCGACCTCAACTTACAGTTCACCAGTGAAACTGAAGTTGACAACATGCTACCCTTCTTAGACATGACTGTCATTAGAGCTAATGACAATGTCTTACGCACCAAATGGTACAGAAAACCCATGTGCAGTAATCGCTTCATGAGTTTCTACTCTTACCATCCTATGAAAACGAAGTTAAATTTGATCAAGGCCTTGAAAGACAGAGTGGTCAAGTTGACACATCCTTTGCACAGGCAAAATAGCTTGAATGAATTAAGGAACATATTACTTGAGAATTCTTATCCAATTAAAATAATCAATAACATTTTATTCAATTCAGAAATTAGAATCATAGAAAATAATGATAATAATCTTCCAAATACACAAATTCTTTCAGTTGCTCCTCAAAATATAGAAATTCCTAAATATACATCACTTCCTTACATAGAAGATTTATCTCCTAAACTCGCTAACATTTTCAAAAATGAAAACTTCATAATTGCTAAAAAAACAATCAAAACAGTCTCCTCTCTTTTCTCTAAAACTAAATCTCCCATGAATAAATTAGAAATGACTAATGTAGTATACAGAATTCCTTGTCAGAATTGTGAATTGACTTATATTGGCCAAACTTCCAGGAATTTATCAGGACGCATAATTTCACATAAGAGTGACAGCAAATGTAATAAAAGAACTTGTGCATTAGCAGAGCATGTTAATGATGAGGGTCACCATATGAATTTCAATGATGTCAAAATTTCAGCTCATGAAAATAATTATCTAAAACGAAATTTCCTTGAAATGGTTTTTATCAACAATGAACTTTCGAGAATGAATAAAAGAACAGACATTGGCAACTTGAGTAGCATTTATAATTATTTACTTGCAATAGAACAAAAAAATTGTATTCCTAATAACATATCTAGATTATCACAAACAATTCCTCAACCTTAATTTCTTGTCTCACCACCCAATTAATGTTCAAATTTGCCGTCACGGTTCCCTTTCTTCTCTCACAACGGTCGTCGGTCTGAAACGATTTCCACCGAAGTAGTTGGCATTTCCGACACTTCCAACCGTCCATTTTGTTTTCAAAGGTCCGTTACGGAAAAGAAATGAAACCTGTGGATTGTTTCCTATTGCTTTTTATCCTAAAATTATGAAATTAAAAAATGTTTTAATCGTCAAATCCAGCTGAAGATGCTACTGTTATGTATTTCATTATGTTTTACACCAATCTCACGTTAGTAAGTACTTTTTTTAAATGTATTATTGACAAAGTTTTTACACTTACCCATTTTTTATAGATGTCTTGATAAAGGAAATAAACATTTCCGAAAGCTCGGCTATGTAACAAAGAGTCCTCTCATTAAGGCCAAAATTTTGACTGCAACCTCACCTAGAAAGATTTCCTTTGGAACTTTTTCTAAAGTTATTGTATTTTTACCTTAACTAGTCAGTCACGACTACCCTCCTCCTAACAACATTACAGATATGGGGTTTTTCAACAACATTCGCCAACAATATGGACCAGCTTGTGTCAAATTGTTGAAGAAATGGGCCAATTCTAACATCAAACTAAGTGCCATGCATAACAGAAGAATTTTCTTGCTGAAATGCAGAAAATCCGACGTCTTTCCAAACCATGTCTCCAATGGCATCAACAATGTGAACTCACTGTTGCACCACACAAGAGGACAGATTGGACGCAAGATTCAAGGTTTCAATTTAAGGTTGAGGAAAAATATTCTAAATTTAGAAATTGAAATCACTTTCAGCGAACTCAATCATCTGGAAAAAGAATTGTCAAGCATAAAAACCAAGTTGAGGGCTATTTTACCTTTCCACATTTTCACTGAGTACGAACATAGATTAAAAATTAAATTTGATAGAAATTTTCACAAAATCAAGTCAACACATAATAACAAATTCAATAGACTCAAATCTGATGAAATTGATAAAATATTAGTTCAAGATAAATGGTTCAAAAACCTAACAGACGTAGTTTTCCCAAATGACATCAAATTCATTCTCTCTCTAGGTCCCAAATTAAGCATCACTCCGTCCATTCAAGACTTCAAAATCTCCTCTCTATTATCTGATCTTGAAGCAATGATTGCCCATTGCAATGAATCCTTAAAAAATATCTACAGAGCTCAATTCACCAATATTATAACAAACCACTTACATAAAAATTTTTCCAAAAAACAATTCTTAACTTCATTATTTAACAAATGTAAAAAATTCTTAAAATCTCATCCTAATCTTTGCATTGTGAAAAGTGACAAAGGTAATGTCACTGTTGCAATGTCAAAAGAGGATTACCTCAACAAAAGCCAAGATCTTCTCAATGATGAAAAATATTACAAAAAGCTTAACAACAATCCCACTTGTACCTTACAACAGAAAGCCAATAAATTAGTTCAAAAATTAGAAAATGACAAGATGATTGACTCCGTTGCAGCAAAAAAACTTAAAACATACAATGCTACTGCACCACGTTTTTATTCTCTCCCAAAAATTCACAAACCAACATTATCAATGAGACCTATTGTTTCCTCGATAAATTCTCCAAATGGGCCTTTAGCATCTTTTTTAACTAATATTTTGACTCTTGCATATGACACTGACAACGATTTCTATATTAAGGATTCATTTCAATTTAGTGATTTCATCAATGAATTTCAAATTCCAGAAAATTACATCATTGTCAGCTTTGATGTAGTTTCACTCTTCACAAATTTACCTCTTGAAACTGTGCTTAGCAGTCTACATAAAAAATGGGATACAATTTCAAACCATTGTAACTTGGATTGGCCTACTTTCAGGACCATTTTAGAATTTATTTTTGATTCTAACTTCTTAATGTTTGAGAATTCTTTTTATAAACAAATTTTTGGTACTCCTATGGGCTCCTCCATTTCTCCCATTCTTGTCAATTATGTCTTAGATGATTTGGTTAAGGATTGTCTAGATATTATTCCTTATGAAATTCCTTTTGTGAAAAGATATGTAGATGACTTGATTCTTTGTCTTCCAAATGGTTGGACTGATCAAACCCTGTTCTACTTCAACTCCTTCGACCTCAACTCACAGTTCACCAGTGAAACTGAAGTTGACAACATGCTACCCTTCTTAGACATGACTGTCATTAGAGCTAATGACAATGTCTTACGCACCAAATGGTACAGAAAACCCATGTGCAGTAATCGCTTCATGAGTTTCTACTCTTACCATCCTATGAAAATGAAGTTAAATTTGATCAAGGCCTTGAAAGACAGAGTGGTCAAGTTGACACATCCTTTGAACAAGCAAAATAGCTTGAATGAATAAAGGAACATATTACTTGAGAATTCTTATCCAATTAAAATAATCAATAACATTTTATTCAATTCAGAAATTAGAATCATAGAAAATAATGATAATAATCTTCCAAATACACAAATTCTTCCAGTTGCTCCTCAAAATATAGAAATTCCTAAATATACATCACTCCCTTACATAGAAGATTTAACTCCTAAACTCGCTAACATTTTCAAAAATGAAAACTTCATAATTGCTAAAAAAACAATCAAAACAGTCTCCTCTCTTTTCTCTAAAACTAAATCTCCCATGAATAAATTAGAAATGACTAATGTAGTTTACAGAATTCCTTGTCAGAATTGTGAATTGACTTATATTGGCCAAACTTCCAGGAATTTATCAGGACGCATAATTTCACATAAGAGTGACAGCAAATGTAATAAAAGAACTTGTGCATTAGCAGAGCATGTTAATGATGAGGGTCACCATATGAATTTCAATGATGTCAAAATTTTAGCTCATGAAAATAATTATCTCAAACGAAATTTCCTTGAAATGGTTTTTATCAACAATGAACTTTCGAAAATGAATAAAAGAACAGACATTGGCAACTTGAGTAGCATTTATAATTATTTACTTGCAATAGAACAAAAAAATTGTATTCCTAATAACATATCTAGATTATCACAAACAATTCCTCAACCTTAATTTCTTGTCTCACCACCCAATTAATGTTCAAATTTGCCGCCACGGTTCCCTTTCTTCTCTCACAACGGTCGTCGGTCTGAAACGATTTCCACCGAAGTAGTTGGCATTTCCGACACTTCCAACCGTCCATTTTGTTTTCAAAGGTCCGTTACGGAAATGAAATGAAACCTGTATATTGTTTCCTATTGCTTTTTATCCTAAAATTATAAAATTAAAAAATGTTTTAATCGTCAAATCCAGCTGAAGATGCTACTGTTATGTATTTCATTATGTTTTACACCAATCTCACGTTAGTAAGTACTTTTTTTAAATGTATTATTGACAAAGTTTTTACACTTACCCATTTTTTATAGATGTCTTGATAAAGGAAATAAACATTTTCGAAAGCTTGGCTATGTAACAAAGAGTCCTCTCATTGAGGCCAAAATTTTGACTGCAACCTCACCTATAAAGATTTCCTTTGGAACTTTTTCTAAAGTTATTGTATTTTTACCTTAACTAGTCAGTCACGACTACCCTCCTCCTAACAACATTACAGATATGGGGTTTTTCAACAACATTCGCCAACAATATGGACCAGCTTGTGTCAAATTGTTGAAGAAATGGGCCAATTCTAACATCAAACTAAGTGCCATGCATAACAGAAAAAATTTCTTGCTGAAATGCAGAAAATCCGACGTCTTTCCAAACCATGTCTCCAATGGCATCAACAATGTGAACTCACTGTTGCACCACACAAAAGGACAGATTGGACGCAAGATTCAAGGTTTCAATTTAAGGTTGAGGAAAAATATTCTAAATTTAGAAATTAAAATCACTTTCAGCGAACTCAATCATCTGGAAAAAGAATTGTCAAGCATAAAAACCAAGTTGAGGGCTATTTTACCTTTCCACATTTTCACTGAGTACGAACATAGATTAAAAATTAAATTTGATAGAAATTTTCACAAAATCAAGTCAACACATAATAACAAATTCAATAGACTCAAATCTGATGAAATTGATAAAATATTAGTTCAAGATAAATGGTTCAAAAACCTAACAGACGTAGTTTTCCCAAATGACATCAAATTCATTCTCTCTCTAGGTCCCAAATTTAGCATCACTCCGTCCATTCAAGACTTCAAAATCTCCTCTCTATTATCTGATCTTGAAGCAATGATTGCCCATTGCAATGAATCCTTAAAAAATATCTACAGAGCTCAATTCACCAATATTATAACAAACCACTTACATGAAATTCTTTCCAAAAAACAATTCTTAACTTCATTATTTAACAAATGTAAAAAATTCTTAAAATCTCATCCTAATCTTTGCATTGTGAAAAGTGACAAAGGTAATGTCACTGTTGCAATGTCAAAAGAGGATTACCTCAACAAAAGCCAAGATCTTCTCAATGATGAAAAATATTACAAAAAGCTTAACAACAATCCCACTTGTACCTTACAACAGAAAGCCAATAAATTAGTTCAAAAATTAGAAAATGACAAGATGATTGACTCCGTTGCAGCAAAAAAACTTAAAACATACAATGCTACTGCACCACGTTTTTATTCTCTCCCAAAAATTCACAAACCAACATTATCAATGAGACCTATTGTTTCTTCGATAAATTCTCCAAATGGGCCTTTAGCATCTTTTTTAACTAATATTTTGACTCTTGCATATGACACTGACAACGATTTCTATATTAAGGATTCATTTCAATTTAGTGATTTCATCAATGATTTTCAAATTCCAGAAAATTACATCATTGTCAGCTTTGATGTAGTTTCACTCTTCACAAATTTACCTCTTGAAACTGTGCTTAGCAGTCTACATAAAAAATGGGATACAATTTCAAACCATTGTAACTTGGATTGGCTTACTTTCAGGACCATTTTAGAATTTATTTTTGATTCTAACTTCTTAATGTTTGAGAATTCTTTTTATAAACAAATTTTTGGTACTCCTATGGGCTCCTCCATTTCTCCCATTCTTGTCAATTATGTCTTAGATGATTTGGTTAAGGATTGTCTAGATATCATTCCTTATGAAATTCCTTCTGTGAAAAGATATGTAGATGACTTGATTCTTTGTCTTCCAAATGGTTGGACTGATCAAACCCTGTTCTACTTCAACTCCTTCGACCTCAACTTACAGTTCACCAGTGAAACTGAAGTTGACAACATGCTACCCTTCTTAGACATGACTGTCATTAGAGCTAATGACAATGTCTTACGCACCAAATGGTACAGAAAACCCATGTGCAGTAATCGCTTCATGAGTTTCTACTCTTACCATCCTATGAAAATGAAGTTAAATTTGATCAAGGTCTTGAAAGACAGAGTGGTCAAGTTGACACATCCTTTGCACAGGCAAAATAGCTTGAATGAATTAAGGAACATATTACTTGAGAATTCTTATCCAATTAAAATAATCAATAACATTTTATTCAATTCAGAAATTAGAATCATAGAAAATAATGATAATAATCTTCCAAATACACAAATTCTTCCAGTTGCTCCTCAAAATATAGAAATTCCTAAATTTTCATCACTTCCTTACATAGAAGATTTAACTCCTAAACTCGCTAACATTTTCAAAAATGAAAACTTCATAATTGCTAAAAAAACAATCAAAACAGTCTCCTCTCTTTTCTCTAAAACTAAATCTCCCATGAATAAATTAGAAATGACTAATGTAGTATACAGAATTCCTTGTCAGAATTGTGAATTGACTTATATTGGCCAAACTTCCAGGAATTTATCAGGACGCATAATTTCACATAAGAGTGACAGCAAATGTAATAAAAGAACTTGTGCATTAGCAGAGCATGTTAATGATGAGGGTCACCATATGAATTTCAATGATGTCAAAATTTTAGCTCATGAAAATAATTATCTCAAACGAAATTTCTTTGAAATGGTTTTTATCAACAATGAACTTTCGAAAATGAATAAAAGAACAGACATTGGCAACTTGAGTAGCATTTATAATTATTTACTTGCAATAGAACAAAAAAATTGTATTCCTAATAACATATCTAGATTATCACAAGCAATTCCTCAACCTTAATTTCTTGTCTCACCACCCAATTAATGTTCAAATTTGCCGCCACGGTTCCCTTTCTTCTCTCACAACGGTCGTCGGTCTGAAACGATTTCCACCGAAGTAGTTGGCATTTCCGACACTTCCAACCGTCCATTTTGTTTTCAAAGGTCCGTTACGGAAAAGGAATGAAACCTGTGGATTGTTTCCTATTGCTTTTTATCCTAAAATTATAGAATTAAAAAATGTTTTAATCGTCAAATCCAGCTGAAGATGCTACTGTTATGTATTTCATTATGTTTTACACCAATCTCACGTTAGTAAGTACTTTTTTTAAATGTATTATTGACAAAGTTTTTACACTTACCCATTTTTTATAGATGTCTTGATAAAGGAAATAAACATTTCCGAAAGCTCGGCTATGTAACAAAGAGTCCTCTCATTGAGGCCAAAATTTTGACTGCAACCTCACCTAGAAAGATTTCCTTTGGAACTTTTTCTAAAGTTATTGTATTTTTACCTTAACTAGTCAGTCACGACTACCCTCCTCCTAACAACATTACAGATATGGGGTTTTTCAACAACATTCGCCAACAATATGGACCAGCTTGCGTCAAATTGTTGAAGAAATGGGCCAATTCTAACATCAAACTAAGTGCCATGCATAACAGAAAAATTTTCTTGCTGAAATGCAGAAAATCCGACGTCTCTCCAAACCATGTCTCCAATGGCATCAACAATGTGAACTCACTGTTGCACCACACAAGAGGACAGATTGGACGCAAGATTCAAGGTTTCAATTTAAGGTTGAGGAAAAATATTCTAAATTCAGAAATTAAAATCACTTTCAGCGAACTCAATCATCTGGAAAAAGAATTGTCAAGCATAAAAACCAAGTTGAGGGCTATTTTACCTTTCCACATTTTCACTGAGTACCAACATAGATTAAAAATTAAATTTGATAGAAATTTTCACAAAATCAAGTCAACACATAATAACAAATTCAATAGACTCAAATCTGATGAAATTGATAAAATATTAGTTCAAGATAAATGGTTCAAAAACCTAACAGACGTAGTTTTCCCAAATGACATCAAATTCATTCTCTCTCTAGGTCCCAAATTTAGCATCACTCCGTCCATTCAAGACTTCAAAATCTCCTATCTATTATCTGATCTTGAAGCAATGATTGCCCATTGCAATGAATCCTTAAAAAATATCTACAGAGCTCAATTCACCAATATTATAACAAACCACTTACATAAAATTTTTTCCAAAAAACAATTCTTAACTTCATTATTTAACAAATGTAAAAAATTCTTAAAATCTCATCCTAATCTTTGCATTGTGAAAAGTGACAAAGGTAATGTCACTGTTGCAATGTCAAAAGAGGATTACCTCAACAAAAGCCAAGATCTTCTCAATGATGAAAAATATTACAAAAAGCTTAACAACAATCCCACTTGTACCTTACAACAGAAAGCCAATAAATTAGTTCAAAAATTAGAAAATGACAAGATGATTGACTCCGTTGCAGCAAAAAAACTTAAAACATACAATGCTACTGCACCACGTTTTTATTCTCTCCCAAAAATTCACAAACCAACATTATCAATGAGACCTATTGTTTCTTCGATAAATTCTCCAAATGGGCCTTTAGCATCTTTTTCAACTAATATTTTGACTCTTGCATATGACACTGACAACGATTTCTATATTAAGAATTCATTTCAATTTAGTGATTTCATCAATGATTTTCAAATTCCAGAAAATTACATCATTGTCAGCTTTGATGTAGTTTCACTCTTCACAAATTTACCTCTTGAAACTGTGCTTAGCAGTCTACATAAAAAATGGGATACAATTTCAAACCATTGTAACTTGGATTGGCCTACTTTCAGGACCATTTTAGAATTTATTTTTGATTCTAACTTCTTAATGTTTGAGAATTCTTTTTATAAACAAATTTTTGGTACTCCTATGGGCTCCTTCATTTCTCCCATTCTTGTCAATTATGTCTTAGATGATTTGGTTAAGGATTGTCTAGATATCATTCCTTATGAAATTCCTTTTGTGAAAAGATATGTAGATGACTTGATTCTTTGTCTTCCAAATGGTTGGACTGATCAAACCCTGTTCTACTTCAACTCCTTCGACCTCAACTTACAGTTCACCAGTGAAACTGAAGTTGACAACATGCTACCCTTCTTAGACATGACTGTCATTAGAGCTAATGACAATGTCTTACGCACCAAATGGTACAGAAAACCCATGTGCAGTAATCGCTTCATAAGTTTCTACTCTTACCATCCTATGAAAATGAAGTTAAATTTGATCAAGGCCTTGAGAGACAGAGTGGTCAAGTTGACACATCCTTTGCACAGGCAAAATAGCTTGAATGAATTAAGGAACATATTACTTGAGAATTCTTATCCAATTAAAATAATCAATAACATTTTATTCAATTCAGAAATTAGAATCATAGAAAATAATGATAATAATCTTCCAAATACACAAATTCTTCCAGTTGCTCCTCAAAATATAGAAATTCCTAAATATACATCACTTCCTTACATAGAAGATTTAACTCCTAAACTCGCTAACATTTTCAAAAATGAAAACTTCATAATTGCTAAAAAAACAATCAAAACAGTCTCCTCTCTTTTCTCTAAAACTAAATCTCCCATGAATAAATTAGAAATGACTAATGTAGTATACAGAATTCCTTGTCAGAATTGTGAATTGACTTATATTGGCCAAACTTCCAGGAATTTATCAGGACGCATAATTTCACATAAGAGTGACAGCAAATGTAATAAAAGAACTTGTGCATTAGCAGAGCATGTTAATGATGAGGGTCACCATATGAATTTCAATGATGTCAAAATTTTAGCTCATGAAAATAATTATCTCAAACGAAATTTCGTTGAAATGGTTTTTATCAACAATGAACTTTCGAAAATGAATAAAAGAACAGACATTGGCAACTTGAGTAGCATTTATAATTATTTACTTGCAATAGAACAAAAAAATTGTATTCCTAATAACATATCTAGATTATCACAAACAATTCCTCAACCTCAATTTCTTGTCTCACCACCCAATTAATGTTCAAATTTGCCGCCACGGTTCCCTTTCTTCTCTCACAACGGTCGTCGGTCTGAAACGATTTCCACCGAAGAAGTTGGCATTTCCGACACTTCCAACCGTCCATTTTGTTTTCAAAGGTCCGTTACGGAAAATAAATGAAACCTGTGGATTGTTTCCTATTGCTTTTCATCCTAAAATTATAAAATTGAAAAATGTTTTAATCGTCAAATCCAGCTGAAGATGCTACTGTTATGTATTTCATTATGTTTTACACCAATCTCACGTTATTAAGTACTTTTTTTAAATGTATTATTGACAAAGTTTTTACACTTACCCATTTTTTATAGATGTCTTGATAAAGGAAATAAACATTTCCGAAAGCTCGGCTATGTAACAAAGAGTCCTCTCATTAAGGCCAAAATTTTGACTGCAACCTCACCTAGAAAGATTTCCTTCGGAACTTTTTCTAAAGTTATTGTATTTTTATATATATTTATATATATCTGATTTCGTTATCAATATTTTTGTTTCTCTTATGCTTTTTAGGAACTCCATAATTTTCATCAATTATATAGGTATATTATTATTTATATATATTATATAATTATTAATATTATTTTTATTTCAAAAATTTATTATGATTGTTATTAATATTATTTATTATTCTTATTTTTATCATTATTATCAGAGGGGATCTTGCCAGGAAATGAGGTCAAATACTACTTTAATTTATTACAAGGGCCCTTGAGGAAGAACAGTTTAACTGATCTTGCGCCTTTTAACCAGCACCATTTTGTATTTGAATTAGTATTTTGTTTTGACAATTAGTCTACATTGTTCGTATCTGCTGGTTGATAAAGACACTATTATTATTATTATTATATATTAGACAAATATGTCGAACAACTCTTAAACAAAACACGAAATAAAGATCGGTGCTCCACTAGAGAAGTGCTCGCGAAATATGTGAAAATTTCACTACCAAACCTCATAATGTAAGGGGTTAGGGGCCTCAGGGATTAGCGATTATTCAGAAAAAATAAACATGGCAGCGTTCACACAGAAAAAACATGTCAACTACTCGATGAGAAAGATTCCTCATAGACCTATAATAGGTCTGAAAATTCTCTATAGATCAATGGCACCTGCCTCGTTTAATTGAAAAAAGGGAGACATCTAGGAGGAGGGGAGTGATGAGAAGAGCTTCCCAATCTCGAATTGCTATATATAGCAAAATTGGTAATGAATAGGAGCGAACAGCGAGCGATTCAACTAAAAATGAACCGATAGCATAATATATTCAAACTCAACATAGACGATAACGATATCTTTTATCGCACGTTCCCTCTCGCAAAAATACTACCTAATAATAAAGCATGGGTATTCAGTGAATATACAGAGTGAATCATATTTAGGTAATATGAAGCAAATTTATACAGCCGGTATAATATTTCGTTACGCATGCGTCAGAACATCAAGAAATGTATCAAATCAATTTGTGGTCAGTCGTTTCAGCAAAGAATTGGTGTGATGTATTGAGAATAGAGTTAAAATGCAAGTTCACGTCATGATAGAAATTTCTGCTACATATTCTACTCTGAAAGAGGATAGCATGGTGTCAATTAATAGATCTCATTCACACGCAAAAAAATATTACACAGACTATAATGGTTCGTTACTTTTTTTAAAAGTAGAAAGTCTCACCTTGAGTCCTATTTTAACTACTTAACATGATCTTGGTAGGATAACATCCCCAATATGGAGACAATATCCTACCAAGATGCTTTCTCCTGCAAGCAGTCCTGAGATTATATGAGATTAGAAAAAATACTGCAAAATCAATTCAAAACTCACATCAAAAATATTCAAAGATTTTCATCGAGGACCATCCATCAGATGGCCTCATCGGACTAATCACTCCTGAAATTATATCAAATTATGAGCATTTTTCTAGAGTCAGTTTGCATAAATTCACTCATAAATGATTCCCCCCCTCGGGAATGTAATTAAAAATTACTTCCCCATCCCTCATAGGGGCTAGATCAGCAACGTTTCTAAAAATATATTAAATTCATGAACCTAATTGAATTAAATTATTGAACTCACATTCTAACAGGCTCATTAGCCCCCATTTCTTGCTCATCATCGCTCCTAAAAAATGTATTAAATTCATAAACCTAATTAAATAAATTTATGAAACTCACATTTCAATAGGCTCATCATCTACCTCCATTTCTAGCTCATCATCGCTACTAAAAATATATTGAATTCATAAACACCTAACAGAATCAATTTGAGAACTGTAACAATCTTATTTCGAGATTGACAAATATATCTGTCCTTTGCTGACAGAGGATATGGGCTCGCGACTGAACTTCAGTGGAGACGGAGTGGGTTTAGATCTACTCAAAATAATAGATGTTAAAAAGGGCGCCAGGTAAATGTGGACTGCATACCCTCACCATGATTCAATATTAACCCCACTTACCATGGTTAATATCTTATTCCAACAGCTATCGTAATCAAATTGAAAGACAAACATTTTCCCAATACTCTATACCATTTAATAATTCTCTTCTTGAAACACCTGACACAATAATACTGATTCAAGATTGAAGTGCTATATATCTGAATATTACTAGCAATTAAACTATGTTCCTCAATACTGAATACTTTAAATGTTCAAATCAAAACCTGACGGAATATCACCCAAGTATTACATAATATTTAAATCCCAGTTTTATCCCATACCCTTAAAATCCACATAAAAACCCACCCAGAAACTAAATGTTCCTGAATTCATAGCAATACCTATGCTATATTATAAGTAATGCTCAATCATATGACCTACCCAGTTCATATACCTAAATCCGTAAACCGCAAGGTTGCAACCGTGCCTGTTACGTTAACAGGGGCATATCATAAAAATTCATCATAAAAAAAATCATCATAATAATATCATGGAAGTAGACAAAAAAAATACTATGAAAAGTATGTAATGTTATGAAAAACTTGCGTGACAGCCATGGCCCAATCACAAGCCTGATTTTAGCACAGCTGTTGCTTCAGGTACAGCTACAGCTTCAAAGGCAACTCCATAAACAGCTCCAGATACAGCTCCAGATACAGATTATCAGATCCAGCTCCAGATACCAGCCATTATAGCAGAAGCAGAAAATGCACAAGCTGCTGTACTTAAAATTTGCAGACCCTAGGACAGGTCACCACAAAAAAATGTCAGAAGACAAATTGCAGCACATAAAAAAAAAACCCTGAAACATGAGAGAAATTCTTACTCACTGACTCTAAAGTTCTGGAGGTTCATAACATTTCTAAGGACACACTATCACCCAAGACTCAACAATATGTCTACAACGTCATTCCACCTGAGGGGGCCCATCAGGCATCAATCTCCAAATCTATCGATTCGCTCAACGATTCAACTATGTACCGCTCTGGAAAGTGTTTCAATCATCAAAATACTGGTCAATTGATTGAATTATCAGCTCGATTTACCTTATTCCTTTAGAAAAGGGTTTTCGGTTCATGTGCTTCCAACCTCACTTTTTTTGCCAAGGCTTCAAAATCCCATAATAATGGACAGTTTCCGAAAATATATACCACAACGATACCTCAAAATTTTCTACATGGAAACTGGAAAATTGAGAGTGAAATCTAATCCCTCATTTCGAGGATGAATGAAAAATTCAATATTATTGGCTTACAGCCATTTCACTTGCTCATTGCCCAAGACATAAAAGTGACAGCTTTCATTGATCATCTCGGATCCACGAAACCATGGAAGAACATGACATACCCGAACAAGGACAGAAATCTCAGAACACACAAAACATGACAGGAACCGTTATTGCCTAACCACTACCTGGGTATATATCCATTCCTAGTTTGAATGATATTTAGATGTCGAAGAGTAGTGAAAGGATATTCACCAGTGAATAATCCAGGAGGTACTATACCCATGATGACGTCATCAGAACAGGGTACTGAACAGTCGGAACTTGAATGCAGCGCAATGGGTACCAGAACATGGAATCTATCACCCAGTTTTATTATAACTCACTGTACAAAAAAAACTGACATCCAGTGTAACCAAGTTGATAAATTTCCCTTAGCTCTATTACCAGGTACACCACTCAATTGCACCAAACGTGCACTATCTATGTACCAAGTTCCACCACTATCACCAGTGGAACCCGTTCATTCGGTTGTTCAAATCACCCTGAGTTTGGTACAGCGCGCAGGAGGGTAACTGCACACAACGGAACGGTCCTGTTCTGTCGCGGGTAGTGTCTGATATTCCGAACACAGCATTTCAACGATCGAACAATGAAACAGCTGATCATACTACTACTAATAATGACAGCGAAATGTAAACACCATACCTGATGACAGCCTAAACAAAAATAAATCTTAAATCCAAAATATGATTCCCTAAAATGAATCTGTTTGAACTAACAGTAAGTACGGAGTGTTCATTAATTATACCATACGTATACCTTATGGTTGAGTTCTCTTCTTTTAGGAGACTGAATACAGATGGTGGTGACTGCTAATTTACGATCAAAGATAGCAGCAGATATGGAAATAAACAGACTCGAGTACTAGGAATCAAATTATGGTACCGAGGTCTAGGCAGGTATCTATGTAATTGATGTACAACAAGAGGATGATATGATACAGCTGTGCAGAAGTTGACTGGGTATATCGAGAGACCCGATGTTAGAATTTTACCAAGTAATAGGCAATAAACGTTGAAGTTTTAAATTTTCGCAGAATCAGTGAATTAATTCATCAAAAAGGTACGATAGCTAAAAATGAACGTTACAAATTCCCATCCCACTTTAAAAAAATTTGCCTGCAAATTTTTCTTGTTTTGAAGATATACGCAAAAAAAAATTAAACCTGTTCCTGACTACCCTAGCCGGTAACAAGATATGTTGCCATGACATCTTGGGTTCACAGTCATCCCACAGACGGGTGAACCGACCGATCGTCCGAACATGGACGCCTCAGGAGGGCCTCGAAGATGGCCTCGCGAAAGATGGAAAACGCGTCGTGGTCCGCTCTACGGGACTAGCCACTCCTGACGCATCATTACCCAGACGAACCATCAGGCCCCCACATCTGTGTGATCCTGGTCGCCTGAATGGAGGATTCCGAAAAAGTTAAATTTAAAATTTTGATTTAGGGCGTACCCAAGGACTGCCACGTCAACCCTAGTCGACTTGAGGGCCGACCAACCTGAAACGGCGCTGATGCCGGGAGAGATATATATAAACAAAACATTCGGGATTGTTCCTTCATCTCAATACGATGGACAAATGGCGATACCTCGGCCTAGAGAAAGCTCGACCGAATGTAGGAGAATGACCCGGCCATTTGACAGGCGCCCGTAGGCAACTCGCGATTCTGTCCTACATTCGTTCTCCTTCTCCCGGCACGCATAATCGAAAACTCGGTTCCGCCACCTGCCCATCCCCATTGGGATTAGGTCCCTACCAAACAAAATTATCTCTAGCAAAAAGTGACGAATCACCGGTTAAAGTGACAAAAAAATTAAGTCCCTACCAAACAAAATTATCTCTAGCAAAATGTGACGAATCACCGGTTAAAGTGAAAGTGACATACATGAGGCAAAAATGTTTATACCAAACCCCATTATCTTTATCAAAAATGACGACAACCAACATTAACTCCAACAATAGGACCGCAAAATACCGCATTGAACTATAAACCAAAGAAGAACCAGAAACGTCATAAAGGAGCGGGACATAATGTTATTCATGATAAAATTTGCCTAAAGTGGCCAGTTATGGGACTTTTACCCATCAGCTGGTAATTCCCTGACAGGAGTATTCTTAAGCCCCTCACTGCAGAGCTTCGTTGTCCGAATACAACAAAAAACATCAACATTATATAAGCAATCCAAGACGTTACTCATTATCATCCGGAGGATGAGCCTTCAAGTCCTTCGCATGCCAAACTCCAAGATACCGGTTCTGGCCGTCCTTTAGCTCATAAGTCCACGGGGACAAGCGCTTAGATATCATAACTGGACCAATATATTTTGGAGCCAATTTGGCCGTGAGAAACTTCGAGGCATCAGACAAAACGTAGTTACGGCGCCAGAATAACTGATTGGGCAGATATTGTTCATCCCTTCTACGCAGATCATAGACATTTTTATTCTGAGAATAGGACTTGAATAAACGTTCTTTGATATCCGAGAACAATTTTTCTTGTGCTTATTGGCGCTGAAGGGTTACAGTTGACCGATCAAAGTCAATAGGTTCCGAAATGGCTTTCTCTCCTTTCGAAGAAACTTCCCTACTGAACACTATAAAATTTGGGGTGAAACCAGTGACCTCATGCTGAGTGGAACGAATAGCAAACCCGACTTTATCTAAATTCTGATCCCAAGTTCTATGATCGTCTGAAACATACGACCGTAACATAGTTTTGATAACTCTATTTATCCTCTCACATGGATTTGCCTGGGGATGATAAAGAGCGGTATACTGAATATTTACATTATATGATTCCATCAATTTCTGAAATTCCGTAGACTTAAACTGGACCCCATTATCTACAATAATTGAGTTTGGACATCCAAACATTAAAAATACATTATTTCCCAAAATTTTTACAATTGTCGATGCGACAGCTTTTCGCAAGGGGAACAACAGGGGAAACTTACTGAAACAATCAGCTACTACAAAAATATATTGATATCCAGAACGGGACCGGGGTAAAGGACCAATCAAGTCTGCACACAGTAACTCAAATGGTCGAGATATGGATGTTTGCTTACTCAGCATCAATCCAGGTGGGCGTCTCTGCTCGGGTTTGATAGCATGGCACGTATGGCATTTGCGAACAAAACATGCCACATCAGACCGCATCTTCGGTAACACCTACAACTATATTCGAAGAATCAGGATTAAGGGGGACAGACAAGGCATCCACTACAGGGACTGAACGGGACAGAATATCCGGAATGACATTATCTTTCCCGGGCCTATGCTTAATAGTGTAGTCATACTGTTGCAACTTAATCGCCCAGCGCGCTAGACGACCTGTGGGGGATTGAAGACGATTCAACCATACCAGACTAGCATGATCTGAATAAACAGTAAACCTAGAACCTTCAATATATGGTCTGAGTTTCTCAATCGCCCATAATACAGCGAGACATTCTCTTTCTGTAGTTGTATAGTTGCGTTCTAAACGGTTCAGAGACCTGGATAGATAACAGATGACTTTAACACCATCATCATGCTCTTGAGTCAATACAGCTCCGATTCCATAACCGGAAGCATCGGTCTCAATAGCAAAGGGAAGATCAAAGTTCGGACAGGCAAGTATAGGGGACGAAATGAGATGCTCTTTTAGAGCGCGAAAAGCTTCATCACATGTGGGACTCCAAACGAAACTTTTATTTTTACGAAGCAACTCCGTAATAGGGGCCGTAATTGACGAAAAATTTGGGACAAAACGTCTATACCAAGAGGCTAGACCTAGTACTCTACGAACTTCAGAAACACAAGTAGGAACAGGGAGATTTACTATTGCGCGAACTTTTTCAGGATCGACTCGCAATCCATTAGCATCAACAATATAACCGAGATACAATGATTCGGGCCTACAAA
Source organism: Phaedon cochleariae (assembly GCA_918026855.4). Classification (NCBI taxonomy): domain Eukaryota; kingdom Metazoa; phylum Arthropoda; class Insecta; order Coleoptera; family Chrysomelidae; genus Phaedon; species Phaedon cochleariae. The sequence goes on from OU896715.1 coordinate 32,100,248, forward strand.
AATGATACTTTTTCTTCGAAACCGTCAAGTTAGCTACTCTCAAGCGGTCGAACACTTCCTTTAAAATTTCAATATGCTTTTCGAAAGTCTGAGTGACTATTATAATGTCATCTAAATAGACAAACACATGAGGTTCTAACTCAGGTCCTAATACACGATCTATCAACCTCTGGAACGTAGCAGGGGAATTTGCTAAGCCCATAGGGAGTCTGCAAAATTGAAATAGACCACGATTTGGTAAGGTAAAGGCGGTAAGGGGTTTCGAAGATTCGGTCAACTGTACTTGAAAATAGGCTGATTTTATATCTAAAGATGTCAAGAATTTTGCATCTCTTAACTTATCAAGTGTTGAAGATACATACGGGATTGGATATGCATCACGTTCAGTAACCTGATTTAACTTCCTGTAATCTACACAGAATCGAAAAGTGTCATCTTTCTTTTTCACTAAGAGAATTGGTGATGACCAAGGGCTGGTGGACCGTTCAACAATACCCTCATCAAGTAATTTTTGAAGTTCTTTATCTATATGGGATTGCATAACCGGACTGACAGGATAATATCTCTGCTCAATTGGAGCTGCGTCGGTTTTGATCTCATGTTCAACTAAACTAGTGCAACCCAAGTTATCTCCCATAGAAGTGAAAGCTTCATCAACAACTTCATATAAAATTTTCGATTGTTCAGGATTTAAATCAGTTTCCGACCGTAAAGCGATAGAATCAACCATCGCGGTTGCTTCAGAAGCAAAAACCCAATCGCCACGACGAAGATCTGGGACAATCCCCATTTTCTTCCAAAAATCTATTCCCAAATTCAAACAGTGGGGAAAAGACGGTATGATCAAAACAGAAATAATTTTAACTTTATCTTCAACACCAATCGGTAAATCCACTGATCCTATACTTGAACAAATTTGGCCATTAGCCACTCTACAAGAAACAATATTCTCATTATTTACACCTAAATTAAGCTTACTTAATAACTGCCAACCAGGGCCTCCTAAAATTGTGTTTGATGCGCCAGAATCCAATAATCCTAACATCTTAACACCCAAAATCGAAACATTCAAGAATGGCCTTTCATCATTCTGCGCATGTGCCAAAATGTATTCTAAGATAACTTTTTGTTTAACCGGTAGCAAAGATTCATTGACCGACTTCCTATCTGAATTAGAGATCACTACGCGGTCGTTTAGTGTCTCGGTCTGGCGTTTTCCTGCTTACATTTAGGACAATTGCGAACTGTGAAATTGGCATTTCCACATTTGAAACAGTACCTACTCTTCACTGAAGCCTTACAATCCCGGGCCATATGACCTACAGATTTACAATTCCAACAAGTACCCACCATATCTACTTGAGCGGAGGAGGTGGAAGGGTTATTCACAAAGTTTCCAAAAAACGTGTCCGAATTATCTGTATAAATATAAGCTAAATCAGGCTCCATGAGATTGCTTTTGTTTCTAGGAGGAGGAACAAAGGATTCTATGGCCTGCTTACGGGCCTCTAGTTGACGACCTAACTCTATCAAATGTTGAATTGAATCAACCTTAATTAAGCCAAGTTGACTTTGATAAAATGGAGAAATGTTCTGTAACAAAATCTCCAACCGCATACTTTCACTGATCGGTATTGTCAAACGATTGAACATATTAATTATAAGGGCTATGTACATGCCCATAGTCTCTTGAGGACCTTGTGTTCTATGCTTGATTTCATTGAACAATTTATCATTGAAATCAGGCGGCTGAAATTCTGCTCTAAGTTCGACAACTAACTGTGGCCAAGAATGAACCTGATTTCTGATGGACCTAAACCACAACAACGCTTTTCCTGAGAATAGATCACTTGCAGATCTATACAATTGGTCTTTACTAACATTTCGGGACAAACATAATTCCTCAACATTCTCCAGAAAAGCACTTAACGAAATTTTACTATTATCTCCATCAAATTAAGTAATGTTCCACTTTGATACTGGGACACCCTGTATAGGGGGAACGGACACTGGTACTGAAGTTACATTTCCTACTACGTCATCATCAGATTCTTCACTCTCTGATGAGCTGCTAATCCCTGTAGATGACATGAGAACACTAAGTTCAACTTCCATCCCTGATTACACCACATTTGGTTTCGGACATGCTGTTGATGGGTTCTGGTGGTGGGGATGGTTTGCTCTTGAGCCATATGCATCCCAGTTATATTTGGTGAAGATTTTTGAGTTTACATAATTATGTATTTTTTTTAAGGTAACTTTTGACGGTTTGAAGTTTTCTGGTATAGATCTTCTCGAAATTTTCATGTCTATTTGATGGGGAGATATTTCATTCGGAATACCTTGTCTTAGCCTTCATCTTACCTACCTATCTTTCGATGTTATGGATTTTAAATACCAAATTTTCGGGAAATAAATTAGGTTATTTCACACTGAATCATTGAAATTTTAGAATGAGGCGATTTCCTATAGGAATAATAACTATGAGGATAATTCCTATAATATATGGAATGTTCATTCCATCCAATTGAAAATCATTCCACAAATCATCATTTCGGAAAAATTGAGAACATGAATCTTGTAAAATATGTAAATCTTGTAAATACCTTCTGAATATATTGTAATTATTTTTCTATCTCCCATTATATAGAGTCCTTACTACTCCTTACCTCGTGAATCTCAGTATTACTGTTACTTAATTATCTTCATCGTTTTTCATGAATACCTTTAGTGGGGGAAAAAAAATATTTGAATCCATAATGTGAAGTGACGTTCTCTTGTTTACTAGGTTCACTTGGTTTACTAAGATGAAGGTTGGAATAATGTATTTTGCAATAAAAAAATTTGTAATCTCCTAGAGTTTTCAAATTTTTTTCACCGAGTTGGGGTGGTGTGTAACGATTTTTCCGATCCATTGAGATGTTCTTTAATCAATCAACCATCCAATTATCTGACGTCCATTCGTTCTTTTATCTACTTCCGTTTATCAGCCCTTCAACGATTCAATAACCATATCGAATTCATCAAGTCTTGCGCGCTCGTCCTTCCCGCTAGACAGCGACACAGAAGATCGAAGAAGGGAGACTAAATAACCAATCAAGAGAAGGATTGAGATGACAGGATCTTTCGCGAAGAACGAATAGGAAAATCAAAGTCCTTCTGATTTGAACTACCGACTCGAAAGGTTGAAGTGATAGGTTGTGGGAATTGAAGATATCTGGTAGGTCTGAATCTATCTTTATTTTTCGAGTGAAATAACTTGTCATCGCAGACATTTGGTTTGTTAGAGTTGATTATTATATATTGAATTAAATATTAATTGATTAATTGCGTTCGAGTAAATTGAGGTTATAATTCAAATCGGATTGTTTCTTATGTACAAATTGATCATCGATATCAATTTATTGGATATTTGACTTCTTCCTATATTTTATTAGCACTTGATAACAATATTTTTGTTGAATTGCAGATTTATAATATAATGAATCATATACAATTATTTTTCAGTGAAAGGTTAAGTATCACCTGCCTTGCCGCTTGAATTTGCTTCTTATAAATTGTTGCTACCAACATCAGCTTTGTTGCTAATTTTTTCCTCATTCAATAAGTTGAAAACAGTATCTACTCTTTCAGCAATTTTTCTAGGTACCTATTGGAAATTCGAAACGTCATCGTAGTTTCCTCAGATGTTCATCCAGGAAACCTGAACTGAAGTCTACTCTGTGTCTCGTCCAGGAACCTTGAGCCTACAGGACCTAGAGCCTTGAAGTTGAACCTTGACGTCCAGGCTGTACCTTTCCAGGATTCTTTCTCAGGTGAGCATTTAATTTCTATTGTCAACTTGTGAAATTCTTTTCCAAGTCATTTTTTATTCTCTCTGAGAAATAAATGCAACCTGAGGAAGGTTTCCTTCTCTCTATAGCCTGTTCAGTCAAAATTTGTCTGGTTCCTGTATAGGTTTTGTCTTCTTGTGACGAAAGCACAACCTATAGTTCAAGTTTTCTGGAAGTGAGATTTTTCTCTCTATCTTACTGTCAGTATTTTCTTGGTCAACTCAACTAACCACATGTCAATGCATGTCTATTTTCTTATCTCCAGAAATGCCAGATCTTAATTCCAGACCTGTCAACTTCACACCTGAAGTACTTACCTATTCTCTGGCATTTAACTTTCGAACCAGGACTTGCCACCCTGTATAGATATCTTTATATATACCTTTTCCTTTACTTTCACAGAAAAATAAATTACCTGTCAACTTCAAACTTGAAATAGTACCTTTTATCAGGCATTTTACTTTTGAACAGGACTTGCCACCCTGTATTTTTTTTATTGAATTTCAGTATCGATAATTCATCAAAGTTGAATTTAGTTTCTTCATTAGATGAATGATAATGTTTCCTTGATTTTAAATATATATATTATTTATATATTAATATTATATATTATATTATTCAAATAATCTTTCTCTGAGTTAATGATTTGATTCTCAGTTATTTCTGGTTTCAATTTGAGTCAATTTCCTTTAGTTTTTTGAAAAAGACTGAATTTTCAAGTTTCTTCGAATTGAATATATACATATCTTCCTGATTTTTTTGAGTTTCTAAAATTTCACATTTCAATTTGTTACTTTCCAAAGTATTAACATTCAGAACATAAAACTCAGTGAGCGGTTCAAAGGATATCCTTTCGTCCCTTTAATCACATTGTCGACAACTTTCTGATTCCTCGTATATTTCCGAATGCGCTTTACGTCTATACCTGCATCGAGGATCCTGGTTAACCAAAGAGGGTTGTAAAGGACGGTAACTTCTGGAGATTCCCTACTGAGCAGCCAGAACTGAAGGAGAGGCTATACCTTACAACTTCCATCATAAGTAGTACCCACAAAGTACTTGGTAGCTCTGGAAGCAGAACCGAGAGCTGGAAGCTGAACTGACTCTGGAGGTTGAACTCCCATTTACCTCAAGAAAACCCTCTTGGACAATCCATCCGGCCACCCAGGTATAATCCATCCAAGTGCCAAGACCTTCAATTGGAATCAGATCGGATCAATAGCTCTTGTAAATTTGAATGTTCTGAATTCATTCTGCTCCATTTCTCTTTTTTTTTTCTCGTATTTTTACATAATCCTCAATCTCATTTTTGGGCCTCCAGCCACTTCACTTTCACATAATCTTCAATATTATTTTTGGGCCTTCAGCCACCTCACTTTTACATAATTCTCAACATTATTTTAGGGCCTTCAGCCACTTCACACTTCACAAATTATTGTTATCTGAAATTCTTCTGGCCTTCAGCCACATTGTAATTTTATCAAGCAAATAAATTGTTGAATTGATTCTCTGTATATTATTTGTTTTGTCTTCTCATCCAAGCAAGGTTTTTAGGAAGTATCTGATTGGCCTTTGTCTTTTGCAAGCCTGGCGCCCAAATATATCGAACAGTCATATTAATCACCTTAAAATTAATCTTAGAATTCATATAACTTGATTACCATCTCAATAGTGAATCTGTAACTTTTGAACTCACACCCTACCGTATCAATCTGAGCAGCCGAAAGGCATAAGTATAAATCTCATATTTTGATTCAAAATTATTTTCCAAATTCTGAATTCAGAGTGTGGAGTGTTACAGCCTAGACAAACTCCTAGAGTTTTCAATACATTCTATCTTCCGACACCACGAACAAATATTCTGAAATATTCTCCTCTCCATAACATGTGTTCTATATACAATAATTCATCAAATAATCAGCCAGATATCTTTCATTGCTCTATCTCTGCGAATAAATCTTTTTATTTCAGCTAAGGTCTTGCCTATATTTATATACTTTTCAAAATATGAAAAACTGTATTATAAGTTATACTTATTGCCCTGTTCTGTAGTTGGGTTTGACCTGTAGTACAGTGTAACATTGAATAAAATATGAATAAGAAATGAATATCTATAAGTGCTTGTTATACGCAAATAATCATCTGTATGAATTTCATCAACTTGGAGACAACCACACATACAATACTAGACATTGGCATATTATAGCAATACCAAAGCATTAGACAGCAACGTTCAGAGATAGTTTGAATTACAATTGTATAATTTTGTACGATAGACTTCCTGAAAATATTGAAACTTCGAATTGTATCACTTTCAAGAACACAATCCGGGAAACTCCTGAAAAATGCTTTCTACAGTGTGCAGGAGTTCATCGATAGTACCATTAATGTATAAGATAGTAAATTTCAGTAGTATTTTATACTTTTTCATGTTTGTTTGTTTGAAAATGTGTCATTGTTGCATACAAATTGATTTGTATTGTGCTATCTGCTTCGATCATTTCAATAATTTTCAATAACATGTTATTACCAGATACTGACTAAACAGTAATGTAATTACTGGTACTCCCTGAGATGTGTATATATACCAATTTGACTTGCCGCATGTACATGAACATGTACCTCGAAATGGCTAATAAAGTATTTCTATTTCTATTTCTATTTTTATTCGGGGAGCATATATGAAACCTCATTATATGCGGGTGGAGTACTATACTTTTTCATATCCACCAAAAACTTCGATTCCAACAATCTAGAGTCGGCAAACCGGCGTGTTCGCCAAAACTTCGAATTAATCAATCTTAATAATAAGTGTTATACATCTTATAGGTAGGCATTGTCAAGTGTTTCCTGGATCAGAATGACGCATAAAACAGGAAGAACAAGGAACTTTGACTTCGACTATGTTTACCACTGTGGCTCTGAATTCAATCATCTGACATGCCTACAGTTGAAACAGATACGATCGCACTGACCATATAGGACGAATTTGAGGGACATTTGACGGGATTAATAGGCAAGTGGAGATACTTCGTCTACATGAGTCAGCATACTAGTTTGCAACGATCATATAAGACGAAATCGAAGCAGGTATAACGCACACAACAGGCAGAACAAGAAACTTCGACTATGTTCACACTGTAACTTTGCATTCTAGAATCTGACATGCCTACAGTTAAAGCAGATACGATCGCACTGACCATATAGGACGACTTCGAAGGACATATAACGAACGATAAGCAAGTGGAGATTCTTGTACAACATCAGTCTGCACACTGTATCTCTGTATTCTATCATCTCACATGGATACTTTCGAGACATATCAGTTCGCAACGATCATATTAGACGACATCGAAGCGAGCATAACGCACACAACAGGCAGAACAAGAAACTTCGACATTGTTCACAATTCAACTCTGCATTCCAGCATCTGACAAGCATACCGTTGAAGCAGGAACGATCGCACTGACCGTATGAGACGGCTTGGGAGGAAATATACGGGTGCACACTGTATGCCCCTATTTCATCATCTAACATGGAAACTATGGAAGCAGAATAAATCGTGAAGATTATATGAGACGACATCGAAGCGAGCGTAACGCACAACAAGGAGAACAAGAAATTTCGACTTTGTTCACACTGTAACTCTGCATTCTAGCATCTGACATGCCTACAGTTACAGCAGATACGATCGCACTGACCATTGAGGACGACTCTGAAGTACATATAACGAGAACAATAGGCAAGTGGAGATCCCTGTATTCTATCATCTCACATGAATACTTCTGGAGCATATCAGTTCGTAACGATCATATGAAACGACATCAAAACGTGTATAACGCGCACAACAGGCAGAACAAGGAACTTCGACTTCGACAATGTTTACACTGTAACTTCGCATTCTAGCATCTGACATGCGTACAGCTGAAGCAGATACGTTCGCACTGACCATATAAGACGACTGCAGAGGACATATAACGAAAACAGTAGCAAGTGAAGATACTTCAACAATATCAGTTTGCACACTGTATCTCTGTTTTCTATCATCTCACATGACCATTTAGGACGACTCTGAAGTATATATAACGAGAACAATAGGCAAGTGGAGATAGTTCGTGTTACGGTTTATTTGCAGCTTAGCGCCCATAGTTCGCCGGCAACGCGGCGATATTCATTTGAGTCATATTTCTCGACCTATTTGGCCGTCGAACGGCTATTCGACACCAACCTGGGCAAACGTCATACGAATCATCATGAATAGTGGGGAAGCGATCTACCGAGAGTGTAGTCTATCAACTGCGTCATCGAACCGAAACCAGAACTTAAATTGATGAATCTGCTAACAGCGAGGACCCCGAGGTTTCGGCTAGCATACTTTATGAACAAATACAAGCGAATTCTCATGCAATAAATAGAAGGAATGATAGCAAATTTGTAAGCGTATAGGTTGGGGCCGAGGAGTGGTCTTGGACTATTGATTCGAGTGCAGCATTCAGTTGAATGTACCTTGTCGATAACTGTCGGGAGAAGTGAAGTTGACATTGAGAATTTGACAGATTTGACAAAGACACTTTGTCACTGGTCACTGGGTCATTTCCTTCTTCCTTCGGGCATTTGGCACGACATGCTGATGGTGTCGTATGGTATATATATTGGTAGATATTCATGAATATTCTATTCATCCATTTATGGGTTATATTCTGCTAATATGAAATTTATATTTTGAAACGTATTGGGTTTTGTGAATAGCATATTTTGAGTACGTTTTCAAAATTACTCCCGTGTTCGAGATTTCAATACTTGTGTACACCAAAGCAACTTCGTTATAAAGGTATGTTCCACAATTCAGAAAATGTGAATTATCAATCATATCCCCAGCATAGTCCAAAATCACCTCTTCTGTCCACAGCCAGCTATCAAGAACGATCAGTTGAACCATACATAACCTAACCTCTCATCCCAACTCAAGGGAGCCCCAGGGCTGATTTAGGAAACCTGAGATACCTTGTGTGATATTATTTGTAGGTTATAGAGGAAACAAGCCCCACTGACACTCGGATAAGTGTGTCCTACACATCTTATTTACTAGTAATCTATCAGCATTATTGTCTGTGCAATCTGACCTTTGAGGGGGCTGAAATCTTTAGTTTGAAGTTAATTCTTAGAGCTCTAGTGAGACAGAGTGGTCTCTTGATATTTATGGGGAACCTACATCACTTTTAAGGGACATAGTGTAGTGTGTGAGATAGTCAAACCGAGTTACAACTGTGATTGATTACTGGAAGGGGGCCCTTGAGTCTTTTATGGGGGCACCTCTGGGCATAGAGTTCCTAGTTACACTACAGTTGTGGCCCTTTTCATAGATATAACTTCCTCTCGGTGAAATTATTGAATGAATGATAGTACTGAGATTTCGTACCCAGTTGCCTACGTTTCCTAGTCTTCTCAAACTGTTTGTTATTATCCAGCTTGTATTTACTGATAGTTCGGTCAAGTGTTTTGAGTATTATTTCCATGATATCTAGTGAAAGTTAAGTTTAACATTTTCTTGAGCCTACCTCACAGATAGTGGTCTGTTCATGTTGGTATCTGGAATATTGATATTTTGTGTACGTTGTACAGAGCGGACCCATTTGATACTTTCCAACAGGCCTAATAATGTAATTTCAACTGAATCAAAAGTACTCGGCCTTTGTCTGAGTCTATACCACTTCAGGTTTTCAAGCTGGCTTTTAATAATGTCACTTCATGTTCATCGAAATGATACAGCCTTTTTCTGAGGGTATACCAGGTGACATCACTTAAGTTTTCAAGCTGGATTTTAATAATGTCAGTTTCAAATTGATCGAAATCACTTTACCATTTTCTGGGACTATACAGGGTGTCACCACTCAAAGTTTTTAAACAGTGTAATGACAAAAGGCTTTTCCTACTCAACAAGAATTGCAATACATTTTTGAAATAGACAACTATACAGGGTGGGACAACCTAAAGTTTCCAAGCAGAATCTTACTAATCTTCCTAAAATGAGTTCATTGAGATTAATTAAGTTATATATTTGCAATGTTGAGATTGGTTGAGTTGGTTATGGGTTATACAGGGTGAAATCATGAAAAGTGAACAAAAGGGTTATAAATGTTCTGTTCGAGATTAGATTGATATTTGATGATATCATAGTTCAATTTCAATTTAATGGGGTTTTAATAGTTTTTTTCGATAACAACCTGAGTACAGAAATATTGTCAAACAAGTAAGGAATAGCGTGTAATTTAGCTTATTCCTTCACAGGGTTTTTCCTTTTGGTATAAGTCTGCTCATATTTCTCGTCGTGCTTGGTACTAAATCTGGAGGCTTAGGATTCCTGGTTGTTCGGCCCAGGTCTAACACTGCTGAATTCGAACCAGCATTAGCCGAACTTTGACTGCAGATACCATCATCTGCTAGTCGCAGACATTATCAACACTTCGAGCAGTCTGCAGTCTACAGTCTGACATCTGACTTGTAGGCTCAAGTCTTCGTCGTGGGATTGCACGCAAGTTTTTACTAGGAAACTTATATTTAACTTTGAACTTTTATCACTGGGAATTCATCTTGAAATTTGATTTAATATTATGATATAATTCGTTGCGTCATTACTTTATATCGAATGTTCTTCTGATTCCACACACCTCATTTTACTTTCCGAATATTTAGGGAAACCTAGCGCTTATGCATAAGGCTTGGTAAGCCAATTTAACCATATTACATAGGTTGTACTTAATTTGAGACTGTGGGGTCATAGAATATTATTTGATTCCATCTATTCACCATTTCATTTATAATCATCTATTCACACTAAAGGCCTAAGTATTTTTGAGTTGACACTGTGAGATTTTGAAAAATTGTTATTAATATTGAATATTGAATTTGCGATAAGGTTCTGTACCATTCATATATTTTTTTTGGTTTTGATGCAATTAAACTGAAGTTGTTATTGTTATACCAAGTTAATTATTTCCTTTGATTTTCATCAACTTATTTTGGTAAATTTGGTGAGTTGATTAGCAACTAAGGGTGTTTGCCAGGGGTAAATTTATCTGGCGCCCATTTCACTATGGGAATTCATTTTTAACGATTTTTCTTCATATCGAACCCCCCCCCATCTCCACTGTAGCGAGCGGCAAACTACCCGTCTGTCATTCTGACAGCCGGTTTATGCGACTTTAAGGTTTTAGAGCGTTGAGGTAGGTCGCATTCGATAACATCAGTCTGCACACTGTATCCCTGTATTCTATCATCTCACATGGATACTTCTGGAGCATATCGATTCGTAACGATCATATGGAACGACATCAAAACGTGTATAACGCACACAACAGGCAAAAGGAGGATTTTCGACTTCGATAATGTTAATACTGTAACTTCGCATTCTAGCATCTGACATGCCTACAGCTGAAGCAGATACGTTCGCACTGACCATATAAGACGACTGCAGAGGACATATAACGAGAACAGTAGCAAGTGAAGATACTTCAACAATATCAGTTTGCAAACTGTATCTCTGTTTTCTATCATCTCACATGGATACCTCTGGAGCATATCAGTTCGCAACGATCCTATGAGATGACATCAAAACGGGTTTAACGCACACAACAGATAGAACTAGAAAATTCGACTTCGACTATGTTCACACTGTAACTTCACATTCTAGCATCTGACATGCCGATAGTTATAGCAGATACGATCGCACTGACCATATAAGACGACTTCGAAGGACATATAACAAGAACAATAGGCAAGTGAAGATATTTCGACGATATCAGTCTGCACCTTGTATCTCTGTGTTCTAACAGCTCACATGGATATTCCTGGAGCATATCTAGCTCGCAACGATTATATAAGACGACATCAAAACGGGTATAACGCACACAACAGGCAGAACTAGAAACTTCGACTTCGACTATGTTTACACTGTAACTCCACATACTAGCATCTGACATGCCTACAATTATAACAGATACGATCACACTGACCATATATTACGACTTTGAAGGACATATAATGAAAACAAAAGGCAAGTGAAGATACTTCGACAACTTCTGTCTGCACACTGTATCTCTGTATTCTATCATCTCACATGGATACCTCTGGAGCATATCAGTTCGCAACGATCATATGAGACGACATCTGAACGGGTATAACGCACACAACAGGCAAAACACGAAACTTCGACTTCGACTATGTTCACACTGTAATTTCGCATCCTAGCATCAGACATGCCTACAGTTATAGCAGATACGAGCGCACTGACCATATAGGACGACTACGAAGGACATATAACGAGAACAAAAGGCAAGTGAAGATACTTCGACCACATCAGTCTGCACACTGTATCTCTGTATTCTATTATCTCGCATAGATACCTCTGGAGCATATCAGTACGCAACGATCATATGAGACGACATCAAAACGAGAATTACGCACACAACAGGCAGAACAAGAAACTTCGACTTCGACTATGTTTACACTGTAACTTTGCATTGTAGCATCTGACAGGCCCACAGCAATAGCAGATACGATCGCACTGACCATATAGGACGACTACGAAAGACATATAACGAGAACAAAAGGCAAGTGAAGATACTTCGACCACATCGGTCTGCACACTGTATCTCTGTTTTCTATCATCTCACATATATACCTCTGGAGCATATCAGCTCGCAACGATCATATGGGACGACATTAGAACGGGTATAACGCACACAACAGGCAGAACGAGAAACTTCGACTCCTTCTATGTTCACTCTGTACTTTGCATCCTAGCATCTGACATGCCTACAGATATAGCAGAAACGATCGCACTGACCATATAAAACATTTTCGGAAACGAGAACAATAGGCAAGTGGAGATACTTCTACAACATCAGTCTGCACACTATATATCTATATCCTATCATCTTACATGGATACCTCTGGAGCATATCAGTTTGCAACGATCATATGAGACGACATCAATACGGGTATAATGCACACAACAGGCCGAAAAAGTAACTTCTACTTCGACTATGTTTACACTGTACCTTCGAATTCTACCATCTAACATACATACAGTTATAGCAGATACGATCGCACTGACCATATAAGTAAAGGACCTACACCGATTCTCCCGCAATCATCTAAAGTCATTTCTCCCCAGATTCTACGGAAATTACAGTGTTGCAAGGAAGCAAGCCCCATAAGAGCCCATGTGTTAGAGAAAGACAGATAATGCAGATTTTTCCCAGATCTACGGACTTTTTCCATGAATTTTGAGGTTCAAAGTAGCAAAAATGGCTCTCTTCCAAGGTTTCCGACGAGTGAGCTTCCTGCAAGCTGGTGACGGGAATACATATCTACAATAACAAGATAGATACGTAATAGGGTGTGCCGAATGGAAAATTTTAGTGAGCTAACTGATTTTGCGTGTTCACCAACGGTGCTAGTGGTTAGGTGGGTGACGTAAGGTGCTGAGGTGTATAACGTTGTTTGCTTAGTCCCTGAAAAGGGGGCACTAACAACAATGGGTATCTACTTATGTGAATAATAAAACTCAGGGGGTGGGTGTAAAAGTACAATATTCCTTTATTGTTGGTTGAGGTTGGTTCACTTCATATGGTGGTAAGTGGTGGTTAATTCTGAGAACTTTAAGTAGTGATTTATGAGCAGCAAGTGATGACTATTACAAATGAAACCATAATAACACAATCCAGATTGCAAGTTGCAGTGGAAACTTACCCAGCTTTCCCTCTGGTATCGATACCAAAAGTGTACAGGTTGATCACTAGATATACTATACTTAAACTATGCTAATACTGGGTGAGGTCAATGCATTATATCCTGAATTAGTGCAACTAAAAGAAGGACTAGATACAGCTCACTTTGAAGGATTTTTAGAGGTGACAGTGGCAGCTTGGAGCAGGAGTGTCCCACAGCAAGTAAGACAGGTAAGTGCTAGATATAAGCAGTCTGGCCTGCTCAAGTCAGCTTCTGATCCACAGGTCGAATCGTTGTTGGCTACCCTCTGTATTAAAGCTACAATTGACATGCTAGGCAGGAGGTATATGCAGGCTGGTGTACCTAGGGTACCATGCAGAAAGCAAAAGCAAAGCAGGCAATAATATAAGCATCTGTGGTTATAGCAGTAAGTACACTTATTGACTACTAGAAATCGTTTTTGTTGGCCCTAGTTCGCAGGTGGCCAGATGTATCAACTACAGCGAGTTGTGAAAATGATATTTGATAATCAAATTCTGACTAGGAATTTTATCCCTTGGCAGGTAGTAGGCAGTGGACCGTCCTTTGACTACTTATATTTCCTAGGAAGTTTTGATTATACAATTTAAATCCGCAATAATGCGATGGCACGTTTCAATACCTTCATAGGTTATCAGAAAAAGCCCTGTCAAATATCACTATCTTGGCGGGACTTTCCCAGAATCCCGCCAAAATGACCCACTTGTCAGGTTATACCGTTTTAGGTTATTAGGTTGAGTTAGCAGTTATCTTATTTTCAGGTTGAGGACTAACTAGGTATTCCAGATGGAGCAGAAGAAGAAGATGACAAAACCCAGAGTCCAGACTAGTAATAACCTTCAACTAATATAGTAAGGTTAATGATGGATCAATGTTATTATTTTTCTACTACTTGATTTTTCTACAAGGTAAGATCATTATATTGCAAATATTGTTGATAATTCACCAATATATATGTGTTTCACAGATTTGGACCAGAGGAAGCCCACATCAGTAGAGATCGGACCGAGGATATCGAAGTTGATGGCATGGGTAAGTAACAATGGGGAAATGATTCCTTTTATTAATGATTTCTCATTATTTTCCAGGTCTGCTGGATCTAAGCAGTACTCGAATGAAGATGGAATATCAAGCATGATACCTATAAATGATCTGTATAACGATTGAATAAAGGATTTTAGATAACTCTGCTTCTAGTCTGTGCACATACTTACATTAAATCAAAGTGAAACCGTAACAACACCCCTCTTACCCCATAAAAAGTTTTTGTTTTCCAAAAAAAAAACTTTTGCTACAAGAAATAACTACTACCTTCTAACTTCTATCGACAAACATTGACTGGATTGTTAATTCTCCGCATCGTAATCGTCCTGACGCTCGTCTTCGTCTGGTGGATGTGCTTTAATATCCTTCGCATGCCATACTCCGCATGCTTTTCCAGACTCATCCGATAACTCATAGGACCACGGAGACAGGATTTTAGAAACTATAAAGGGTCCCTTGAATTTCAAAGCTAACTTGGAGGTTATACCGCGAGTTGCATCCGACAAGCTATAATTCTTACGCCAAACCTTTTGGTTTAGTTGAAACTTTTCATCCCTCCTCCTCAAATTATAGCGCTGCTTACTGCGCTCATGGGCCTGTACCAGTCTCTTTGATACATCCTCGAAGACTTTTCGCAATGCCTCCGATCGAACCTCTGCATTGAATTCTCCGGATCCGAGAGTATCGGTAAGCGGGTGTTGAGCCTGTCCCGATAGCCTAATCTCGCGACCAAATACAACAAAATTAGGCGTCAATTGGGTAGTTTCGTGTTTCGCCGACCTCATGGCACATGCTATCTTTGCTAAAAACTGATCCCAGGCGCGATGGTTGTCTGATACATATGCCGTCAACATTGTTTTCAAAACACGATGGGTGCGTTCAACGGGGTTTGCTTGAGCATGGTAGTTTGCAATGTATCCGGTTTTGATATTATATTCGTCCATGAGGTTTCGAAATAAGTGACTTCGGAATTGTACGCCGTTGTCCACGATAATTTTCCGGGGAGTGCCATAAACCAGAAGTACTCGCTCCTCCAGGATCTGTGTCACCATTTTTGCCGTAGGCTGACGTAAAGGGAAGAATAACACGAATTTACTGAAGATATCAGAAACCGAGAAAATATAGGAATGTCCAGACGCGGATCGAGGTAACGGACCTACCAAATCAATGCTGAGAATTTCAAATGGCCTGGTAGCCTGAGGTGCAGAACTAAGTAAATGGCCGGCTGGCGGCTTCTGCTCCGGCTTCGTACTAATACACACCGTACAGTGTTTGATGAAACGGGCTACATCCTGCTTCATCTTCGGCCAGTAGTATACACTGCTGAGTCGAGAAAGGGTTTTGAAAACACCACAATGTCCCATCGTTGGTGGGTCATGGTGTTGGCGAATGAGGTCGCGGCGACGTTCTTTCGGTACAACTTGTACCCAGGGATCTACCTCATCAGTCAATTCAGGATACTTTCTATCCACTCGCTTAAACAATAATTTCCCCTGTACACGCCATGCAGGATAGCGAACCGGGTCTCTGGTGACAGCTTGGATCAGCTGTTGATACCAAGGGTCTTTGCTGGCAACATCGGTACATAACGAGTCAATTGTCAAGGCTGGCACAGAACGGGAAAGAGTGTCTGGTACACAATGGTTACGACCAGGACGATGCTGAATGTCGAAGTCGTACTGCTGAAGTCTCACTGACCAACGCGCAATCCTACCAACTGGATCTTTGATCGAATTGAGCCATTTCAGGCTATAATGGTCGGTGATTACGGTGAATCGCGTTCCCTCCAAGTAAGGCCTCAGCTTCTCGACTGCGAAAATGACTGCAAGACACTCTTTCTCGGTCGTGCTAAACTTACGTTCGCTCGGTGTGAGAGAGCGGCTAAGATAACAGACTACCTTTTCTCCATCCGGATGCACCTGCGAAAGCACGGCTCCTAAACCATAATCAGATGCATCCGTCTGGACCTGAAATGGTAGGCTGTAGTCCGGGCACGACAGTACAGGAGCTGACACAAGACACTCTTTGATTTGTCGAAGAGCGTTATCACAGTTGTCACTCCAAATAAATGGTTGGCCTTTCTTGGTGAGGTCACATAAGGGAGATATCATCGTCGAGAATCCGGGAACGAACCGACGGTACCAGGAGGCGAGTCCGATGATGCGACGTACCTCCTTGACATTTTGTGGGATGGGGATTTGCAGGATAGCGTTGACTTTCTCCGGGTCAACGAGAAGTCCTGACGAGTTCACCAAATATCCCAGGTAGCGCAATTCCGACTTACAGAAATTGCATTTTTTCAAATTCAGGGTTAGTCCCGCTTTCGTGAGCCTAGACAACACTTCCTCCAAGATTTCTAAATGCTTTTGGAAATCAGAAGTGCAGATGATAATATCATCCAAATAAATGAAGACATATTGTTCCAATTCTGCTCCAACGACTCTGTCGACAAATCTTTGGAACGTAGCCGGTGCATTATGGAGTCCCATTGGCATTCGTTTGAATTGGAACAGTCCGCGGTTAGGGATAACAAATGCAGTTAGGGGTTTTGACTGTTCAGCAAGAGGTATCTGCCAATAGGCCGACTTGATGTCTAACGTCGTTAGAAAATGTGCATCGCGCAATTTATCTAACGTGGCCGAGACAAAGGGGAGGGGATACGCATCCTTCCTAGTTACTTGGTTGAGATTCCGGAAGTCAACACAGAAGCGATATCGACCATCTGGCTTCTTTACCAGTAAAATTGGAGAGGCCCACGGAGAGTTGGATGGTTCCACCACACCATCTTTCAGCATCTGATCCAGCTCTTCGTTTACCTGTCGTTGTAAGACTGGAGAAATGGGATAATGTCTCTGTTTGATTGGAGGTGAGTCGGTGGTGATGACGTGCTCTACCAGAGTGGTGCAGCCTAATTTGTCTCCCATCAAACCGGAATATTTATCAACCATTCTCTCTAGAGTTCTGCGCTGAGAATCTGACAACGAGTCTAGCGAGTTGATGGTACAAATGTCGGAATTAAGAGAGGGATCAGAATCATCTCTGAAATGCCACTCGTCGGAGAAGAGGTCCGGAACTATACCCATCGTAAGCCAAAAATCCATTCCGAGAATGAGACTATGAGGTAGAGACGGGACTATTAAAGCCTCAATTATTTTCACCCGGTCACACAACTGCACTGGTAAACTCACGGTTCCCAAGACATCACAAGCTTGACCATTTGCGACTGTACAAACGGACACTGACGATACTTTCATTGGACATAAATCCTTCAGAATACTCCAACCCTGCTGACCTAGGATAGTCCTACTAGCACCACTATCTAATAAACCTAAAAACTCTTTCCTGAAAATCATAACCCTAAGATAAGGACGAACATCGTTCTTCGCATGAGCAATGACAAAGTCCAACAATATTTTATTTTCAGTGGTGACATTTAGAGTAACAGCCGGTATTTTGGGACTAGAGACATCTAGGCGGCTACCTAGTGCCTCCTCGTGGCGTTTTTTGGTCGACACGTAGGGCAAGAGGAAGCAGTAACCTTCTCCTGACCGCAACGGAAACAAAAAATCTGTCGAGGCTTGTTGCACTTCCGGAACCTGTGTCCAACTTCACGGCAATTCCAACAAAGGGGTTGACTGCTTTGCTCACTCGGTATGGAGGGAATATTCGTAGAGGCTTCGATTCTTGCAGCTCGAATTCCGGGATCGGAAACCCTAACCTCTTGAGGAGAAATCACCGAAACAGAGGAACTAGTACTCTGCCGCCGGTAGGCCAGTTCAGGTTCCACTAGCGCTCGGTAATTGGTGGGGGGCGGAACGAACCTCTGAACCCGTAATTCGGTTTCTTCGAGAACCCTGGCCAAACCTACTAATTCTGGAACAGTCCTGATCTGGTGAAGGGATAGTGGGGTTTGCAAAAAAGGCAATAAGTTACGCCGAATCAATGCGACCCGGGCTTCTTCGGATGGCCGTTCGCTCCCTAATTTATTAAATAAACTTTCCATTGCTGCAACATAGCAGATTACTTTCTCTCTCGCCCCTTGCGTTCGTCTCCTTATCTCTTCCCAAAGGCTATATTGGTAATCGTAGGGCATGAAGGCTTCCTTCAATTTATAAACAAGTTCATCCCAAGTGCTGAACTTATTGGTCCTGAACCACATCAGGGCATCCTTCGTGAAGAGCTCAGGAGCCGATCGCAAAAGTTGTCCTTTAGAGACGCCTCGAGACACTCTAATCTCCTCAATACGCTCTAGAAATGTCGTTACACTGGAATCGCCATCATATTTGATATTCCATCTCCCTACCTCGAGATACCGATGACCAAAATCCGAGGGGACATAGTGCGAGTATGCATGCGCATTTAATAATGGATCGTCCGCACCTACATCATTCCTGAACGTTGACTGTAGGTGAGGCCTACCTATACTACTATGAGGAATATGATCCTCGAATCTAACTCCTAAGAACCGTCTGTTCAGAAGGTCTGCTTCCGAAGGCTCACACCTCGGTACATTATTCGGGATATGGATATTATCAGTGCATCCACTGGAACTTGCCTGAGGATGTTGTCTAGACGGAGGAACCTGCCTGAAAAAATCTCTATCCCTTTCCCTATCTCCTTCAACTTCTTCCCTTTGGACCCTAGCTCTATCCGTCAGGGGTAAAGATTGACTTGAATACGGCCTCTCTCTCATCATTTCCGCGTTTCTATCGGTTGGCATGGTGGGCGCATAACTCGGTGGTAGGGGAACTAATTCATCCAGAATGGAAGGTTCTGTGGATTGAGGTTGATTGATTTCAATCAGTGGTCGGTTTTCTGTCGGGTTATTTTTGAGATGATCCGAAACATCCTCTGTCGGATTATTTTCGAAATGATCAGAAACATCCTCCACCAACCGCATACATAACCCTATCAAACTCCTCCTTGCCGCTTCTACCTCCTCATCACCTGTAGGTACGCGTCTAAGTCGTCCCTGAACGTGATATAGCCGGGAAGAAATTCTCTTGTATTCGTTGACCCTATTATCATTATCATAATTTTGAATGCATGATTCCAATTCCTTCAATTTATCTCTACAAATAGTGAATTCTGATTCAGGTTCTAACTCAACTGACACGGAGGCTGGTGGTATGCCAGCTCTTTCGCAACGCAATGCTCCTCGAAGCAAAATCCTCTTATCATTCACCGTGCCTTCAATTGGTAAGCCTCTAACTTGCAACTCATATGTGAGTTCATCACTCAAAAGTCGGTTAACTTCCATATTTAGGAATCTCCAAATAAAAAACAAAACTAAAAAAACTCGTGAAATAAATCACGCGCACACGCACCCCCCCTCCTTCCTGAAGAAAATGGAGAAGCGTAATCCGTACAACCAAAAAAAACCACTCGATTCAATATCGATCGACTTTAAATGAAATAACGGTTTTTTTTTTTCCAAAACTCGCCAACAAACACGAGTCCCACTCGCGTTCGAAGAAAAAATAAAAAAAAATCTATATATATATATATATATACAGGTATACTTTGCTATAACCACTAGAAACTGATTCTTAGTAACTATTTATTCACCTGAAGTGAAAAGAAAATACCAATATGGAATTGCGTCCTGAATTAACTATCGAATAAAGTGCTAACTAACAAATTATATTCACCACAAGTTTGAATAATGTTCATTGATGAAAAGGTTTTTTTTTTCCACCAAAAATGCCACTCAAACTATTTCCATCAAATTAAAATTGCTGAATGTCCTAGCCAATACTTTATTTGCTACTAACTGTGTACTAATTGGTTACTAAATAAATGATATCAACAGATAACCTTCCTGAATGCGTGCTGTTTTATAATTATTTTTCGTGAATGCCTATTTTTCTTCAACTCCCTGTATAATCGTGAAAAGGTAGCAATTGATGTTTTTGGCAATGTTCCCCTTATGGCCAGAGCAATAGCAAAGACCGTTCCTGCCTATGGTGCCAGTTGGCAATGGACCTACCTTACTCGTATACTGTTATGAAATAAAAAGAAGAAGAATGATCGAATTTTGTAGCCACGACCAGAAACCAACTTCAGCTGACAAAATTAGTGAGGTTATGCCAGGTTATGAAATTGAATAAAAATAAAGAGTAATTTCATAATTATATCAACATTCAAATTATATGAAAACATCACCTGAAATGAAACAACCTCCCAACTATTATCCTAGTGGGCGCCAAATTTATAACGTTGTTTGCTTAGTCCCTGAAAAGGGGGCACTAACAACAATGGGTATCTACTTATGTGAATAATAAAACTCAGGGGGTGGGTGTAAAAGTACAATATTCCTTTATTGTTGGTTGAGGTTGGTTCACTTCATATGGTGGTAAGTGGTGGTTAATTCTGAGAACTTTAAGTAGTGATTTATGAGCAGCAAGTGATGACTATTACAAATGAAACCATAATAACACAATCCAGATTGCAAGTTGCAGTGGAAACTTACCCAGCTTTCCCTCTGGTATCGATACCAAAAGTGTACAGGTTGATCACTAGATATACTATACTTAAACTATGCTAATACTGGGTGAGGTCAATGCATTATATCCTGAATTAGTGCAACTAAAAGAAGGACTAGATACAGCTCACTTTGAAGGATTTTTAGAGGTGACAGTGGCAGCTTGGAGCAGGAGTGTCCCACAGCAAGTAAGACAGGTAAGTGCTAGATATAAGCAGTCTGGCCTGCTCAAGTCAGCTTCTGATCCACAGGTCGAATCGTTGTTGGCTACCCTCTGTATTAAAGCTACAATTGACATGCTAGGCAGGAGGTATATGCAGGCTGGTGTACCTAGGGTACCATGCAGAAAGCAAAAGCAAAGCAGGCAATAATATAAGCATCTGTGGTTATAGCAGTAAGTACACTTATTGACTACTAGAAATCGTTTTTGTTGGCCCTTGTTCGCAGGTGGCCAGATGTATCAACTACAGCGAGTTGTGAAAATGATATTTGATAATCAAATTCTGACTAGGAATTTTATCCCTTGGCAGGTAGTAGGCAGTGGACCGTCCTTTGACTACTTATATTTCCTAGGAAGTTTTGATTATACAATTTAAATCCGCAATAATGCGATGGCACGTTTCAATACCTTCATAGGTTATCAGAAAAAGCCCTGTCAAATATCACTATCTTGGCGGGACTTTCCCAGAATCCCGCCAAAATGACCCACTTGTCAGGTTATACCGTTTTAGGTTATTAGGTTGAGTTAGCAGTTATCTTATTTTCAGGTTGAGGACTAACTAGGTATTCCAGATGGAGCAGAAGAAGAAGATGACAAAACCCAGAGTCCAGACTAGTAATAACCTTCAACTAATATAGTAAGGTTAATGATGGATCAATGTTATTATTTTTCTACTACTTGATTTTTCTACAAGGTAAGATCATTATATTGCAAATATTGTTGATAATTCACCAATATATATGTGTTTCACAGATTTGGACCAGAGGAAGCCCACATCAGTAGAGATCGGACCGAGGATATCGAAGTTGATGGCATGGGTAAGTAACAATGGGGAAATGATTCCTTTTATTAATGATTTCTCATTATTTCCCAGGTCTGCTGGATCTAAGCAGTACTCGAATGAAGATGGAATATCAAGCATGATACCTATAAATGATCTGTATAACGATTGAATAAAGGATTTTAGATAACTCTGCTTCTAGTCTGTGCACATACTTACATTAAATCAAAGTGAAACCGTAACAGGTGGGTGGACTACCTTCCGTGCGAACGATATAGTAAAAATATTAAGTTCTCGTTCGAAAGGATTATCCTTCGTGCGATCCAAAAGATTATAGATACTCGTCTTGTAATGTTTAAAATCTGTCTCAAAAGGATCACTATTCGTGCTCAACTACCCAATCAGAACTGCGATGATAAATTCTATCACATCTCGTGATGCTCTAGTTAAAATTCCCAAAATGAATTATTTTGACAAGAGGGTAGGAGAGGGGTGGAAATGGATGCTACAAAATCAAACTGATCAGGAAGCTATTTCAAATCTGTTTCAAGGAAGAAATCTTCCAAAAATTCATTCGTAAGCTCTTGTTTGGAATTTCTATTATTCAGATAAGAGGGTAGGAGAGGGGTGGAAATGGATGCTACAAAATCAAACTGATCAGAAAGCTATTTCAAATCTGTTTCAAGGAAGAAATCTTCCAAAAATCCATTCGTAAGCTCTTGGTTGGAATTTCTATTATTCAGACAAGAGGGTAGGAGAGGGGTGGAAATGGATGCTACAAAATCAAACAACAATCTAATCGTATACAGGAAGTTATTTCAAATCTGTTTCAAGGAAAAAATGAGCTTTTAGCTCGTGAGCTCTTAGTTGGAATATGTATTATTTAGACAAGAGGGTAGGAAAGGGGTAGAAATGGCAACGAAACACCCCTACTTTTTTGTATTCCAATAACATTTAGAGAAGATAAAGTTACTCGTCCATCTCAGTTAGCTTGCATTAGATTCGTACAAGACCACTGGAAACAACCCAATTTTGAAAAACCTCTTCGTTTCAAGAGTGAACAACATTATCAAAAAACCATTTTTGATATTTTGAACATTGATGAATGAAAGTACTACATTGTGTTCAACAGTAACATGTTTTTTTTGTTGACAAAATGTTGTTCCTCTCCTGAATGGATTATCAAAATATATTAGTTTTGGAATCCGTTGAATTTTTACGCACATGTTGTCTCATGAAAAGTTCATATGAACGAAGGTTATAAAAGGTTTGCACATATTCATTTTTATGACCACCTTGTATCGAAAACTTTCTTTCTTTGAACAATCACACATTCCGGTGCCACTAAGGAGACAAGCCATCTATGAACTATGGAAACTTTTTGAGACGCCAACCACATATTATAAAACACCTCTAATTTCCAATTGATTATGCAGAAATGATTCCAACAACATTTAGATAAGATAAATTAACTCACCCAATTTAGTCAACTTGCTTTAGATTCACAACAGACCACTGGAAACACAAACAGCCACTGAACACAAGCTACTAACACTATGTAGAAATATTCCCAACTACTGATACCTGATCATGAATGCTTCATCACATTGAAATCAATGTTGCTTCCAGTCCGTTGAACCACACCATGAACATTTCCTCTACAGAATGAATGATGATTGAAAGTGAAAAAAACCCTCACCAACTAACAATTTTCATTTTCATCCATAGAACAAAGTATCTGTAACAAAGAAAATAATTACTTAGTAAATCGAAGATATTTTTCGAAATTATTCACCTGAATCACTGAAAACACCATCAGGAAATCCATTAATATTTTATAAAATAGTCGGTGTCCAACACGAACCCCAAATTCCACTGCATCTGTTGGCATAAAATCACGGGCGTCCTTCCCTATAATCATGATAATGTCCATTTGCCACAACATATTCAAGATTCAAGAATCACATAAAATTAGATCACTTCAAATACTAACTCTTAAGTTTTCAGGTGAAATTGTCCTCACTACTGCTTCTGATATCATTTCTGAAAATAATCCCCAATTATTATCAATCAATCAATTCAATCAAATCAAAACAAAAGTTGGTGAGGTTAGTCAACTGAAGGTTGGAGTAAACATGTGTTAACTGAACTTATCGACTTGAAATCACTTGAAAAATCTACTCTTGACGTTTGACCACATACAAAGCAGATGAACACCCTGTATAGTATTCAGGTAACAGAAATTATCGTTCAACTGATGGATTGTCGGATGTCCATACACACACCTCTTCCATATTCATTATGACAAAACTGGATTTATTTGAGTACCTCTGTATGATAATCAATGAAATCATTCGGTTTGGTAAATAAAGTAATTATTATTAAATTCATCACGATCGTGGATCACGATTCAATCAGGTATTAAATCATTCGCTAAAAACAAAGTCATTATTATTGAATTCATTACGATGAGGTGTGACGTACACACACAGGGGGATTTTGACTCAAATAATGTCATCACGAAGGACCCACGTACTCCCAATAACCAGACCTACCAGAAGGTCTGTATTGTCTTCAACTGCACGGAAAAGAACTCGATGGCCGTTTGAGTCAGAAATAGCATAGAGCTTTTTTAACTTAAAATCATGTGTTTGTTGTTACATTGCCATGCCTTTTTTGATGATCTCATCGATTAACATCCATGAATGATTGATACTGATACTGATATAAATTCAATTGTTTTTTCCTCTCCTCGAGTTTAATGGGAAATCTCAATTGTTGTGCTTGTGTCTATTTACCGTCTTGAAAAAAAGGGTGAGTTTTTGTGATTGATATAACTTGAAGAGTCGAAAGAAAACAAGTTTATATGAACAAGGCCCAAAAAAGCTGTTTAAGTTTAAAAAACAAATGAGTTTTTCATTCATATTTTGAAAAGGCTTAAGCCGATTTGGATGGAATTTTCAGTTCGACTATTTGAGACGATATATCCAAGAGTTATGCATATCATTTAGATAACTCAAAAATAGACTGAGATTTCTATACAGGAAATATATCTAGATTTGAGCATTTCAAGATCCTTGATTTGAAATTCAAACGATATTATACTATAGAATATGTACATAGATGGTATGTTGATATACAGAGTTTTTCAGAATTGTGATGTCAAAAGCCTAGGGGAGATTCCTCTCAACAAAGTATTGAAAAAAAAAGTTTATATGAACATGGGTCTGAGTTCAAGTTAATATCTTGAATACGCCTGGGCCGATTTGGATGAAATTTTCAGTTTGATTCTATTTTGAACGCTATATCCAAGAATTGTGCATAGTGTTGAGATCATTTAGATAACTCAAAAATGCACTGAGATCTCTGTACAAAAATATATCTACCGTTGAGCTCTAGATTCGAACATTTCCCAACTCCTTGAATTGAAATTCATACGATATTATACTATTGAGTATGTACACTCGTCTTCAGAGATCATGTCGCACATGGACGGTGTCAGCTCCCTTGATCACCGCTGCAATAAGAGCGCTCATACCGTCCAACCGCGACATGTTCGCTGAAGACGAGTGTACATAGATGATATGTCAATAACCAGAGTGTTTCAGAATTGTGATGATAAAAGCATAAAATACAGAAAAAGTTAATATGAACAAGAGCCCGAAAAGGGTGTTCAAGTTAAAAAAAAAGATGAGTGTTTCATTTATATCTTGAAAACGATTCAGCCGATTTGGATAAAATTTTCAGTGGTATGTGACTAGACAATTGAATTACTTGATAGCAAATACATTCAAATCGAACAATGGCAAACAATCTGTATTTTATAATGGAATAATTTTATACAATTCATTACCAAATTAATAGAAAAATTTTAATGATCTAAGAAGATTCAAACACAATCTTGAACAATACCTGGTCAGGAGAATTTGATTGGAAAAACTTGGCATGATTTGATTACTCGTCAGAATTGAAATGTTATATCTTTCATCTTATGGAAGAGTATGAATTTGTTTCCACTGAGTGAGTGATTTTTCCTATTTGTGTTCATGTTTCTCCATTATAAACAGATATGTTTTCTGGGGTGATAAAGACAATCAATCAGGCAAAACTTACAAATACACTGACATCTCAATACAGAAAACATATCTACCGTCGAGCTCTAGACTTAAGCATTTCGAACTCCTTGCTTTGGAAATTAGACGATATTTCACTATCTGGTATGTTCGAAGATGGTATGTCAATATACAGGGTGTTTCAAAGTTGTGATGACAAGAGCCTGGGAGAGATTCCTCTCAACAAAGTATAAAAAAAATTAATATGGGGCCAAAAAGGTTGTTCAAGTTGAAGAAAACAAATGAGTTTTTTATTAATATCTTGAAAACGCTTAAGACGATCTGGATAGAATTTTCAGTTTGACTCTATTTTGAACGCTATTTCTAATAGTTATGCATATTGTTGAGATCATTCAGATAAATCAAAAATAGATCTCTATACAGAGAATAAATCTACCGTTGACCTCTAGATTTGAGCAGTTCGAACTCCTTGATTCAAAATTCAAACGATATTATACTATAGGGTATGTACTAGATGGTATCTCAATATATAGAGTGTTTCAGAGTTGTGAAGATGAAAGCCTAGAGGAGATTACTCTCAATAAAATATGAAGAAGTTTATATGAACATGTGCCCGAAAAAGGTGTTCAAGTTAACCTAACATGATTTTTTTTATTTTGTCTGAAGATCATTTCTATTCCACATGTGAGAATCATCGGAAAAAATCGAACTTCTATTTTAATATTTTTTTTTCTCTCAAACATCATGCATGGTTAACATGATTGAAAAATCTATAATTGATAGTATTCAATAAAAAAAGGAACATTTTTTTGAACGAAATATTCAATGAAAAATCTATAATTGATAGGAATTGTCATTCATTTTATTATTGTTAGTGCCATCCTATCGATGACGACTCGAAGATATTTCAGATAAGAATGTTATTTGTTGTAATCTTTAATAATGCCACTGAACTGATATGCCTACATTTAGTAGAAAACTGACAAATACTAGATATGTTACAGATATATTACAGAATGAATTGTAGGATTGAGAAAGAACAAAGGAGATTTTTATTAAGATCTTGAAAATGCTTCAGCCGATTTGAATGAACTTTTCAGTTTGACTCTATTTTGAACGCTATATCCGAGAATGATGCATATTGTTAAGAATACACTGAGATCTCTATACAGAGAATATATCTACCGTTGAGCTCTAAATTTGAGCATTTCAAGATCCTTGCTTTGGAATTCAGACGATATTTTACTATCGGGTATGTATATAGATGGGATGTCAATATACAGGGTTTTTCAGAGTTTAGATGTTGAAAGCATAGGGGAGATTCCTCTTCATAAAATACAGAAAAAGTTTACATAAACATGGGTCTGAAAAGGCTGTTCAAGCTGAAAAACAGAGGAGTTCTTTATTGATATCTTGGAAACGCTTCAGCCGATTCGGATGGAATTTTCCGTTCGACCCTATTCTGAACAGGGGCCTAGGGAGTTTAGTAGGGATCGGGACACTCCAGACCAGCCCCTCCACTCCACCTACCACGTGACCTGGCTACTCGCGGCCCAGCGAACGGGTCGACGTGACGTCATCATCGGCTGGACTGCGATAGATCCGTTCTAGAGATAACGACGCGCATTTCATTCCATTTTTCCACTTAACAACGGCTATATACAGGGTGTTTGAGTTGGGTGATAGTTGGGCAAAAAAAAAATATAGGGTGAACCCAAAAAGGCGTTATACCTCTCCGAAGAGTAGACTACCTACATATAAAGGCTACCCGCTATAACATGATATATATACAGGGCGTTTGAGTTGGATAGCAATTGAAGAAGAAAATATACTGGACGCCTCACCCACTTTTGCGGGATTAGACAGCTGACGTATTACATAAGACATTTGACAGTTAACAAAGGATTGATGACACGTGACTAGATGACCTGCAATTAGACTACCCGCTACCCAATAATTCGATATTCAGGATGTTTGAGTTGGCAATAGCGATACAAAAGTATATATAGGGGTCTCACAGGTAGACTCAGCAAACATACGTATGATAGAGTATCCGTTTGATATACAGCTTGTTTGAATAGCAATACAAACTCAAATAGGTCACTCATGACCTGACGTTTGACATTTGATAGATGACCAAAAACGCTATCATACATCAATACTAGACAAACGATACAATGTTTTTGAGGCTATGTTCCATTTCAGACATTCGGTATAGCAAATTCATTTATTCTTTCTAGTTTTCTGGATTCGTGTGTTGTTATGTAATGGGTAGTATAAAGAAAAACCCTCCTGGTATGTTTTAACTCGTACAACATATATAATAATATAGTGCCACTGAATGATCAAGACCTCTATGTCATGTTGACATGTTAATATCTGGCAGGGATAATCAACACTTAGGAATATTATACATATAGTGCCCCACTAAAAAAAAAAGGTATTTCTTTCCGAGCCATCCTGTATAACAGTTCGGAGAAGATTAGAAGAAAAAGTATTCGAATATTTAATAATTCATTATAGGTGACTGAAACAGCCCGAGATTACGATTTCCTGCCCCTCGGCGCGATTTTCTGTGTGTGTGTGTGTGTGTGTGTGTGTGTGTGTGTGTGTGTGTGTGTGTGTGTGTGTGTGTGTGTGTGTGTGTGTGTGTGTGTGTGTGTGTGTGTGTGTGTGTGTGTGTGTGTGTGTGTGTGTGTGTGTGTGTGTGTGTGTGTGTGTGTGTGTGTGTGTGTGTGTTTGTAAGACGGGGTTTACGAGGACAATAGCAAGTTCAAATACTAGGTAGCGAGGACATTTTGGCATGCGAGGACCAAAAAAATGTCCTCGCAGATATCTGTCCTTGCTATCGCCTTATTCAGCTTATTCCGATCATTTCTATACCTATATCATGAAATTTTGATGTGTCCTCG
Organism: Phaedon cochleariae; assembly: GCA_918026855.4. NCBI lineage: Eukaryota > Metazoa > Arthropoda > Insecta > Coleoptera > Chrysomelidae > Phaedon > Phaedon cochleariae. The sequence goes on from OU896715.1 coordinate 32,129,366, forward strand.
TAAGATGGATCCTCAACGGACGCCCAGTTCCGTCACACACCGATAGGTAGCGCATCGAAAAAACTATATACACAGAGTATCCACCATCTAGGCCTAATGCGAGGACAATCGATACACACTGTGTGTATAATGAACACCAATGGAATGCTCCCATTCAAAATTTGAATGAGGCCCTAGCGAGGGCACTGAATCCAGTGAAATACATAATATCCCGACAGTTGTTTTCAGTAATACGGTAGTTTAGCGGAATCGTTTTATAATTTGTGGTTTTGTACTAGGTAGCTCGAAGTATTAATTTGTTATTGTCTATATATTTCAAGAGCTAATGCTCAGTTCTCCTACCACATAACTTATAGCATCAAGATGGAATATGATGTGATGTCTAATAAATAATTTCATCTATTTATTACGGAATGTCCAAACGGAGGACTCATTAGTTTTCTTACTCATGAACCGAAGATAAACGTTCAGATATACCGGGTGACACAGACACATGGTATACTCCCATTTTCTCATTTGTTTTTCTAGCTATATTTCTGGAATTCGGAACATCGCATATGCTCTCTAGAGGACACTTTTACACATTTTCTCACCTTCTCGTTTTCCAGGAAATGACTTCAACTTTCGATTCACAAACGAAACACCTGTCGAAGATTAACTTCCTTGTCCTGGGAATTCTCGCATGGAAAACCATGAAAACTTCCTCCCGATGGAAAAGACTCCATAGGGAATGATTGGCTTGATAAATTGACTAGATTAGAGGAATGATTCTCCAACTTGCGTTTTCAAAACCTTGACAGATACGAGACCGACCAAACTCAAATCTGGCAATCAATGTCATCATGCTAGTTGTACAGGGTACTTTTACCCGCCCAACTAGCATGATCGCCACTCGGCGACATTCCCCCCCCCTCTAGCAAGTCGGAGTTTATTTATTTCGAAATGAACGATGAATGTCATAACAATAAAAAATGTATACAGGTACTAGTCCTGAAAATAACGACTTTTGTAATATCTTCGTCTAGATTCTGGTAGAGTTGCTTGACGCCTAGGCCTCGTACTGAATTCTTCTTCATTTGAACTTCGCCCTTCGTCAAACGATGCTTCTGAACCACTCTCAGAAGTAGAAATTCCATCCACTTGTTCCTTTTCCATTTCTCGTCGCTCTAGAACATCATTTAGTGGAACAGGATTCAAAGTAGAGTAAGGTCTGATATCATCGATATGTACTTTGAAAATACGTCCATCTCGACTTACTTCAAAAGTATCTCTACCTATTTCGGCAATAATTTCATGTGGGCCAGTCCATGTTTTGCCTAAAGAGCAGGATGGGGTTTTGCGGAATTCTCTAATCATAACCAAGTGTCCTACTTGTATCTTAGGTGGTGAATTTTGGGGTACTGGATAAAATTTACGATGAAAGTTCTGCTGATTCAATTCTGCAGTTTGTAAACGTTCTGATACAATTTCTGCTGTATTTTTTACCTGTTCATGGGTAACAGGATTTTCCCAATCCCCAGGTCTAGGTAGCTCATGTCCCAGAAGAAGAACACTCGGAGAAAACCCGGTAGCTCGGTTTCGTCTATTATTCAGAGCAAACTGAGCTTTAGATAAATTTGTATCCCATTTACAGATCCCTCTTGCCATAGCTTGTATTCGTAATGTTTTTTTCAGTTCCTGGTTACGACGTTCTACGGGATTGGCTCTTTGATGAAATATTGGGGTGGTGAAATGATGAATCTGTAACTTTCTCAGAAAGTCTTGCCAGTTGATACTGCGGAATTGTGGACCGTTATCGGTAATGATCGATTCGGGGAAGCCCCAACGTCCAAAAACACTCTGTAGAAATGAAGTCAGTGTTTTTGTAGTTGAATCAGATGTAGCAGCAATTTCTATCCATTTAGATCCTATATCCGTGGCTACAATCAGATATTTGTTTTCGTTTTGGGTTACCGAATAAGGTCCCATGACATCAAGACTGATAGTTTGCCATGGCTGAGTTGGCGGCTTTGGTTTTAGTGGTGCATGTGGCTGTCTCGCACCTGCCTTTGTAGACGCACAAATCAGACAGACTCTTATATGCTTGCTTATCATATTCCACATTCCGCTCCAGTGATATTTTTGGTTAATTGCCCTATAGGTTTCATCTCTACCAGGATGACCAGCAATCTCTGAATCATGATACTCAAATATTACACGAGGTTGTAGAGCTATTGGTACTACCAAAGTTTTCTTCTGGTTATGTCTATGGAAAAGTACATGGTTTTCGACTAAATAGGATTCACAAAATGTCCGGTATCGTTTACTGATTCTTGAATTGGGACAATTGGGTTGTCGTTGGTAATTGAGCCACTGCTGCTTAGTATCCCGAATATTTTGATCTCGACTCTGAGCTTCAACAACAGCATTGTATAGAGCATCTTCAGTGTTCAGTAGGGCTAGGGATACATGCTCATTGATATTATTCAATGGTATTTCTGGTGGGCTAGGAGGAGTTAGTCTTGAGTCATACTCAGTCCTGTCTATTTTTTCTTCTTCAACCGATGGTTGGGGAAAACGAGATAGAAAATCTGGTAATTGATTTTCCCTGCCCGGACAGTGCTTAACAGAGAAGCAAAATTCTTGCAGAAGTAACGACCATCGTGTGAGCTTCGCTTTATCATCTTTATATTTGTCTAACCATATGAGTGCGCGGCTGTCAGTGATTAAAGTGAAAGGTTGGTCTTCCAAATAGGGTCGAAACCGCTTACATGCCCATACAACTGCGAGAGTCTCTTGTTCATTCACATGATATTTCTTCTCAGCCTTCGTGAATTTTGCACTGGAATATGAGATGATTCTACGCTCTCCGTTATCTCCCCATTGAAAAAGAACGGCCCCCATACCCTGCTGACTCGCATCCGTTTGCAAAACGAAAGGCTTCATTGGATCAGGTCTATGGAGTAGCAAAGGCTGTTCCAAAGCTGTTTTCAATTCTTCAAATGACTTCTCTGCTTCCAGTGTCCAATGGAAAATTTTCTTTCCAGTTAAATCAGTCAAAGGGGTGACTAGAGAAGCAAAATTTGGAATATATTCCCTCAGCCAGTGGGCCGTGCCCAGAAATGCTTGAAGTTCCTTCATTGTTTTTGGTTTTGGATACCGTTTGATCTTCAGGATATGTTGTTCTTGAGGGAAGTTAGCGTCAGTGGTTATACAGTGGCCCAGATATTCAATTTGAGAAGCTCCAAACTGGCATTTTTTCAGAGAACATTGGAGGGTATGTATACGCAGACGTTCCAAAACTAGTGCGAGGTGATGGAGATGACATTCATGTGTCTCTGAGAATATTATTATGTCATCCAGATACACTTTCACGAATTTATCAACGTATCCTTCGAGAACTTGCGTCATCATCTTTTGAAAAGTAGATGGTGCATTCTTCAATCCGAACGGCATAACGACAAACTCATACATGGCGCCATCAGGGGTTGAAAACGCAGTTAAAGGTGCACTATCGGCATGTAAAGGCACTTGCCAGTAACCACTTTTCAAATCCAGAGAAGTGAAAATACGTCCAGTACCAAGTTCTCTGATAGTTTCTCTTATTGGTGGAAGATAAGATGCCTCTGTCTCCGATTGCTGATTGAGTTGGCGATAATCAACGCAAAATCTAGGTGTGCCATCTTTCTTCTCCACAATGACTATCGGTGAACAAAAACTGGACCTACTCCTTCTGATCACTCCTGCCGATAACATTTTCTGAACTTCGTTATATATAATTTGTCTTTTTTGTGGAGAATACTGATAACGCCGAATTCTGAATGGGGTATCGTTCTTCAGAACGATGTGATGATTTACTAGTCTTGTAGAAGGTTGATGCAATGACTCTTCGAAAACATCCTTAAAACTCACGAGAAGGTTTTCATATTCTTCGCGTCTTTCTTCAGGCACTTGATTATTGTGTAGTACTAGAGGCATGGACCCATTTCCAGTTTTGTCTGATGAATTACTCCAATAAGCAGTGATACGTTGGTTGTTCCCCAGGTAGATACAACCAATTACGAAGTCCAAGATTCCATGATGTTTTTGTAACCAGTCTCGTCCAAGAATGGCTTCTTCAGTCAGGTTTTCCATAACCAAGAATTCAGCTGATAGCTGGTGATTTTGTAATGAAACAGAAGTTTGGATCTTGCCCTCAGTTTTGAGGGAATGATTTCCATCAGCTAGATGGACTGGCAATGAAGACAACTGCACTTCTAAATTTCGAACAAATCTAGTTTGAATGAATGAGTGACTTGCTCCACTATCCAGAAGAGCTAACACAGGGGAATTATTGATTGATATTTTGATACGTGGTAAGCTGTGATCGGGTATTGGACTATAAATGGTGCCGAGGGTCGGGCGTCCTGGTTCGCTCCGACCCTGGTTTAGTTTTCCTGATTGTCATGTCTTGAAAAGTCTCTTCTCTGCGAATTAGGCACAGAATAGGCGGTTCTTCTTTGTGGACAATCTTTGTTGTAGTGCCAGCCACTGCAGTAATGACAAGGTGTGCGGGGACCGGCGAGAGAGCTATTGTTCTCTCTCGGTGCAGACATCGATTTATGCCGATCACGTACCTCTATCAAATCCTGTTCCGTCAAGGTAGCCTCCTGAATCATCTGCTCCATTGTAGAAAATGATCTTCCTCGTAGATTCAATCTCAGCTCAGGAATTAACAACTCCATAAAGCGAGTTATCATAGTAGTTTCAGGCAAATTAGGTTTTAAGCGACGAGATAAGGCTTTCTTCTTCGTTAAAAAAACAAGTACTGATTCATTCCGTTGCTTTTCACCATATAAGCGAGCAAAAAGTTTACCTTGGATAGATGCATTATCGAATTTAGTGAGGAATCTACCGGAAAAATCAGAGAATGATAAATTTCGTCCTTCGAAAGAACTAATCCAACGTTTTGCTTCACCCTCTAGAAATTCGGCCGCTTTCTGAACTTGGATGCTCTCAGGAATTCGGTACTTTTCAAAATATATCTCGAGATCCAATAAAAACTGCCGAGGACACTCCCAATCCAGGCCGCTGTAGCTGAGTGATTTGATGGTATTCACGGTTTGTTGAGATTTGATTTCCTCCCAGATATGTGCTGTGATCAGAGCTACTTCTTTCAGGGTACTGTTAGTTTGATCGTCTTGTTGTGCTGGGCGCCACGTAGTTTTTTCAGAACTACGAAACTGATCATGTTCGAAATGAGTACCTGGAAGACAGTTGAATGGGTTCGTTTCATTCCATCTGGAATAACTTAGGGCCCCACGTTGGGCGCCATGTCGAAGATTAACTTCCTTGTCCTGGGAATTCTCGCATGGGAAACCATGAAAACTTCCTCCCGATGGAAAAGACTCCATAGGGAATGATTGGCTTGATAAATTGACTAGATTAGAGGAATGATTCTCCAACTTGCGTTTTCAAAACCTTGACAGATACGAGACCGACCAAACTCAAATCTGGCAATCAATGTCATCATGCTAGTTGTACAGGGTACTTTTACCCGCCCAACTAGCATGATCGCCACTCGGCGACACACCCTATATTTCATTTGATAATTGGTTAGAGATTATTATAACGGATTCTACGATACCAGGTTTGATTGGGTTATTTCAAATGACCACGAAGATATTTGAGTTCGGAGTTTCCATATGATCAATGGGTTTGACGGCGCAACATCGAAACTTCTATTTCTGTCACACACACGAAATATCTTGCAGGAAACATTTGCATAAGCTGCCTTCGTGTAGCAAGTCCTGAAATTATTAAGTGAACATGTGAAAAAGAGGGGGTATTCCGGAACAATTATTATTCAACGTATGCTTTTTCACTCAATGCAATTGAATTATGTGGTGTGCATACATTAAATGATTTTTCCTAGTGAATACAAAAATAGCATGTGCAAAAAATTTTCACAGCGCATGTGCACGCCACGATTGTATGCAAAGTAGTTTATTGTGATACAAGTTACACTAAAAATAGGTCTGTGAAAAAGCATACGTTGAATAATAGTTCAACAATACCCCTTCTTTGTTACATGTTCACACAATAATTTCAGGACTTCTTACACGAAGGCAGCGTATGCAATTATTTTTCTGCGGGATATTTTTTTCAAATTTCAACGAAGACCAATTTGCAAGCATTGAATAATCGTTCAGAATGATCAAAATCCAATGCCAATTCGAATTTGAGTGGTAATGACGCTGCATGCGAGCACACTTAGATACCTGTCTAGTACATTTTTTTATCGCTTGGAGCGCACGAAAGGAAATCCCTATAATGTTCAAAGAACATCGTGCGTTCCTAGGGAGAATAGGAAAAGGAGGTAAGTATTGGAAGATGCATACATTGAAAAAACGTTGAACAAAATCTGTCATTACCGGCCAAACTATTAGGAAAATATCTGGTGAAGTTCACAACAAAGTGATAGAGTTTCTCAAAATGATAAAATATACAACGTGTTCAATTTAAAATTTCTGAGTGGCAACTACTTCCTAGTAGAAGCGACAACGCTACAGTGTTTGAAATATTTTTATATACAGGGTTAGTCACGAGCAACATGGCGGACTCTGACTAAATGGGAACATATTATGAAATTTCAGTACACCATCAGTTTCGTAGCGGGCTCTGAATTCTATATACGTTTCGAAAATATTCGGCATACCAAAGTTTCGATTTTTCACGGAACATCCTGTATTTTATTGTATTTCGAGGTTCTACTTGAAGAGTTGATTTCATCGATCTATCACAACATAGCACACTCGCGGTTTAGCGGGCATGATGACGGAGATATAGGGGTGTGAAAAATATATATTTTTATTGTTTAGGAATTTTTTGTCTCGAAACTATTCATTATTGATCATAACGGCTTATATGACACACATCTTGACTTTTTATTCACTGTCTACTGACATTTAACTGAAGCAAATATAGAGTGATTCATAATTTAGATTTCTGAACTACCATACAAATGCAGGATGGTTTGCAATTTAGATTCCTGAACCACCAAACAAATGCAGGGTGGTTTACATTTTTGATTTGTGAACCACCCCGTATTTGTTTATAGTGTATGATGAATTGGTATTCATCGTACAGGTCGTGGAAAGAAATTCAGAATTGAGAAAACCCAATAACGTTTCTGTGATTAGAGGTATGTCAAAACAAATTTCCATCGTTCTAGTTTGAACCCCTTGATTGGGTATAGAAGTATTGAAAAGGAATATTCTCAGACATATTAGGAACATGAAGAAAATATTAAGAAATATACTGAGAATTCGTTTGTGTTCAGTAGATATAATTCAATGTTCATCGTGGCATATAGCCTGGAAAGTAGTTATTATCTGTTGAGTATACCGAGAAAGAATTTATATTTTTATCAGATAGATAATGCGAATTTTAATTCTTCTTGATATGTACCATTTCCCATTTTTTTATGTTCATAGTAAATCTGATGAGAATATTCCTTTTCAACACCATGTATTTGTTTTGATTAAATGTTATTATGTAGTAAATCAAAAGTGAATATAGGAAGATACAAGCCATTTCGACCAATAATGAATAGTTTTAACACCAAAAATTTTTCTAAAGTTGAAAAACCTATATTTCATCATTCTCGCAAGACTCCAAGTGTGTGATAGATCGAGCTTCTTCAGAAACAAACTGAAAAGGAGTAAAATACATAGTGTTCCATGAGAGAAATCGCAACTTTGGTATTCCACACCCTTGCAGAGCACCCTGTACATTGGTGAATATTCTCAATACGTAATTTCCAGAGCCCTTTACGAAACTGGAATGATGAAATTTCATTACGATGACAAAAACGGGAATATGACATGTTCCCGTTTCCCCGTCAGAGTCCATCTCGTACTCGTGATTCACTATGTATAGATCAAAACATCACTGATATTTCGGATTTTCTACATGATAACCCTTCTCGAATCTTATACCACTCGACATTTATTTTATTTTCTCCAAGCGGCAGGGAAAGTGGCTTTTTCATGACACTTGACAGGCAGGAAAGGTGTACTTTCTCTGCCCAGACAGGAAAAGTTTGTTGCTATGCAACTTTCCAAGAAATGTGAATGAAATTGGTAATCAAAATCGACACTGACATTGGGTGAACACAAAATGATGGAGTTATCAATAAATGATAACACAAAATTATTGGTGTCATAACATTCGGAGAAAATATTATATGTTTCACACGGCAGTAAATGTAGATTGACTGCCTTGGCTGAATTCCTAGGTTCGCTACGCACGGCTATGAACTATCAGTCGCGGCAGTCAATCTGCTCTACTTTCCTGCCTTGTATAACAAATAACTATTTCATATTTATTAAAATCCCAAAGGCACACTGGCTGAAATGACGGGAATATACTCTTATTGATTGCAATGTTTCTTGCCAATTCATGCATCTTCAATTGTCAACATTTCAGAACTCCTTGATGATCTGATTACTGGCGAGAAAAAATGTGATCCCTCTAAAAGCCACTATTGTTGTGCTACTTTGTGAATTATAATAATATCAATATTTTTCATTTACCCAGTTTAGTTAGGTCTTGGTGTTTTCTAGACATTTCTTGACTTACTATTACTAATACTCTTATTGATTGCAATGTTTCTTGCCAATTCATGCATCTTCAATTGTCAACATTTCAGAACTCCTTGATGATCTGATTACTGGCGAGAAAAAATGTGATCCCTCTAAAAGCCACTATTGTTGTGCTACTTTGTGAATTATAATAATATCAATATTTTTCATTTACCCAGTTTAGTTAGGTCTTGGTGTTTTCTAGACATTTCTTGACTTACTATTACTAATACGACTCTGTGTATTAGTTATTCATGCGAGGTCCTTTTTTTGTCCTCGTACCCTTACATTAAAAATTGGAGTCCTCGTAACAAGTGATATCGATAAGTCTTACAGCGAATACTATTGTTTTCGTACCTTTCCTGGAAAATCAAGAACAGAGATAATAATATTCTCAGTTTGGTTGAATCATTCCTCCTGCGAGGAACTTCGTGCGTCTTAAATTTACTGATTGTGTGTGTTTCTACTGTTTCTTGTGATTGATGTTCGATGATGAAGCGGCGCAGATTTCACACTGTTTCCATGATTGGTTCTATTCAGATCAGTCCATTGATATATGAAATTGAATAAACGTCATTGAAGATTCCTGCTAATTCAATGGAATTTATATCAACTGATATGGAAACATCAATCATTATTGTAATTCAGATTAGTCAATGATTAAAATTCAGAAAACTTCGATGGATAATTTTTTTTCTGAGACCATTAAGTACTTCAATTTTTCACTATTATACTGATATATACCTACAAACACATTATGCATTGGAAATATTTCATCTGCAGATTGTATTGACAACAATATTAGGTATATTTTTGATAATTGAGAGTGAATTATTCTGTAATGGGGTTACAGTGACTACTTCACAAATTATCATGAAAGTTTGGGCAATCAGGTTTTCCTAATCGAGAAAATCGAATAAGTTTTCATTGTACAAGTCTCACCTTTCCGTTTGAAAAAATTATGGTTCAATGAGAAAAAGGAATGAATGAATTTCCAGATTTTTTGGGATTTTCACTCCTCGTTTCTATAAAATGAAAATATGCAAACCATCTGGTTTGTTCTTGGTACACGTATATTGAGATAATACTTATATTTTTATTTTATAAAAACGGGGAAAGTAATTCCCAAAGAATCTGAAATAATCATTTCACCTCTTTGAAATCAATGAAATATAACAGCATGACTGAAATATATATTGAACCTCCTATCTCAGTAAGTATTGATATTTGACGCCCAGTTATCAAACATAAATATTATTTGTCGGTATATAAAATCTACAAGTGAAATATTACCCATTCAATATGAATCAACTTGTATGTAATTACATTCTGAATCTCCATTAATTTTATATCTTCAATCCACAGAGTACCTACTGATTACGTCCACATCATCAAATAACCTATATAGAAAATATCGAGTTCTTCAAATACTTTTTCACGGTAATCAAATCCCTTCAAATTACATGTAGGATACTGTTACGTTATTCGGGTGCAGAAGCGAACACGACACTATTTATTTTCGAATTGATTTATTTAAACTAAAGAAACACTAATTTATATCGAACTCATAACTACTATTTATGTAAAACGATTTATAACACGCGGTATATAACTGTCTCTCTGACACTCGCTGTTTGACTGACTGATTCAGTTGTTCGGTCGTCTTATATATAAGAACACATGGCAGGCTTTGGTCGAGAACCTTCTCGAACGATCTTCCGTCTCCTTCTTTTTGTTCTAGAAGCTTCTTAGAACAAACCTCTCTCTCTAATTGTTCCATCGATTGTTTCCAGAACATTCCAGAATCTTCTGTGACGTTATCTGTCACCGCGGCATATATTGAGTGTTCGGAAATATGTTGGTGTATATAGGAATCATTGAGAGGTTGGAGAGCAATCTGGGATGCGTGATACAGGATGATCGTTGTACTCCTGCCTTCCTGCTGATGTTTCTAAAGCGCCTCCAAGGGAAATATCATTAAAATACGTTGGAATTTTCAGAAAAATCATAATTTTCAATGAAATTTACTTCACAGGGAATATTAATTAGACGTATTTTAGACAAATTTGAAATAACCTGACGTTAAGAAATTAAGTTTTCTGACACTAAATAATTAATGCTTCACTTTTCTCAATACCCGTTGACCATGAATTTCAATTCACTATTGTGAATACTGATTGATGTTTTCTCAATCTAATTTGACTAAACTGAGTGATAGTCGGTGCACACTATACCGACTGTTTCAATATATTAGAGATGTTCGGTATTATGTCGATTAATGTTGCGACTCAAGGTTACTAAGAATTATTGTTTTCTTTGCCTCAGCTATTTTACCAAATATTAGTAGTAGTTACGATTTATTTTCGCTTTTGTGATACTTTTGAGTTGAATGTGTTTTTAAAAAATATTAGAGATGGAATGTTAGTCTCTGTGAAAATATTTGGCATTTTATGTTTTTTGTATGTATTAAAATGTACCTACCCAGGAGATATTTTCTCTGATTTCTTCATCCTCAACCAAGACCCTTTCAGAGCTATAAGCTGAATTATCTCATAATATGATGAGATTGAACAAAGTATTTATGATATTGAAGTTTTATTACTGAAACTCAAAAATTTCACGATAACATTCTTGTGCCATTAACGAAGTGACCTCGTTATTTTTTTGTTACTTGAATTATCAAAAATGATGTTTTTTGAAAAATTTTGTTCATCGAGAAATGTTTGTATGAGAATGAATTCTCAAATTATTTTACTAGAATGTTAAGATAGCCTTACCAAGATCGAAACTATTTTTTATTGATTTATTGAAATGTTATCATGCATCTTGATTAGTTTATCGAAGAAAGCGTTATCCAATTTTTATACATAAGTTCCAACATTTTCCCACGTTATGAGGACTACCACGGAGTATTATTGTTGAATGAATTACTACGTTGAGAGGACAGAATTTCAGATAAACTACACACAAACATAATTTTTTCCAAGGGCATCATAACCATTGCTATTATTTGATGTTCTTCGCTTTTTTAGTGATATTCCAACAAAAAACCTTCCTGTTACCTTGAAGAGATTTAGAGGGAGAGTTGACCACTGTAACTTTAAGAAACCACGTGATTCAACGTAGGGCCGCCTCGCATGCAACGCCCACCACGTGCTGTCCCAAACTAAACCTGGTCAGATACTAATCAAATGAAGGTAGAGTGCATTTCGTGTAATGTGTTATAATGTCTTTTTATGAATCTCAGAGCATTTTCAGCTATTAGAAAATCTCTGAGTGTTTTTGTTTTGCTTTGGATGTTGGGGAATTCCGATGTAGCACAACTACATGAATGGACCTGGTTCTACCCCAATGCTAACCTAACTAGGTAGACCATGACACTTAATCATATTGACCCTTTTTATTACTTAACGTAGGTATTTGATTTATGAAAGGATCCGAAGAGTGACAAGGCCTGGTCTTTCGGGCCCTCTATTCATACAGATACAGGGTGGTCAGAATTCTGAATTTCAAACTATACCCTATATTTGTTCCATGTAAGCCATTTTGACCAATAATGAATACCTAGTTTCGACACATAAAAATCCTAAAATTGAAAAATCTTGATTTTCAACACCCTATATATATCTGTAGAAACCAAGTGTGATACATTCACGAAATCAGCTTTCCAGGGAGACTCTAAAAATGCAATGAAATACAGGGTGTTCCGTTTGAAAACACAAAGTTGCTGCTACTTTCTAGTAGGAGCGGCAACGCCGCATCGTTTCAAATAAACTACGCAACACTAATTTCGTCGCACCCCGAAATGTTGATCATATTGAAATATGAATAACCTTTTTCTGCTTTGAACAATTCGAATTCGGATCACACTGTTCGCTAGCTCAGTGCTTCAGCTATAAACCTGAGGTTTTTCACATTAAATCGCTACAGGGTGTTACCTGAAACTGTGCAAAATTACCGAATTTTCGAAAGGGTCTCAAATGAAGAGAAAAATGTTTTTTTTTTTAACTTTGAAAGCAAAGGCATGAAGATGACCTCATTATCTTGCTACAGTTTTGGAATTGTCATCTTATTTCTTCTATTCACAGAGTGATCTCCAAAAACACAACTTTTCTGTTTTGCAGTCATAACTTTTTTCCTCGTTAACCGATTTTCCGAATCTCAGGCTCATTTCGAACCTGAAACTTATGATGAAGAGGTATGTACAGGGTGGCCCATTATTGTGAGAAAGTGAGATAACGGCTTCGCTGTTTGAGACAAATAAACAAAAATTTCTGAGATGGTTCAAGCTCATGAGCAGCACATTCCTATAATATTTTGCGTTGAACAGGGTGACTCAAAAATACGTGAAGTAATAAAGCTACCTATACTTCTTCTTATAGAACACCATGTATTGTATTGTATTTTCAGATTCTCCATGAGCTGATTTCATCGATCTATATCACACTTCAGGTTTGGGGGATGTTATGACAGATTTTGGGGGTGTGAAAAATCTAGATTTTTCAACATTCGGATTTTTTTTGTCAAAAGTACCCATTATTGGTCAAAACGGCATCAATTTCCCCATTTGAACTTTCGATTTACTATCTACTGTCATTTAATTTTGATGGATACAGAGTGATTCATGATTATACTGAATTATTAACCACCCTGTATTCGTTCAAGCCGTTCCGATCAATAATGAGTACTTTTGACACAAGGAATCTCGAAAGATGAAAAATCTCGATTTTCTACACTCCTTATCTCTGTCATCACTTCTTAGAACCAAAAGTATCGAAAATTGAAAAATCTAAATTTTTCACACCCTATATCTCTGTCATAACTTTCCTTCAACCTAAAGTGTGATAGATCGATGACATCAGCTCATAAGGAAGAATCTGAAAATACAATACAATACAGGATATTCCATAAGAAGAAATATAGGTAAATATTGAAATCACTCTGTAAATGAATTGAATAAGAAGACGATTCAAGAACTGTCCCAAGATAACGAGGTCATCTTCATGATTCTGCTGTCAAAGTTGTAAAAAAAAATGTTTCTTCATTTGGGACCATTTTGAAAATTCCGAAATTTTGCACAGAATCAGGTAACACCCTGTAGCGATTTTATGTGAAGAACCTTATGTTCTGAAGAAGTACGAGATTATAGCTGAAGGACTGAGCTATAGCGAACAGTGTGATCCGAATTCGAATTGTTCAACGCAGAAAAAAGTTATTGATATTTTAATATGAGCAACATTTTGGGGTGCGACGAAATTAGTGTTGCGTAGTTTATTTTAGAAGTGCAAATCATGTCAATTTATACGTACCATCAAATATTCAAAAAATAATTATTTTTCTTCAGTTCGGGCCCAGCGATGAAACGAAACGAACAATTACGAGAGATCGCCTGTACAATAATTTCAGAACAGAAATTCTATGAAGTTATATTCACAATACGAATAATGTCGATAGATTTCCATATTACTTCCATCGAAATTCATCCACACAAAAGAGTTGAAATTTTTCGAATGAAGAATGCAGATACTATTCGAGATATAATAAGAATAAAATACTATACACTGTCCTCATAACTTTACTGTGTCCTCTCAACCTCACACAAAAACTATTGAAAATAGCGGGAAATAGCGTCCTCGTAAAGGGAGTCCTCGCAATACATTGTAAGTATGGAGTCCTCGCAACAGGGAAAACTGCAAAGTGTGAAGTGAAAATAAGAGAATTCATAGAGTGTATTATCAAATTTAGATACCATATACATGATCATCGTCCACCACGCATATTTCATGTGCTTAAAATGATTCCTTCACAGGGTCCTCGCAACAGGGCATTTGGTTCAAAGTCCTCATAAACCCCCCCTTCTACGTATAGGTGTGTGTGTGTGTGTGTGTGTGTGTGTGTGTGTGTGTGTGTGTGTGTGTGTGTGTGTGTGTGTGTGTGTGTTTGTAAGACGGGGTTTACGAGGACAATAGCAAGTTCAAATACTAGGTAGCGAGGACATTTTGGCATGCGAGGACCGAAAAAATGTCCTCGCAGATATCTGTCCTTGCTATCGCCTTATTCAGCTTATTCCGATCATTTCTATACCTATATCATGAAAATTTTATGTGTCCTCGTAAGACGGATCCTCAACGGACGCCCAGTTCCGTCACACACCGATAGGTAGCGCATCGAAAAAACTATATACACAGAGTATCCACCATCTAGGCCTAATGCGAGGACAAGCGATACACACTGTGTGTATAATGAACACCAATGGAATGCTCCCATTCAAAATTTGAATGAGGCTGACGGAAACTATACACAACACTCCTAGCGAGGGCACTGAATCCAGTAAAATACATAATATCCCGACAGTTGTTTTCAGTAATACGGTAGTTTAGCGGAATCGTTTTATAATTTGTGGTTTTCTACTAGGTAGCTCGAAGTATTAATTTGTTATTGTCTATATATTTCAAGAGCTAATGCTCAGTTTTCCTACCACATAACTTATAGTATCAAGATGGAATATGATGTGATGTCTAATGAATAATTTCATCTATTTATTACGGAATGTCCAAACGGAGGACTCATTAGTTTTCTTACTCATGAACCGAAGATAAACGTTCAGATATACCGGGTGACACAGACACATGGTATACTCCCATTTTCTCATTTGTTTTTCTAGCTATATTTCTGGAATTCGGAACATCGCATATGCTCTCTAGAGGACACTTTTACACATTTTCTCACCTTCTCACCTTCTCGTTCTCCAGGAAATGACTTCAACTTTCGATTCACAAACGAAACACCCTATATTTCATTTCATAATTGGTTAGAGATTATTATAACGGATTCTACGATACCAGGTTTGATTGGGTTATTTCAAATGACCACGAAGATATTTGAGTTCGGAGTTTCCATATGATCAATGGGTGTGACGGCGCAACATCGAAACTTCTATTTCTGTCACACACACGAAATATCTTGCAGAAAACATTTGCATAAGCTGCCTTCGTGTAGCAAGTCCTGAAATTATTAAGTGAACATGTGAAATAGAGGGGGTATTCCGGAACAATTATTCAACGTATGCTTTTTCACTCAATGCAATTGAATTATGTGGTGTGCATACATTAAATGATTTTTCCTAGTGAATACAAAAAGTGCATGTGCAAAAAATTTTCACAGCGCATGTGCACGCCACGATTGTATGCAAAGTAGTTCATCGTGATACAAGTTACACTAAAAATAGGTCTGTGAAAAAGCATACGTTAAATAATAGTTCAACAATACCCCTTCTTTGTTACATGTTCACTCAATAATTTCAGGACTTCTTACACGAAGGCAGCGTATGCAATTATTTTTCTGCGGGATATTTTTTTCAAATTTCAACGAAGACCAATTTGCAAGCATTGAATAATCGTTCAGAATCATCAAAATCCAATGCCAATTCGAATTTGAGTGGTAATGACGCTGCATGCGAGCACACTTAGATACCTGTCTAGTACATTTTTTTATCGCTTGGAGCGCACGAAAGGAAATCCCTATAATGTTCAAAGAACATCGTGCGTTCCTAGGGAGAATAGGAAAAGGAGGTAGGTATTGGAAGATGCATACATTGAAAAAACGTTGAACAAAATCTGTCATTACCGGCCAAACTATTAGGAAAATATCTGGTGAAGTTCACAACAAAGTGATAGAGTTTCTCAAAATGATAAAATATACAACGTGTTCAATTTAAAATTTCTGAGTGGCAACTACTTCCTAGTAGAAGCGACAACGCTACAGTGTTTGAAATATTTTTATATACAGGGTTAGTCACGAGCAACATGGCGGACTCTGACTAAATGGGAACATATTATGAAATTTCAGTACACCATCAGTTTCGTAGCGGGCTCTGAATTCTATATACGTTTCGAAAATATTCGGCATACCAAAGTTTCGATTTTTCACGGAACATCCTGTATTTTATTGTATTTCGAGGTTCTACTTGAAGAGTTGATTTCATCGATCTATCACAACATAGCACACTCGCGGTTTAGCGGGCATGATGACGGAGATATAGGGGTGTGAAAAATATATATTTTTATTGTTTAGGAATTTTTTGTCTCGAAACTATTCATTATTGATCATAACGGCTTATATGACACACATCTTGACTTTTTATTCACTGTCTACTGACATTTAACTGAAGCAAATATAGAGTGATTCATAATTTAGATTTCTGAACTACCATACAAATGCAGGATGGTTTGCAATTTAGATTCCTGAACCACCAAACAAATGCAGGGTGGTTTACATTTTTGATTTGTGAACCACCCCGTATTTGTTTATAGTGTATGATGAATTGGTATTCATCGTACAGGTCGTGGAAAGAAATTCAGAATTGAGAAAACCCAATAACGTTTCTGTGATTAGAAGTATGTCAAAACAAATTTCCATCGTTCAAGTTTGAACCCCTTGATTCGGTATAGAAGTATTGAAAAGGAATATTCTCAGACATATTAGGAACATGAAGAAAATATTAAGAAATATACTGAGAATTCGTTTGTGTGTGACTTCAACTTTCGATTCACAAACGAAACACCCTATATTTCATTTCATAATTGGTTAGAGATTATTATAACGGATTCTACGATACCAGGTTTGATTGGGTTATTTCAAATGACCACGAAGATATTTGAGTTCGGAGTTTCCATATGATCAATGGGTGTGACGGCGCAACATCGAAACTTCTATTTCTGTCACACACATGAAATATCTTGCAGAAAACATTTGCATAAGCTGCCTTCGTGTAGCAAGTCCTGAAATTATTAAGTGAACATGTGAAATAGAGGGGGTATTCCGGAACAATTATTCAACGTATGCTTTTTCACTCAATGCAATTGAATTATGTGGTGTGCATACATTAAATGATTTTTCCTAGTGAATACAAAAAGTGCATGTGCAAAAAATTTTCACAGCGCATGTGCACGCCACGATTGTATGCAAAGTAGTTCATCGTGATACAAGTTACACTAAAAATAGGTCTGTGAAAAAGCATACGTTAAATAATAGTTCAACAATACCCCTTCTTTGTTACATGTTCACTCAATAATTTCAGGACTTCTTACACGAAGGCAGCGTATGCAATTATTTTTCTGCGGGATATTTTTTTCAAAATTCAACGAAGACCAATTTGCAAGCATTGAATAATCGTTCAGAATCATCAAAATCCAATGCCAATTCGAATTTGAGTGGTAATGACGCTGCATGCGAGCACACTTAGATACCTGTGTAGTACATTTTTTTATCGCTTGGAGCGCACGAAAGGAAATCCCTATAATGTTCAAAGAACATCGTGCGTTCCTAGGGAGAATAGGAAAAGGAGGTAGGTATTGGAAGATGCATACATTGAAAAAACGTTGAACAAAATCTGTCATTACCGGCCAAACTATTAGGAAAATATCTGGTGAAGTTCACAACAAAGTGATAGAGTTTCTCAAAATGATAAAATATACAACGTGTTCAATTTAAAATTTCTGAGTGGCAACTACTTCCTAGTAGAAGCGACAACGCTACAGTGTTTGAAATATTTTTATATACAGGGTTAGTCACGAGCAACATGGCGGACTCTGACTAAATGGGAACATATTATGAAATTTCAGTACACCATCAGTTTCGTAGCGGGCTCTGAATTCTATATACGTTTCGAAAATATTCGGCATACCAAAGTTTCGATTTTTCACGGAACATCCTGTATTTTATTGTATTTCGAGGTTCTACTTGAAGAGTTGATTTCATCGATCTATCACAACATAGCACACTCGCGGTTTAGCGGGCATGATGACGGAGATATAGGGGTGTGAAAAATATATAATAGAATGAAGAGATTTTGTATTTCGTGTAAATTTTTTTATTATAAATCGCAAAGCGCTTTCGGCTAAAAAGCCATCATCAGTGCTATACCTGCAAGTAAGTAACATTTATGAAATTTCGAAAACAAATCTAAAAAGGTAGATTACTTACTCGTCAAGTATTTACAAAAAGGTCCAAAAATTAGTGATCACAAACATCATTATGGTACAAACGGGATTATGAACAGACATACATTTAACAAAAATGTTCCCTAAAGGGTTATTGTAAAATTTTTTTAAAAATACATGTTGAGATTATTTTGTTCAAGTCCACAAATAGCACGAGGGACCTTAACCTTATTTATTCTGGAAAATGTTTGATAATTTTTAACCTTAGTAAAATGTTGACAATGACTGAGTGTCAATGTCTATGACTTAGTTAACATGTGTATGAAGTAGACAAGTGACATAATGAAAGAAGCGCTTGGGAAAGAATTGACAAGGTGAGCAGAAAAGCTGTCTGAAAATTTTGAAACATTCTGAAAGGTAAAATAAGATGAAGTGGACTTCAATCCAGGCCAAAGAGTAAACCTTTTTTAGTAAAATTGAGAGAAAAGAGTTTCCAATCAAGACTTAAGAGTCCTAGTGTCCAAACTGGAAGTCCAAGGAGAATTCCTGTAGACGAATGCCTCATCAGAAGCAAACATACCACCAGAATACCTCCAGACCCAGAACGAAGGCCGAACTCAAGTCTCAAAAGTAAGCCGGATCCTGAATGCAATTTTGTTGTGTTGGGTGAAAATTAAAGAGCAGGACTTCCATTTCGGACTCAAAAGTCCTAGTGTTCGAGCCGAAGATCTAAGGATGCCCAACCCAAGTTGTGAATCCACAAGAGAATGACAACATCAGTTGAGCCTCCCGACCTCAAGCGTAGACCGGACTCAAGTCCGAAAAGTAAGCCAGATTCAGACTTGTTGAAGCCGAAATCCGGAACAGTGTCTTGTATGAGTTATAATGGATATCATCATGGAGAGAATTCTCTTTCATTATGTCACTTGTCTACTTCATACACATGTTAACTAAGTCATAGACATTGACACTCAGTCATTGTCAACATTTTACTAAGGTTAAAAATTATCAAACATTTTCCAGAATAAATAAGGTTAAGGTCCCTCGTGCTATTTGTGGACTTGAACAAAACAATCTCAACATGTATTTTTAAAAAAATTTTACAATAACCCTTTAGGGAACATTTTTGTTAAATGTATGTCTGTTCATAATCCCGTTTGTACCATAATGATGTTTGTGATCACTAATTTTTGGACCTTTTTGTAAATACTTGACGAGTAAGTAATCTACCTTTTTAGATTTGTTTTCGAAATTTCATAAATGTTACTTACTTGCAGGTATAGCACTGATGATGGCTTTTTAGCCGAAAGCGCTTTGCGATTTATAATAAAAAAATTTACACGAAATACAAAATCTCTTCATTCTATTGTTCAGTTACGTGTATGCAGCTAGTAAAAATCTTCACCTGAAAAATATATATTTTTATTGTTTAGGAATTTTTTGTCTCGAAACTATTCATTATTGATCATAACGGCTTATATGACACACATCTTGACTTTTTATTCACTGTCTACTGACATTTAACTGAAGCAAATATAGAGTGATTCATAATTTAGATTTCTGAACTACCATACAAATGCAGGATGGTTTGCAATTTAGATTCCTGAACCACCAAACAAATGCAGGGTGGTTTACATTTTTGATTTGTGAACCACCCCGTATTTGTTTATAGTGTATGATGAATTGGTATTCATCGTACAGGTCGTGGAAAGAAATTCAGAATTGAGAAAACCCAATAACGTTTCTGTGATTAGAGGTATGTCAAAACAAATTTCCATCGTTCAAGTTTGAACCCCTTGATTCGGTATAGAAGTATTGAAAAGGAATATTCTCAGACATATTAGGAACATGAAGAAAATATTAAGAAATATACTGAGAATTCGTTTGTGTTCAGTAGATATAATTCAATGTTCATCGTGGCATATAGCCTGGAAAGTAGTTATTATCTGTTGAGTATACCGAGAAAGAATTTATATTTTTATCAGATAGATAATGCGAATTTTAATTCTTCTTGATATGTACCATTTTCCATTTTTTTATGTTCATAATAAATCTGATGAGAATATTCCTTTTCAACACCCTGTATTTGTTTTGATTAAATGTTATTATGTAGTAAATCAAAAGTGATGATAGGAAGATACAAGCCATTTCGACCAATAATGAATAGTTTTAACACCAAAAATTTCTCTAAAGTTGAAAAACCTATATTTCATCATTCCCGCAAGACTCCAAGTGTGTGATAGATCGAGCTTCTTCAGAAACAAACTGAAAAGGAGTAAAATACATAGTGTTCCATGAGAGAAATCGCAACTTTGGTATTCCACACCCTTGCAGAGCACCCTGTACATTGGTGAATATTCTCAATACGTAATTTCCAGAGCCCTTCACGAAACTGGAATGATGAAATTTCATTACGATGACAAAAACGGGAATATGACATGCTCCCGTTTCCCCGTCAGAGTCCATCTCGTACTCGTGATTCACTATGTATAGATCAAAACATCACTGATATTTCGGATTTTCTACATGATAACCCTTCTCGAATCTTATACCACTCGACATTTATTTTATTTTCTCCAAGCGGCAGGGAAAGTGGCTTTTTCCTGACACTTGACAGGCAGGAAAGGTGTACTTTCTCTGCCCAGACAGGAAAAGTTTGTTGCTATGCAACTTTCCAAGAAATGTGAATGAAATTGGTAATCAAAATCGACACTGACATTGGGTGAACACAAAATGATGGAGTTATCATTAAATGATAACACAAAGTTGGTGTCATATCATTCGGAGAAAATATTATATGTTTCACACGGCAGTAAATGTAGATTGACTGCCTTGGCTGAATTCCTAGCTTCGCTACGCACGGCTATGAACTATCAGTCGCGGCAGTCAATCTGCTCTACTTTCCTGCCTTGTATAACAAATAACTATTTCATATTTATTAAAAACCGAAAGGCACACTGGCTGAAATGACGGGAATATACTCTTATTGATTGCAATGTTTCTTGCCAATTCATGCATCTTCAATTGTCAACATTTCAGAACTCCTTGATGATCTAATTACTGGCGAGAAAAAATGTGATCCCTCTAAAAGCCACTATTGTTGTGCTACTTTGTGAATTATAATAATATCAATATTTTTCATTTACCCAGTATAGTTAGGTCTTGGTGTTATCTAGACATTCCTTGACTTACTATTACTAATACGACTCTGTGTATTAGTTATTCATGCGAGGTCCTTTTTTTGTCCTCGTACCCTTACATTAAAAATTGGAGTCCTCGTAACAAGTGATATCGATAAGTCTTACAGCGAATACTATTGTTTTCGTACCTTTCCTGGAAAATCAAGAACAGAGATAATAATATTCTCAGTTTGGTTGAATCATTCCTCCTGCGAGGAACTTCGTGCGTCTTAAATTTACTGATTGTGTGTGTTTCTACTGTTTCTTGTGATTGATGTTCGATGATGAAGCGGCGCAGATTTCACACTGTTTCCATGATTGGTTCTATTCAGATCAGTCCATTGATATATGAAATTGAATAAACGTCATTGAAGATTCCTGCTAATTCAATGGAATTTATATCAACTGATATTGTAACATCAATCATTATTGTAATTCAGATTAGTCAATGATTAAAATTCAGAAAACTTCGATGGATAATTTTCTTTCTGAGACCATTAAGTACTTTAATTTTTCACTATTATACTGATATATACCTACAAACACATTATGCATTGGAAATATTTCATCTGCAGATTGTATTGACAACAATATTAGGTATATTTTTGATAATTGAGAGTGAATTATTCTGTAATGGGGTTACAGTGACTACTTCACAAATTATCATGAAAGTTTGGGCAATTAGGTTTTCCTAATCGAGAAAATCGAAAAAGTTTTCATTGTACAAGTCTCACCTTTCCGTTTGAAAAAATTATGGTTCAATGAGAAAAAGGAATGAATGATATTCCAGATTTTTTGGGATTTTCACTCCTCGTTTCTATAAAATAAAAATATGCAAACCATCTGGTTTGTTCTTGGTACACGTATATTGAAATAATACTTATATTTTTATTTTATAAAAACGGGGAAAGAAATTCCCAAAGAATCTGAAATAATCATTTCACCTCTTTGAAATCATGACTGAAATATATATTGAACCTCCTATCTCAGTAAGTATTGATATTTGACGCCCAGTTATCAAACATAAATATTATTTGTCGGTATAAAATCTACAAGTGAAATATTACCCATTCAATATGAATCAACTTGTATGTAATTACATTCTGAATATCCATTAATTTTATATCTCCAATCCACAGAGTACCTACTGATTACGTCCACATCATCAAATAACCTATATAGAAAATATCGAGTTCTTGAAATACTTTTTCACGGTAATCAAATCCCTTCAAATTACATGTAGAATACGTTGGAATTTTCAGAAAAATCATAATTTTCAATGAAATTTACTTCACAGGGAATATTAATTAGACGTATTTAAGACAAATTTGAAATAACCTGACGTTAAGAAATTAAGTTTTCTGACACTAAATAATTAATGCTTCACTTTTCTCAATACCCGTTGACCATGAATTTCAATTCACTATTGTGAATACTGATTGATGTTTTCTCAATCTAATTTGACTAAACTGAGTGATAGTCGGTGCACACTATACCGACTGTTTCAATATATTAGAGATGTTCGGTATTATGTCGATTAATGTTGCGACTCAAGGTTACTAAGAATTATTATTGTTTTCTTTGTCTCAGCTATTTTACCAAATATTAGTAGTAGTTACGATTTATTTTTGCTTTTGTGATACTTTTGAGTTGAATGTGTTTTAAAAAAATATTAGAGATGGAATGTTAGTCTCTGTGAAAATATTTGGCATTTTATGTTTTTTGTATGTATTAAAATGTACCTACCCAGGAGATATTTTCTCTGATTCCTTCATCCTCAACCAAGACCCTTTCAAAGCTATAAGCTGAATTATCTCATAATATGATGAGATTGAACAAAGTATTTATGATATTGAAGTTTTATTACTGAAACTCAAAAATTTCACGATAACATTCTTGTGCCATTAACGAAGTGACCTCGTTATTTTTTTGTTACTTGAATTATCAAAAATGATGGTTTTTGAAAAATTTTGTTCATCGAGAAATGTTTGTATGAGAATGAATTCTCAAATTATTTTACTAGAATGTTAAGATAGCCTTACCAAGATCGAAACTGTTTTTTATTGATTTATTGAAATGTTATCATGCATCTTGATTAGTTTATCGAAGAAAGCGTTATCCAATTTTTATACATAAGTTCCAACATTTTCCCACGTTATGAGGACTACCACGGAGTATTATTGTTGAATGAATTACTACGTTGAGAGGACAGAATTTCAGATAAACTACACACAAACATAATTTTTTCCAAGGGCATCATAACCATTGCTATTATTTGATGTTCTTCGCTTTTTTAGTGATATTTCAACAAAAAACCTTAAACAAGTAATCAATCATATAAAATGAAGATTGCGCATTTTGGTACTGTTCCGCATGACTGTTACAATGGTTGAAACAGTTATTTTTGTTTCCTTGAAGAGATTTAGAGGGAGAGTTGACCACTGTAACTTTAAGAAACCACGTGATTCAACGTAGGGCCGCCTCGCATGCAACGCCCACCACGTGCTGTCCCAAAGTTAACCTGGTCAGATACTAATCGAATGAAGGTAGAGTGCATTTCGTGTAATGTGTTATAATGTCTTTATGAATCTCAGAGCATTTTCAGCTATTAGAAAATCTCTGAGTGTTTTTGTTTTGCTTTGGATGTTGGGGAATTCCGATGTAGCACAACTACATGAATGGACCTGGTTCTACCCCAATGCTAACCTAACTAGGTAGACCATGACACTTAATCATATTGACCCTTTTTATTACTTAACGTATTTGATTTATGAAAGGATCCGAAGAGTGACAAGGCCTGGTCTTTCGGGCCCTCTATTCATACAGATACAGGGTGGTCAGAATTCTGAATTTCAAACTATACCCTATATTTGTTCCATGTAAGCCATTTTGACCAATAATGAATACCTAGTTTCGACACATAAAAATCCTAAAATTGAAAAATCTTGATTTTCAACACCCTATATATATCTGTAGAAACCAAGTGTGATACATTCACGAAATCAGCTTTCCAGGGAGACTCTAAAAATGCAATGAAATACAGGGTGTTCCGTTTGAAAACACAAAGTTGCTGCTACTTTCTAGTAGGAGCGGCAACGCCGCATCGTTTCAAATAAACTACGCAACACTAATTTCGTCGCACCCCAAAATGTTGACCATATTGAAATATGAATAACCTTTTTCTGCTTTGAACAATTCGAATTCGGATCACACTGTTCGCTAGCTCAGTGCTTCAGCTATAAACCTGAGGTTTTTCACATTAAATCGCTACAGGGTGTTACCTGAAACTGTGCAAAATTACCGAATTTTCGAAAGGGTCTCAAATGAAGAGAAAAATGTTTTTTCTTACTTTGAAAGCAAAGGCATGAAGATGACTTCATTATCTTGCTACAGTTTTGGAATTGTCATCTTATTTCTTTTATTCACAGAGTGATCTCCAAAAACACAACTTTTCTGTTTTGCAGTCATAACTTTTTTCCTCGTTAACCGATTTTCCGAATCTCAGGCTCATTTCGAACCTGAAACTTATGATGAAGAGGTATGTACAGGGTGGCCCATTATTGTGAGAAAGTGAGATAACGGCTTCGCTGTTTGAGACAAATAAACAAAAATTTCTGAGATGGTTCAAGCTCATGAGCAGCACATTCCTATAATATTTTGCGTTGAACAGGGTGACTCAAAAATACGTGAAGTATAAAAGCTACCTATACTTCTTCTTATAGAACACCATGTATTGTATTGTATTTTCAGATTCTCCATGAGCTGATTTCATCGATCTATCACACTTTAGGTTTGGGGGATGTTATGACAGATTTTGGGGGTGTGAAAAATCTAGATTTTTCAACATTCGGATTTTTTTTTGTCAAAAGTACCCATTATTGGTCAAAACGGCATCAATTTCCCCATTTCAACTTTCGATTTACTATCTACTGTCATTTAATTCTGATGGATACAGAGTGATTCATGATTATACTGAATTATTAACCACCCTGTATTCGTTCAAGCCGTTCCGATCAATAATGAGTACTTTTGACACAAGGAATCTCGAAAGATGAAAAATCTCGATTTTCTACACTCCTTATCTCTGTCATCACTTCTTAGAACCAAAAGTATCGAAAATTGAAAAATCTAAATTTTTCACACCCTATATCTCTGTCATAACTTTCCTTCAACCTAAAGTGTGATAGATCGATGACATCAGCTCATAAGGAAGAATCTGAAAATACAATACAATACAGGATATTCCATAAGAAGAAATATAGGTAACTTTGATACGTCACGCATTTTTGAGCCACCCTGTATAACGCAAAATATTTTAGAAATGTGCTGCTCATGTGCTTAGACCATATCTCAAAAAACTTTGTTCATCTGTCTTAAACAGCGGAGTCATTATCTCACTTCCTCGCACTAATCGGCCACCGAGTGGGTCACCCTGTACATATCTCTTCATCTGAAGTTTCAGATCCAAAATGAGCCTGAGATTTGGAAAATCGGTCGACGAGGAAAAAAGTTATGACTGCAAAACCGAAAAGTTATTTTTTTGAAATCACTCTGTAAATGAATTAAATAAGAAGACGATTCAAGAACTGTCCCAAGATAATGAGGTCATCTTCATGATTCTTCTGTCAAATTTGTAGAAAAAAAAAATTTTCTTCATTTGGGACCATTTTGAAAATTCCGAAATTTTGCACATAATCAGGTAACACCCTGTAGCGATTTTATGTGAAGAACCTTATGTTCTGAAGAAGTACGAGATTATAGCTGAAGGACTGAGCTATAGCGAACAGTGTGATCCGAATTCGAATTGTTCAACGCAGAAAAAAGTTATTGATATTTTAATATGAGCAACATTTTGGGGTGCGACGAAATTAGTGTTGCGTAGTTTATTTTAGAAGTGCAAATCATGTCAATTTATACGTACCATCAAATATTCAAAAAATAATTATTTTTCTTCAGTTCGGGCCCAGCGATGAAACGAAACGAATAATTACGAGAGATCGCCTGTACAATAATTTCAGAACAGAAATTCTATGAAGTTATATTCACAATACGAATAATGTCAATAGATTTCCATATTACTTCCATCGAAATTCATCCACACAAAAGAGTTGAAATTTTCCGAATGAAGAATGCAGATACTATTCGAGATATAATAAGAATAAAATACTATACACTGTCCTCATAACTTTACTGTGTCCTCTCAACCTCACACAAAAACTATTGAAAATAGCGGGAAATAGCGTCCTCGTAAAGAGAGTCCTCGCAATACATTGTAAGTATGGAGTCCTCGCAACAGGAAAAACTGCAAAGTGTGAAGTGGTAGTATCCCAATCAGCCAGAGTACGTCTTGAAGGCGTCTTTAAGACGTACATGTCGGGACATAAGTACGTCTTAAAGACGTACATATTACGCCCAAGAGACGTCCTTAAGACGTCTTCAAAACGTACATTTTCACACATCGGGTATCAATATATATACATACATACATACATACACACACACACACACACACACACACACACACACACACACACACACACACACACACACACACACACACAGAAAATCGCGCCGAGGGGCAGGAAATCGTAATCTCGGGCTGTTTCAGTCACCTATAATGAATTATTAAATATTCGAATACTTTTCCTTTTAATCTTCTTCGAACTGTTATACAGGATGGCTCGAAAAGTAATACCCTTTTTTTTTAGTGGGGCACTATATGTATAATATTCCTAAGTGTTCATTATCCCTGCCAAATATTAACATGTCAACATGACATAGAGGTCTTGATCATTCAGTGGCACTATATATGTTGTACGAGTTATAACATACCAGGGGGTTTTTTCTGCATACTACCCATTACATAACAACACACGAATCCAGAAAACTAGAAAGAATAAATAAATTTGCTATACGGAATGTCTGAAATGGAACATAGCCTCGAAAACATTGTATCGTATGTCTAGTATTGATGTATGATAGCGTTTTTGGTCATCTGTCGAATGTCAAACGTCAGGCCATGAGTGGCCTATTCGAGTTTGTATTGCTATTCAAACAACCTGTATATCAAACGGATACTCTATCATACGTATGTTTGTTGAGTCTACCTGTGAGACCCCTATATATACTTTTGTATCGCTATTGCCAACTCAAACATCCTGTATATCAAATTATTAGGTAGCGGGTAGTCTACTTGCAGGTCATCTAGTCACGTGTCATCAATCCTTTGTTGAATGTCGAATGTCTTATGTAATACGTCAGCTATCTAATCTCGCAAAAGTGGGTGAGGCGTCCAGTATATTTTTTTCTTCAATTGCTATCCAACTCAAACGCCCTGTATATATCATGTTATAGCGGGTAGCCTTTATATGTAGGTAGTCTACTCTTCGAAGAGGTATAACGCCTTTTGGGGTTCACCCTATTTTTTTTTCCCAACTATTGCCCAACTCAAACACCCTGTATATAGCCGTTGTTGAGTGAAAAAGTGGAATGAAATGCACGCCGTTATCTCTAGAACGGATCTATCGCAGTCCAGCCGAAGATGACGTCACGTCGACCCGTTCGCTGGGCCGCGAGTAGCCAGGTCACGTGGTAGGTGGAGTGGAGGGGCTGGTCTGGAGTGTCCTGACCCCTACTGAGTTTGGAAAATCACGAATATAATTGAGAAAAAAAATCAATTGGTTCAAGATAAGGTCAATTAATTCAGAAGAACATGAGCCAATTTGCCTAACACGATTCTTCAGAACCCTTTAAAGAAATTTTGATCAACAAAACTTCTCAAGGTTGACTTGTTAGAAAAGAGATCTTAAGAGACTGATACCACCTCTTCCCAACAAAAAGCCTATCGCTGCAGATGCATTACCTCTCTATCTAACCTTCAAGGGTGGCAATATAACTGAAGATGTTGAGGGTTACATTGTTGAAGATTTTGATTTCAAAGTGACAATGTATAATGTGATGAAAAATTCAATATAGTTTGGAACCTCATGGCCTTGTTTTTGGCTAATCAATTGATTTTTCATCTTTTTTTTGCTTTAATTATCAGTTTTGTAAATAATTCCCACTTCACATCACAATTTGCTAAACCTACCAAACCATATAGAGTTGCCATTTTCACCACTGATCAATATTATATTATTTGAACATACATAGGAAACCAAACTACCTACCAAGTTTCCAAAAAATGTTAGAAAGTAGCATAATAACATCTCACAAAATGTTTTACTCTATAAAAAATAAACAACAAAAAACTTCAGACCTAATTATCGCAGTTCTGCTTATCACCGTCCATTCATCACTCATTTTCTCAAGTCTTTTTTGTACAACGGTTTTGTAATTTTCCATTCAGTTGTGTCAGTACATCTATATACGAATAGTGAGTACTTATTCTTAATGACCTGGTATTTATTTTTTATACATCTGTCAAATGATAGGCTGATAATTTCATGTCTGATTCTCAATTCAATGAACTTATTCAAAGCATAATTTTAGATAATGTCAATTACATCTGGGTATTTCTCTGACTCCGAGAGAATGACGGATGAGGATATTTTCGCCTGGGCGAATAATAGATTGAGAGAAGTTCAGGATTTTCAGGAAGTGTTGAAGGAGAATATGGAGGTGTGAGTAGATAGAAGTGTCTAATAATCTGATTCACAGGGAAGTGATATGTTGGAATGTTCAATTATGATGTGATATTGAGTTTTTTTTATGATTTTCGAGAATGGATTCCGCAAATATTATGAATACGATAAATTTTGGAAGCGATGATGACCATTCAGATCATGAGATCATTGAATACGTAGAGGCAGAGATTCTGTTGAATGATCATTCTAATGATGTACCTGTTATTGCAATGTGACTTCCGAAAATTGATTCTGCAAGGTTTGTGAATTTAATGATATTTTCAGAAGCGATGACGATCCAGATGATATGGATGAAAATGAAGAGGGGGGTCATAAAGAAGAAGTAGTATTAAATAACTTCCCTGATGGCAGTATCATCTATATGTACGTTTCGGCAACTGATTCCATGAAATTTTTGAAATTTATTGTAATTTTAGAAGCGATGATGATTCTTATGATGAGGAGGAGGAGGATATCGATTATGTTAGCACCGAGGAAATTATTGCGCGTTATCATACGGACAAACCTCAGAAAATTATGAAATATTGTCCTTGTTGTGATGTGAGTTTTTAAAATGATTCTTTAAATCTTCTCAAATTTTGTAAAATTTCATATTATTTCAGAAGAGATAATGATGCTGCGTGAGCAGGTTCCGCTTCCATAGCATAAATTTTGGTAGTATATTGGAGTCTTCCAAAAAAGGTAATGAGCCAAGAATTCTATTTCATAACACGCTTATTGCTCATTATAACCTAGGAAGCGATTTATCAAATAACAAGCGTTTGATTTTCAACACTGCATGTTAGGAGATGGAGTCTTTCCTGAGTGTAAGATTTTAGCTGTCCAGTGATTTTCCCAAGTGTTAAAGGTTGAATGAAAATTGTGAGTTGAAATGGTGAATTTTCTGACTATTCAGCGTTTGGAGGGATGAAATTTTTCTGGCAAGGATAATAAACATTTTTGTGTGTTGAAATGGTGAATTTTCTGACTATTCAGCGTTTGGAGAGATGAGATTTTTCTGGCAAGGATAATAAACATTTTTATAATGAGTAAATGGAACGAAATCATGAACAATTTGAAATTTAAAATGGTTATGGAACACCCTATATATAATCCAATTTCCATATGGATAGGTAACCGCACATACTAATTTTCAATGAAATCAAAAGCGAATAATTTTTTCTTTTAAATACCATTAAGAGTGAACTATTACTAGCTATACCTCTTTATCTTCAAATTGAGACTTATCATTTTCAAAACTGGAATAAACATCTTCAAATTATGATAAAATAATTCAGCATGGATTCAACACGTTCGAATTGAATGAAAATAAACAAATTCAAATTGAACCTGATCACTTTCGAAATGGAAATAACTAAATTCAAATTGGGACAAAATGACTAGGCACGGTATAACAAATCCAAATTTGAACTAAACTAATTCAAATTGAAACCAATCAATTCCAAATCGGAACTTTTATATACCTACAATATGGAATTGATTATGTAACAAATCTGTTAATGATACCAAACATGAACATCGAATAAACAAATATTCATAAGTAGTTGAAGATAATTCACATATCAATTAATATCAGAGTATCAGGAATGAATTTCTGATTATTAGCTTCATATGCTCAGCAATTATTTATTTTTATCAAATGCTGTATGATGATGTGATGTTCTTCAGTGATTGGGGGTCCTCCTTTCTCCTCCCCTTTGTTCCTCTATTTCGTTTCCCGAATGTAACCGCCAGTCTCCTCCAATAACCATTTTTTATTAAACACCGCACCAATTTGATTTCTAAAATTTTGTGCACCTTTTTTCATGTGAGGTATATCAATTCGAATATCAGGTACGATGGATTATGATTCGTCCCACTACACATATATTGAAATAATACTCATATTTTCATTTTATAGAAACAAGGAGAGAAAATCACAAAAAATCAAGTAAAATGTTGATAATCAATTTCGATTTTGACACAGTATTGACAATTCGTTTCTCAATTTGGAGTTATTTGGTCCCGAATTGGATGAGTTCATTCTTATTTTGAGTGTGTTATCAACTTGAATTTGAAACTTTCTATTCTGAATTTGAATATGATTATTTTCAATTTGATTGTCTTTATTCTCATTTTGTTCACCAATTTGGATGTGTTAAATTCTAATTTGGAATTGATATTAGTCTCAATTTGAACTTTAAAAAGTATAGAGCTGACTAGTCTTTTTTAATCAATTACCTGCACGATGACCTAGTTCAATGAAAAGAGTATTACATGATTCAATTTGAAGTTTTATTTGCTAACCAAAGACTTGCTTTCTATATGTAAAATGAAGGACGAGTAATTTTGGCTACATCGTTTATTAAAAAATTATACTAGCATTTTCAAGATCACTAATAATGAGAGGGATTTCTTAGTCGTCATGTGGGTCATTTCTTCCAACCAGAAATCTCAAATGATCTACCAAAAGATTTAGGTTCCATTCTTCTGAAATATTAGACTCCTCAGCTTGTTTCTCACAACTGATTTCAGACTCTTTGTTCAACTTCACGTTTAGGTTTGCTTCAATTTTTGAAGACCCTCTGAAGACTCGGTGCACCGTCAATAGCCATCAGATATATTCTAATCAGCCAGGTTATACTTTATTCTTAGAGTTGGATAAGGGTGAACAAATTGGATGGAGAAGTCTTTCACTATATAAACATTTTTCATGTGGCAATGAATGTCAGTTCTATTCATAAATTTTCCGCATTTCTCACACAATAATTGTCGTCGATCATAGCCAAATTGCCATGCCAATTTCATGACTATTCCACGAGTTGTTGTTGTAGGGAATCCACTTCCCACTATTAAAGCCTCCTTTTAAAAAACATTTGTCGCAAAGTTCTCGTGCAGTATCTTGATACACCTGATGACAACGCTCACAAATATTTGCCATAACTGCTTCATATGATAGTTGGATATATAATGATCTATGAAGCTATTGTCTACACATATATAGAACCATGACCTACGCTCCATATCTCACTCATATACATAGTTGGATACTCTGACTTTCAATTTGTTTTTTTTTTGTTGTTGTGCGGTTGCTGCTTTGCTTCTTAGCAAAGGGTTTAGTTCAAGATGAATCATAGTAGGATTCAGAGATGAATGGGTGATATGCGCATGCGTCTGAGGATGACAAGTGCGCATGCGTGAATTTTGACTTTATTTTCAAATCTCTTATCATGAGGAATATATTGTACATGGGGCGAAACGGTCGACTTTACCCACACGAAAACACGACAGGTACCCTTACGATGGGGATTGTATCGGCTTTAGTATCAATGATGCCTCTCTGCAAAAGAAGTTGTCACCATTGTTAAGTTAGGTATAGTGTTGTTTGTTTGTTTCATATGACATGTTACTTGAAGGCTTTCAAAGAACCGTATTTTCCTTGAGATATCTGTTCAGATATTGCGCCTCCAAATTCCATGGGCCCTATACGAAGCTATGAATAATTGCTTTATTCTGCAATAGAGAGCGCATTCTTAATTCTGTGGGGCTTAATAAAGGTATCAATACTTTGTTGGTGTGAAGTCATTCGGTTTGAAATAGACACAAATTTTGATTTCAAGAGGGCTTTTTAAGTTATAACATGCTAGCGTTCAGTCTTCCGTCTGACCTTAAGTGTACTAATAATACACACTTTGCAATTTCTTCATTTTCTTGCAGATAGTTGTACAGTGAAGACAAACCTCAAAATGGTGAAGACTGGTTCCTTTTTCGATTTGCTACGCCACATTGCTGCTCTTCTTGGTGTCCAAACATCCTCCTATGATGGAAATCGCGTTAAAGAAGGACTTCGAGAATGTCAGAAGAGAATAAAGCGTATAAATAATGCGATGAGGTACTCGAAAAACTTGAGCGAGAGGCAACACCTGGAGGCTTGTCTTAGAAATCTGAAAACCTTTCGTAATCAGTTCAAAGCAATTCAGAACAGGGGAGCTGGGTTTTCATCTAGAAAATAAACTGCAAGGGATAGAGTTCGTTGGAACGATTTAGAATCTGCGTTTCAGTCCCGTATCAGAACTGGAGTTATCTCAAATTTGAAACATAAGGATCCTGCAGCCTTCTTGGGTGACTGTAAGGCTCTTTTTAATTGAAGAATTACGACCGCTCTCAAGAACGAAGCTGCGATCAAGGTCAATTCGGTTTTTTGCGGCGAGTTCGAGATCGTGAAGGGAGATAGTGTACTGAGAGAGTACAAGTAATTCACAACATCAAACTATCCCATCTATAAAAATACGGATCTGAATGATTGATTTTATGGAAAGATTACGACACCGATCTTGAGAGAGTTGGAAGAGTTTCAAGAAAGGGACTCAGGCTGGGCTCTGAAGAGTATAATCAATTTAGGAGTCAACATTAACAAGTTGACTCCCCAACTTGGCTCTTCATACGTTGAGCTCCCACCCCAGATAAAACGCAAAGGAGCTTGCATCAACGTCCAAAACGATGATTACTTGTGTTTTGTGTGGTCCGTTGTCCGCTTTGTATCCTGATGTGCATGATACGAATAGAACTTCTTCATACCCTCATCCGTCTACCGTTCTCGACCCCAAGGGCATTCAGTTTCCCATGACTGTCACACAGATTCCTAGCTTTGAGAAGCAGAATGATATATCGATAAATCTTTACATTCTACAGAAGAAATCCAAAAACTTGCTGACCCTCCCTTCATACCTATGTAACAATAAAAGAGCCCGTCATATCAACCTATTACTTATTCAGGATCATTATTTCGATGAGGATGATGTCAATAAAGGTATGATTCCTGCTGCCAACAAGCACCATCATGTATGGATCAAGGATCTCTCAAGATTGCTTTCTTCTCAGCTCAGCAGAGAGGGACATGAGAAATTCTTCTGTGATCGATGCTTACATTATTTCCGGTCACAAGATAAGCTTGAAAGCCACATCAAGGATTGTATGAAAATAAATGAGACTGCGATCAAAATGCCTGAGGAGGGAAAAAACAATCTGAAATTTAAAAATCATAAAAACAAAGAGAAGAGCCCATTCATCGTCTATGCTGATTTAGAGTCTGTTTTAAGCCCTACTGGAAATCCTAACAAGTCGCAACAGCATATTCCGGCTGCTGCAGGGTATTTTCTCAAGTGTTCTCATGACGACTCTCTCTCATTTTATAAAGCACATCGAGGTGAGGACTGTGTGCAATGGTTTGCCAAAGAGATGGGCCAACTAGCCGAAGATATGGCTACGGTGTATCTATGTCCATATAATATCGACATGACCACAGAGCAGGAAGTGGAGTTCCAGAGAGCTACACAATGCCATATCTGCGAACAACCTTTTGGGCTCAACGATAAGAAAGTTAGAGACCATTCTCATCCAATTCCTGAGAATAATTATAGAGGTCCAGCCCATGAAAGCTGCAACATTCGATACCAGGATAGCTATGTGGTGCCTGTTGTGTTCCACAATCTAAGTGGGTATGATGCGAATTTCATCATTGAGGATATAGCATCTGAGATGCAGGGCCGAGTTGATTTATTACCAATTACCAAAGAGAAATACATCTCTTTCTCTAAACATGCTGACGGGATTTCTGTTCAGTTTAGATTTATCGACAGCTTTCGATTCATGAACTCTTCCCTGGACATGCTGGCATCGCATCTAAATGATTTTCCTAACTTGAAATCACAATTTTGCGTCATTCCTGAAGATCCACCGCTATAGTGCTGAGGCTTATATCTCAAAACCTGAGTTCAAGAACTGTACCATTTTCAATGAGAACATGGTTGCAGTAGAACTTAAGAAATTAGAAATCTGGTTGGATAAGCCCATATACGTAGGACAAGCCATTCTAGATCTTGCAAAAACAACCATCTATGGTTTCCACTACGAGTACATGCTCAAAGAGTTTAGTAATGAGTGTACCATATGTTACACCGATACAGATTCTTTAATCTATGAGATAAGAAGACACAATTCTTATGAAGTTATGTAGAGAGATTGCCATTCCTTTTTCGATACTTCAGATTATCCTATCGATAACGTCCATGACATTCCTCAAGTTAACAAAAAGGTGTTGGGCATGTTAAAAGATGAGAATGATTCTGTTATAATGACAGATTATGTTGGACTCCGATCGAAATTATACACGAGAGTGTTGATAACTGAAGATGATATAGTGCTGAAAAGGAAATAATTACAAGCAAAAGACTATGAACAGGATGAAATCGATGAAATCATTATGAATATGGGCACAACTCATGAGCAGAAAACAGTTTCACAAAATTCCATCAGAGCACAAAAATATACTGTATTTTCAACCACACAACAGAAGATAGCGTTGAGCGCAAATGATGATAAACGCTTCTTGATTCCTGGTACTAATGAAACTCTCCCATTGGGACATTATTCTATTCCATCAACAAGTATGTTGGATAATGATGCAATAGAAATAAATTAGTTTGAATTTATATATTATGTAAAGAAATAAATTATTTGAAATTTATGCTTTGCACTCTCCTCCAACCCTCCCTCACCACGAATCTAAGAATGAGTAAGATCAAGAAATATATCTATCACAAATTGATTATTGATCAAGTGGTTGCAGTAGGCCCACTTTCAAAAAAGAAGCAACGCGCCATAGCTCTACCTCCTGGTGGTGTGGATATGGGCTGCGATTTCAATACTCCCAATAATCCTGCTAGTATGATAGTTCCCATTGGTTTCTGTTTCAATGATGAATTGATTTCGCAAGCTATTTATCCAACTTGTATTATATAGATGTGATAGATTTTTGGAAAACTGAAAAGTAGGGGTGTTTCGTTTCCATTTCCACCCCTCTCCTACCCTCTTGTCTGAATAATAGAAATTCCAATCAAGAGCTTACGAATGAATTTTCGGAAGATTTCTTCCTTAAAACAGATTTGAAATAGCTTTCTGATCAGTTTGATTTTGTAGCATCCATTTCCACCCCTCTCCTACCCTCTTGTCTGAATAAAAGAAATTCCAAACAAGAGCTTACGAATGAATTTTTGGAAGATTTCTTCCTTGAAACAGATTTGAAATAGCTTCCTGATCAGTTTGATTTTGTAGCATCCATTTCCACCCCTCTCCTACCCTCTTGCCTAAATAATTCATCTTGGGAATTTTAACTAGAGCATCACGAGATGTGATAGATTTTGTCATTGCAGTTCTGATTGGGTAGTTGAGCACGAATAGTGATCCTTATGAGACAGATTTCAAACATTACAAGACGAGTATCCATAATCTTTTGGATCGCACGAAGGATAATCCTTTCGAACGAGAACTTAATATTTCTACTATATCGTTCGCACGGAAGGTAGTCCACCCACCTCAGCACCTTACGTCACCCACCTAACCCCTAGCACCGTTGGTGAACACGCAAAATCAGTTAGCTCACTAAAATGTTCCATTCGGCACACCCTATTACGTATCTATCTTGTTATTGTAGATATGTATTCCCGTCACCAGCTTGCAGGAAGCTCACTCGTCGGAAACCTTGGAAGAGAGCCATTTTTGCTACTTTCAACCTCAAAATTCATAGAAAAAGTCCGTAGATCTGGAGAAAATCTGCATTATCTGTCTCTCTCTAACACATGGGCTCTCATGGGTCTTTCCTCCATGCTACACTGTAATTTCCGTAGAATCTGGGGAAAAATGACTTTTGAATTTAGATGATTGCGGAAGAATCGGTGTAGGTCCTTCACTTATATGGTCAGTGCGATCGAACAGGCAGAACAGGAAACTTCGACTTCGACTATGTTCACACTGTAACTTTGCATCCTAGCATCTGACATGCCTACAGCTATGGTAGATACGATCGCACTGACGATATGAGGTGTCTTCGAAGGATATATGATGAGAACAATAAGCAAGTGAAGATACTTCGACATTATCATTCTGCACACGGTAACTCTCTATTCTTTTATCTCACATAGATACCACTGGAGCACATCAGTCCGCAACGATCATATGAGACGACATCAACACAGGTATAACGCACACAACAGGCAGAACAAGTAACTTCGACTTCGACTATGTTCACACTGTAAGTTTGCATTCTAGTATCTCAACATGCCTACAGTTATAGCAGATACGATCGCACTGACCATATAGGACGACTTCGAAGGACATATAACGAAAACGATAGGCAAGTGAAGATACTCCGACAACGTCAGTCTGAACACGGTTTCTCAGTATTTTATCATCTCACATAGATACCTTTGCAGCATATCAGTTCGCAACGAATATATGAGATGACATCAAAACTAGTATAACGCACACAACAGGCAGAACAAGAAACTTCGACTTCGACTATGTTCACACTGTATCTTTGCAATCTAGCATCTGACATGTCAACAGTTATGGCAGATACGATCGCACTGACCATATGGGACGACTCTGAAAGACATATAACGAGAACAATAAGCAAGAGACGATACTCCGACAACATCAGTCAGCACACTGTTCATCTAAATTCTATCATCCCACATGGATAGCTCTGGAGCATATCAAATCGCAAAGATCATATGAGACGACATCAAAACGGGTATAACGCACACACAGGCAGAACAAGAAAATTCGACTTCGACTATGTTTCCACTGTTACTTTGCATTCTAGCATCTGACATACCTACACTCATAGCAGATACGTTCGCATTGGCCATATAAAACGATTTCGAAGGACATATAACGAGAACAATAGGCAAGTGAAGATATTTTGACAATATCAGTCTGCACATCGTTTCTCTGTATTCTTACATCTCACATGGATACCTCTGGAGCATATCAGTTCGCAACGATCATATGTGTCGACTTCAAAACGGGTATAACGCACACAACAGGCAAAACAAGAAACTTTGACTTCGAATATGTTTACACTGTAACTTCGCATCCTAGCATCTGAAATGCCTACAGTTATAGCCGATACGATTGCATTGACCATATAAGACGACTTTCAAGGACATTAAACCAGAACAATAGGCAAGTGGAGATACTTCGAGAACATCAGCCCGCAAACTGTATCTCTGTTATCTATCATCTCACATGGATACCCCTTGAGCATTTCAATTCGCAACGATCATATGAGACGACATCAAAACGAGTATAACGCACACAACAGGCAGGACAGGAATGTTCGACTTCGACTATGTTCACATTGGAACATCGCATTCTAGCATCTGACATGCCCACAGCAATAGCAGATACGATAGCACTGACCATATTATTATGAGACGACTCCGAAGGTTATATAACGAGAACAATAGGCAAGTGGAGATAGTTCGACAACATCAGTCTGCACACTGTATCCCTTTATTCTATCATCTCACATTATATGAGACGACATCAAAACGTGTATAACGCACATAACAGGCAGAACAATAAACTTCGACTTCGATAATGTTAACACTGTATCTTCGCATTCTAGCATCTGACATGTCTAAAGCATAGCAGATACGTTTGCATTGACCATTTGAGACGACTGCAGAGGACATATAACGAGAACAGTAGCAAGTGAAGATACTTCAACAATATCAGTCTGCACACTGTATCTCTGTTTTCTATCATCTCACATGGATACCTCTGGAGCATATCAGATCGCAACGATTATATGAGACGGCATCAAAACGAGTATAACGCACACAACAGGCAGAACTAGAAACTTCGACTTCGACTATTTTTACACTGTAACATCGCATTCTAGCATTTGACATG
The DNA here is from genome assembly GCA_918026855.4 of Phaedon cochleariae. Taxonomy (NCBI): domain Eukaryota; kingdom Metazoa; phylum Arthropoda; class Insecta; order Coleoptera; family Chrysomelidae; genus Phaedon; species Phaedon cochleariae. The sequence goes on from OU896715.1 coordinate 32,168,470, forward strand.
CCTAAAATTATAGCAGATACGATCGCACTGACCATATAGGACGACTTCGAAAGACATATAATGAAAACAATAGGCAAGTGAAGATACTTCGACAACATCGGTCTGCACACTGTATCTCTGTATTTCATCATCTCATATGAATACTTTCGTAGCATATTAGTTCGCAACGATCATATAAGACGACATCGATGCGGGTAAAACGCACACAACAGATAGAACAAGAAACTTTGACTTCGAATATGTTCACACTGTAACTTCGCATCCTAGCATCTGACATGCCTACAGTTATTGCCGATACGATTGCATTGACTATATAAGACGACTTCCAAGGACATATAACGAGAACAATAGGCAAGTGGAGATACTTCGACAACATCAGTCTGCACACTGTATCTCTGTTATCTATCATCTCACATGGATACCTCTTGAGCATTTCAATTCGCAACGATCATATGTGACGACCTCAAAACGAGTATAACGCACACAACAGGCAGAACAAGAAAATTCGACTTCGACTATGTTAACACTGTAACTTTGCATTCTAGCATCTGACATGCCTACAGTTATAGCAGATACGATCGCATTGACCATATAAGACAATTTCGAAGGACATATAACTAGAACAATTAACAAGTGGAGATATTTCGACAATATCAGTCTGCACATCGTATCTCCTCTGTATTCTAACATCTCACATGAATACCTCTGGAGCATATCAGTTCGCAACGATCATATGAGCCGACATCAAAACGTGAATTACGCACACAACAGTCAGAACAGGAAACTTCGACATCGACTATGTTCACACTGTAACTTTGCATCCTAGCATCTGACATGCCTACAGCTATGGTAAATACGATCGCACTGACGATATGAGGTGACTTCGAAGGATATACGATGAGAACAATAAGCAAGTGAAGATACTTCGACATTTTCAGTCTGCACACGGTAACTCTGTATTCTTTTATCTCACATAGATACCACTGGAGCACATCGGTGCGCAACGATCATATGAGACGACATCAAAACAGGTATAACGCACACAACAGGCAGAACAAGAAACTTCGACTGCGACTATGTTCACACTGTAAGTTCGCATTCTAGCATCTCAACATGCCTACATTTATAGCAGATATGATCGCACTGACCATATGGGACGACTTCGAAGGACATATAACGAAAACGATAGGCAAGTGAAGATACTCCGACAACATCAGTCTGAACACGGTATCTCAGTATTTTATCATCTCACATAGATACCTTTGTAGCATATCAGTTCGCAACGAATATATGAGACGACATCAAAACTAGTATAACGCACACAACAGGCAGAACAATAAACTTCGACTTCGACTATGTTCTAGCATCTGACATGTCAACAGTTATAGCAGATACGATCGCACTGACCATATGGGACGACTTCGAAAGACATATAACGAGAACAATAAGCAAGAGAAGATACTCCGACAACATCAGTCAGCACACTGTTCATCTGAATTCTATCATCCCACATGGATACCTCTGGAGCATATCAAATCGCAAAGATCATATGAGATGACATCAAAACGGGTATAACGCACACACCAGGCAGAACAAGAAAATTCGACTTCGACTATGTTTACACTGTAACTTTGCATTCTAGCATCTGACATGCCTACAGTCATAGAAGATACGTTCGCATTGGCCATATAAAACGACTTCGAAGGACATATAACGAGAACAATAGGCAAGTGAAGATATTTCGACAATATCAGTCTGCACATCGTTTCTCTGTATTGTAACATCTCACATGAATACCTCTGGAGCATATCAGTTCGCAACGATCAAATGAAACGACATCAAAACGAGAATCACGCACACAACAGGCAGAACAAGAAACTTCGACTTCGAATATGTTTACACAGTAACTTTACATTGTGGCATCTGACATGCCCACAGCAATAGCAGATACGATCGCACTGACCATATAGGACGACTACGAAAGATATTCAACAGGAACAATAGGCAGGTGAAGATACTTCGACCACATCAGTCTGCACACTGTATCTCTGTATTCAATTATTTCACATAGATACCTCTGGAGTATATCAGCTCGCAACGATGATATGGGACGACATGAGAACGGGTATAACGCACACAAGAGGCAGAACAAGAAACTTCGACTCCGACTATGTTCACTCTGTACTTTGCATCCTAGCATCTGACATGCCTACAGTTATAGCAGATACGATCGCACTGACCATATAAGACATTTTCGAAAACGAGAACAATAGGCATACTTCTACAACACCAGTCAGCACACTATATATCTATATTCTATCGTCTTACATGGATACCTCTGGAGCATATCATTTCGCAACGATCATATGAGACGACATCAATACGGGTATAATGCACAAAACAGGCAGAACAAGTAACTTCGACTTCGACTATGTTTACACTGTACCTTCGCATTATACCATTTGACATGCATACAGTTATAGCAGATATGATTGCACTGACCATATAGGACGACTTCGAAGGACATATAACGAAATCAATAGGCAAGTAGAGATACTTCAACAACATCAGTCTGCACACTGTATCTCTGTATTCAATCATCTCACATGAATACCTCTGGAGCATAATAGTTCGCAACGATCATCGAAGCGGGTATAACGCACACAACAGGCAAAACAAGAAACTTCGACTGTGACTATGTTCACACTCTAACTTCGCCTCCTAGCATCTGACATGCCCACAGCAATAGCAAATACGATCGCACTGACCATATAGGACGACTACGAAAGACATATAACGAGAACAATAGGCAAGTGAAGATACTTCGACCACATCAGTCTGCACACTGTATCTCTGTATCCTATTATCTCACATAGATACCTCTGGAGCATATCAGTTCGCAACGATCATATGGGACGACATCAAAACGGGTATAACGCACACAACAGGCAGAACCAGAAACTTCGACTTCGACTATGTTCACACTGTAACTTCGCATTCAAGCATCTGATATGCCTAAAATTATAGCAGATACGATCGCACTGACCATATAGGACGACTTCGCACATTGTCGAGTGTATCCTGGATCAAAATTACACATATAACAGGGAGAACAATGAACTTCGACTTCGACTTTGTTTACAGTGTGGCTCGGAGTTCTAGCATCTGACATGCCTACAGTTGAAATAGATTCGATCGCACTGACAATATGGAAAGACATTGAAGGACATTCAACGAGATAAATAGGCAAGTGGGGATACTTCGACAACATCGGTCTGCACACTGTTTGTATTTTATCATCTCATATGAATACTTTCACTAGCATATTAGTTCGCAACGATCATATAAGACGACATCGAAGCGGGTATAACGCACACAACAGACAGCACAAGAAACTTTGACTTCGACTTTGTTTACACTGTAACTTCACATTCCAGAATCTGTCATGCCTACAGCTATAGTAGATACGCCCGCACTGGCCGTCTGTGAATATGTTTGCACTGTTACTCCGCATTCTAGCATCTGACATGCCCACAGCTATAGCAGATACGATCGCACTGACCATATAAGACGAAGGACATATAACGAGAACAATGGGCAAGTGAAGATACTTCGACAACATCAGTCTGCAGACTGTATTTCTGAATTCTATCATCTCACATGTGTGCCTTTGGAGCATATAAGTTCGCAACGATCATATAAGACGGCATCGAAGAGAGCATAACTCACATAACAGAAAGAACAAGAAATTTTGACTTCGACTATGTTTACACTGTAACTTTGCATCCTAGCATCTGAAATGACTTTCCAAAAAGCATATATGACAGCACAATATATGCGTGTACAGAACTATAATTTTTCATATCCACCAAAAACTTCGATTCCAACAATCCATAGTTGGTATACCGGCGTGTTCGCCAAAATTTCGAATTTATCAATCTCAATAATATTTTGGTTATACTTTTATAGGTAGACATTGTCGAGTGTTTCCTGGATCAGAATTTCGCATATAACAGGGAGAACAATAAACTTCGACTTCGACTATGTTTACATTGTGGCTCGGAATTCCAGCCTCTGACATGCCTACAGTTGAAACAGATACGATCGCACTGACCATATTGGAAGACTTTGAAGGACATATAACGAGATAAATAGGCAAGTGGAGATACTTCGACAACATCGGTCTGCACACTGTATGTATTCTATCATCTCACATGAATACTCTCGGAGCATATCAGTTCGCAACGATCATATGAGACGACATCGAAGCGAGTATTACGCACACAACAGGCAGCACAAGAAACTTTGACTTCGACTATGTTTACACTGTAACTTCACATTCTAGAATCTGTCATGCCTACAGCTATAGTAGATACGATCGCACTGGCCATATAAGATGTTTTCAAAGGACATATAATTAGAACAATAGGCAAGTGAAGATTCTTCGACATCATCAGTCTGCACACTGTATCTCTGTATTCTATCATCTCACATGGATACCTCTGGAGAATGTTAGTTAGCAACGATCATATTAGACGTAATCGAAGCGGATATAACGCACACAACAAGAAATTTTGACTCCGACTATGTTTACACTGCAAGTGTAGTTACTTCGACAACATTAGTCTGCACACTGTATCACTGGCACAGGCAGAACAAGAAACTTTGACTGTGCCTATGTTCAAAATGTACCTCCGCATCCTAGCATCTGACATGCCCACAGCAATAGCAAATACGATCGCACTGACCATAAGAGACGACTTCGAAGGACATATAACGAGAACAATAGGAAAGTGAAGATACTTTGACAACATTAGTCTGCACACTGTAGCTCTGTATTCTATCATCTCACATGAATACCTTTAGAGCATATCAGTTCGCAATGATCATATGAGTCGACTTCTAAACGGGTATAACGCACACAACAGGCATAACAAGAAACTTTGACTTCGAATATGTTTACACTGTAACTTCGTATCCTAGCATCAGAAATGCCTACAGTTATAGCCGATACGATTGCATTGACCATATAAGTCGACTTCCAAGGACATTAAACTGAAACAATAGGCAAGTGGAGATACTTCGACAACATCAGCCTGCACACTGTATCTCTGTTATCTATCATCTCACATGGATACCCCTTGAGCAATTCAATTCGCAACGATCATATAAGACGACATCAAAACGAGTATAACACACACAAGAGGCAGAACAAGAAACTTCGACTCCGACTATGTTCACTCTGTACTTTGCATCCTAGCATCTGACATGCCTACAGTTATAGCAGATACGATCGCACTAACCATATAAGACAACTCCGAAGGACATATAACGAGAACAATAGGCGAAAGAAAAAAATTCGACAACATCAGTCTGCACACTGTATTTCTGTATTCTATCACCTCACATGGATACCTCGATCACATATTAGCTCGCAACGATTATATAGGATGACATCAAAGCGGGTAAAACTCTCACAACAGGCAGAACAAGAAACTTCGACTTCGACTATGTTCACACAGTATTTTTGCATTATAGCATCTGACAAGCCTACAGTTATAGCAGACACGATTCGAACTGACCATATAAGACGACTTCGAAGGACATATAACGGAAACAATAGGCAAGTGGAGATACTTCAACAACATCAGTCCCCACCCTATATTTCTGTATTCTATCATCTCACATGTGTGCATTTGGAGCATATAAGTTCGCAACGATCATAATAGAAGAGGGAATAACTCACATAACAAGAAGAACAAGCGATTTCGACGTCCACTTTGTTTACACTGTGGCTCGGAATTCAAGCATTTGACATGCCTCTAGTTGAATCAGATACGATCGCACTGACCATACAAGACGACTTCGCAGAACATATTATGAGAACAATAGACAAGTGAAGATAGTTCGACAGCATCACCCTGCACGCCATATTTCTGGATTCTATTATCTCACATAAATAACTTTGGAGCATTTAAGTTCGCAACGATCATATGAGACATCATAGTTGGTTGAGCACTCATCAGGCAGAACAAGAATCGACCTCGACTATGTTTACACTGTAACTCTGATTCTAGCATCTGAAATGCCTATTCGGGAAGCATATATAAAACCTCATTATATGTGAGTGGAGTACTATACTTTTTCATATCCACCAGAAACTTCGATTCCGACAATCAAGAGTCGGCAAACCGGCGTGTTCGCCAAAACTTCGAATTTATCAATCTTGATAATAAGTGTTATGCATCTTATAGGTAGACATTGTCAAGTGTATCTTGGATCGGAATAACACATACAACAAGAAGGACCAGAAACTTCGACTTCGACTATGTTTACACTGTGGCTCTGAATTCAATCAGCTGACATGCCTACAGTTGAAACAGATACGATCGCACTGACCTTATACGACGAATTTGAAGGACATTTAACGAGATTAATAGGCACGTGGAGTTATTTCGACTACATCAGTCTGCACACTGCATCTCTGTATTCTATCATCTCACATGGATTCTTTCGAAGCATATTAGTTCGCAACGATCATATAAGGCGACATCGAAGTGAGCATAACGCACACAACAGGCAGAACAAGGAACTTCGACATAAAACGAGATTGATAGGCAAGTGAAGATACTTCGACTACATCAGTCTGCACACTGTATCCCTGTATTCTATCATCTCACATCATATGAGACGACATCAAAACGTGTATAACGCACCCAAAAGGCAGAACAATAAACTTCAACTTCGACAATGTTGACACTGTAACTTCGCATTCTAGCATCTGACATGCCTACAGCTATAGCATATACGTTCGCATCGACCATATAAGACGAATGCAGAGGACATATAACGAGAACAGTAGAAAGTGGAGATACTTCAACAATATCAGTCTGCACACTGTTTCTCTGTTTTCTATCTATCACATGTATACCTCTGGAGCATATCATTTCGCAACAAACATATGAGACGTTATCGAAGCAAGAATAACGCACACAATAGGCAGAACAAGAAACTTCGTTTGTGACTATGTTAACACTGTAACTCCGCATTCTAGCATCTGGCATGCCTACAGCTAAAGCAAATACGATCGCACTGACCATATAAGACTACTTCGAAGGACATATTACGAGAACAATTGGCAAGTGAAGATACTTTGAGAACATCAGTATGCACACTGTATTTATGAATTCTATCATCTCTTATGTGTGCCTTTGGAGCATATAAGTTCGCAACGATCATGTAAGACGGCATCGAAGGGGGCATAACTCACATAACAGGAAGAACAACAAATTTCGACTTCGACTATGTTTACACTGTAACTTTGCATCCTAGCATCTGAAATGCCCTCTCAAGGAGCATATATGACAGCACAAAATATGCGTGTAGAGGACTATAATTTTTCATATCTACCAAAAACTTCGATTCCAACAATCCATATTCGGTATACCGGCGTGTTCGCCATAACTTCGAATTTATCAATCCTGATAATAAGTCGGTTACACATGTCATAGGTAGACATTGTCGAGTGTTTCCTGGATCGAAATTACGCATATAACAGGAAGAACAATGAACTTCGACTTCGACTTCGTTTACAGTGTGGCTCGGAATTCTAGCATCTGACATGCCTACAGTTGAAATAGATTCGATCGCACTGACTATATGGAAAGACATTGAAGGACATTCAACGAGATAAATAGGCAAGTGGGGATACTTCGACAACATCGGTCTGCACACTGTTTGTATTTTATCATCTCATATAACGAGAACAATTAACAAGTGGAGATATTTCGACAATATCAGTCTGCACATCGTATCTCTGTATTCTGGAATCTCACATGAATACCTCTGAAGCATATCATTGCGCAACGATCATATGAGACGACATCAAAACGGGTATAACGCACACAAAGGACAGATCGAGAAACTTCGACTTCGACTATGTTTACATTGGAACATCGCATCCTAGCATCTGACATGCCCACAGCAATAGCAAATACGATCGCACTGACCATATGAGACGACTTCGAAGGTTATATAACGAAAACAATAGGCAAGTGAAGATACTTCAACAACATCAGTCTACACACTGTATCTCTGTATTTCATTATCTGACATAGATACTTCTGGAGCATATCAGTTTGCAACGATCATATGAGACGACATCAAAACGGGTATAACGAACACAACAGGCAGAACAAGAAACTTCGATTTCGACTATGTTCACACTGTAACTTTGCATTCTACCATCTGACATGCCTACAGTTATAGCAGATACGATCACACTGACCATATAGGACGACTTCGAAGGAAATATCACGAAAACGATAGGCAAGTGAAGATACTTCGACAACATCAGTCTGCACACTGTATCTCTATATTTTATCATCTCACATGGATACCTCTGGAGCATATCAGCAACGATCATATGAGACGACATCAATACGGGTATAACGCACACAACAGACAGAACAAAATACTTCGACTTCGACTATGTTTTACACTGTAACTTCTCATTCTACTGTATGACATGCCTACATTTATAGCAGATACGATCGCACTGACCATATAGGACGACGTCGGAGAACATATAACAAACAATAGGCAAGTAGAGATACTTCGACATTAGTCTGCACACTGTATCTCTGTATTCAATCATCTCACCCTCTGGAGCATAATAGTTCGCAACGATCATATAAGACGACATCGAAGTGAGCATAACGCACACAACAGGCAGAACAAGAAACTTCGACTCCGACTATGTCTACACTGTGGCTCTGAATTCAAGCATCTGACATGCCTACAGTTTGAACAGATACGATAGCACTGATCATATGGGACGAGTTTGAAGGACATATAATGAAAACAATAGGCAAGTGAAGATACTTCGACTACATCAGTGTGCACACAGTATCTTTGTATTCTATCACATGGATACTTCCAAAGCATATCAGTTCGCAACGATCATATAAGACGACATCGAAGCGGGTATAACCCACACAACAGGCAAAACAAGAAACTTCGACTATGTTCACAATTCAACTCTTCATTTCAGCATCTGACAAGCATACAGCTGAAGCAGGAACGATCGCACTGACCGTATAAGACAGCTGGGGGGGAAATATACGGGTGCACACTGTATGCTCCTATTTTATCATCTAACATGGATACTATGGAAGCAGAATGAATCGTGAAGATTATATGAAACGACATCGAAGCGAGCGTAACGCACAACAAGGAGAACAAGAAACTTCGACATTGTTCACACTGTAACTCTGCATTCTAGCATCTGACATGCCCACAGTTACAGCAGATACGATCGCACTGATCATTTAGGACGACTCTGAAATACATATAACGAGAACAATAGGCAAGTGGAGATAGTTCGACAACATCCCTGTATTCTATCATCTCACATGGATACTTCTGGGGCATATCAGTTCGTAACGATCATATGAAACGACATCAAAACGTGTATTACGCACACAACAGGCAGAACAAGGAACTTCGACTTCGACAGTGTTTACACTGTAACTTCGCCGACATAAAACGAGAACAGTAGCAAGTGAAAATACTTCAACAATATCAGTTTGCACACTGTATCTCTGTTTTTTATCATCTCCCATGGATACCTCTGGAGCATATCAGTTCGCAACGATCCTATGAGACGACATCAAAACGGGTTTGACGCACACAATAGGCAGAACAAGAAACTTCGACTTCGACTATGTTCACACTGTAACTTTGCATTCTAGCATCTGACATGCCTACAGTTGTAGCAGATACGAGCGCACTGACCATAAAGGACGACAACGAAAGACATGAGTAAAGATACTTTGACCACATCAGCCTGCACACTGTATCTCTTTATTCTATTATCTCACATAGATACCCCTGGAGCATATCAGTTTGCAACGATCATATGAGCTGACATCAAAACGAGATTTACGCACACAACAGGCAGAACAGGAAACTTCGACTTCGACTATGTTTACACTGTAATTTTGCATCCTAGCATCTGACATGCCTACAGCTAAAGCAAATATGATCGCACTGACCATATGAGATTACTTCGAAGGACATATTACGAGAACAATTGGCAAGTGAAGATATTTTGAGAACATCAGTCTGCATACTGTATTTCTGAATTCTATCATCTCTTATGTGTGCCTTTGGAGCATATAAGTTCGCAACGATCATATAAGACGGCATCGAAGGAGGCATAACTCACATAACAGAAAGAACAACAAATTTCGACTTCGACTATGTTTACACTGTAACTCTGCATCCTAGCATCTGGAATGCCTTCTCAAGAGGCATATATGACTGCACAAAATATGCGTGTAGAGGACTATAATTTTTTATATCCTCCGAAAACTTCGATTCCAACAATCCATAGTCGGTATACCGGCGTGTTCGCCTGAACTTCGAATTTATCAATCCTGATAATAAGTCGGTTATACATCTCATAGGTTGACATTGTCGAGTGTTTCCTAGAGCAAAATTACGCATATAACAGGAGGAACAATGAACTTCGACTTCGACTATGTTTACAGTGTGGCTCGAAATTCTAGCATCTGACATGCCTACAGTTGAAATAGATTCGATCGCACTGACCATATGGAAAGACATTGAAGGACATTCAACGAGATGAATAGGCAAGTGGGGATACTTCGACAACATCGGTCTGCACACTGTATCTCTGTATTTCATCATCTCATATGAATACTTTCGTAGCATATTAGTTCGCAACGATCATATAAGACGACATCAAAGCGGGCATAACTCACACAACAGACAGCACAAGAAACTTTGACTTCGACTATGTTTACACTGTAACATCACATTCTAGAATCTGTGATGCCTACAGTTATGGTAGATACGCTCGCACTGGCCATATAAGATGTTTTCGAAGGACATATCATAAGAACAATAGGCAAGTGAAGATACTTCGACATTATCAGTCTGCACACTGTATCTCTGTATTCTATCATCTCACATGGATACCCATGGATATCGAAGCGGGTATAACGCACACAACAAGCACGACAAGAAACTTCGACTCCGACTATGTTTACACTTCAAGTGTAGATACTTCGACAACACTGTATCTTTGTATTCTTTCAACTGGATACCTCTGGAGCATATAAACTCGCAACGATCATATAAGACGACGAAGCGGGCGAAGTGATATGCTCCAGAAGTATCCATGTGAGAAGATAGAATACAGAGATACAGTGTGCAGACTAATGTTGTTGAAGTATCTGAACTCGCCCATTGTTCTCGTTCTCGAAGTCGTCTTATATGGTCAGTGCGATCGTATCTGCTATAACTGTGGGCATGTCAGACGCAAGAATGCAAAGTTTCGGTGTTAACATAGTCGAAGTCGAAGTTTCTTGTTCTGCCTGTTGTGTGCGTTATACTCGCTTCGATGTAGTCTTATATGATCATTGCGAACTAATATGCTCTAGAAGTATTCATGTGAGATGATGGAATACAGAGATACAGTGTGCAGACTGATGTTGTCGAAGTATCTTCACTTGCCTATTGTTCTCGTTATATCTCCTTCGGAGTCGTCCTATATGGTCAGTGCGATCGTATCTGCTATAACTGTTGGCATATCAGATGCTAGGATGCAAAGTTACAGTGTAAACATAGTCGAAGTCGGAGTATCTTGTTCTGCCTGTTGTGTGCGTTATACCCGTCTCGATGTCGTCTCATGATATTGCTGCGAACTGATATGCTCCAGATGTATCTAGTGTGCAGATTGATGTTGTCGAAGTATCTTCACTTGCCTATTGTTCTCGTTATATGTCCTTCAGAAACGTCTGATATGGTCAGTGCGAACGTTTATGCTATAGCTTCATGCATGTCGGATGCAAGAATGCGAAGTCACAGTGTGAACATAGTCAAAGTCGAAGTTTCTCGTTCTGCCTGTTGTGTGCGTTATACCTGTTTTGATGTCGTCTTATATACTCGTTGCAAACTGATATGCTCCAGAAGTATCCATGTGAGATGATAGAATACAGGTAAACAGTGTGCAGACTGATGTTGTCCGAGTATCTTCACTTTCCTATTGTTCTCGTTATATCTCTTTCGGAGTCGTCCTATATGGTCTGTGCGATCGTTTCTGCTATAACTGTGGACATGTCAGATGCTAGGATGCGAAGTTTTAGTGTGAACGTAGTCGACGTCGAAGTTTCTTGTTCTGCCTGTGGTGTGCGTTATACCCGATTTGATGTCGTCTCATTTAATCGTTGCGAACTGATATGCTACAGGGGTATCTATGTGAGATGATAAAATACTGAGATACAGTGTGCAGACTGAAAATGTCGAAGTATGTTCACTTGCCTATTGTTCTCATTATATGTCCTCCCAAGTCATCTCATATGGTCATTGCGATCGTATCTACTATAACTGTAGGCATGTCAGATGCTAGAATGCAGAGTTGCAGTGTAAACATAGTCGAACTATGAGTTTTTTATTCTGTCTGTTGAGTGCGTTATACCCGTTTCGATGTCCTCTCATATGATCGTACCGAACTAATATGCTTCAGAGGTATCCATGTGAGATGAGAGAATACAGAGATACAGTGTGCAAACTGATGTTGTCCTTGTATCTCCACTTGCCTATTGTTCTCGTTGCCGTCAGTGCGATCGTGTCTGCTATAACTGTAGGCATGTCAGATGCAAGGATGCAAAGTTACAGTGTAAACGTAGTCGAAGTCGAAGTTCTGCCTGTCGTGTGTGTTAAACCCAATTCAATGTCGTCTCATATGATCGTTGCGAACTGATATGCTCCAGAGGTATCCATGTGAGATGATAGAATACAGGGAAACAGTGTGCAGACTAATGTTATCTTTGTATCTTCACTTGCCTATTGTTCTTGTTATATGTCGTTCGGAGTCGTCCTATATGGTCAGTGCGATCGTATCTGCTATAGTTGTAGGCATGTCAGATGCTAGGAAGCAAAGTTTCAGTGTCAACATTGTCGAAGTTGAAATTTCTTGTTCTGCCTGTTGTTTGCGTTATATCCGTTTCGATGTCGTCTCATATGATCGTTTCGAACTGATATGCTCCAGAGGTGTCCATGTGAGATGATAGAATACATAGATACAGTGTGCAGACTGATGTTGTCGAAGTATCTCCACTTGCTTATTGTTAGAGATATTCTGAACAAAATGAATTTAATGATTGTCTATGATGCCCTAGCAGAATCATAGATTGAATACTGCATATCGGTATGGGGAGAGATGTTCGATAATATTCTGAGTAGTATTCGATCAATGCAGAACACAATTATTCTGAAAATAATCTTCAAGAAAAATAAATTATTCTCATCAGATCAACTTTATAAGGAAACAAAATTATTCAACATCAAAAATATTTATATCTATCATACTCCAATTTGGATGTACACAACTAGAAATAAATATCACATTGAAAAAATAAACTAACTCGTTTCAATGAAAATTTAGATGTCAATTTGTCCCTTTACGAAAAAACGCACACACAAAGAACAATTTTCTATTTCGGTTCAGAATTTTATAATTCACTACCGGTTTATATAAAGGAGATACCAATACTTGAAAAATTCAAAGTCATTTTGAAAAAGTTCATAGCCTCTGATGATGAAATAATCAAATTGTTATAGATTAATGAGAAGAAAAAACATGAAAATCACTGACCCACCACCATAGATCACCCCAATATTATACTTCAAATTAAATACAAGTGCTCAACTACCTCTTCTCAGCTTCAACAATATCAGTCAATAATAATAATCAATATTCATGTCCACTGAACACTGTGCTATATATTATCAAAAATTTGTTGATTTAGATGCTCGGATGGCAAAGTAGGATAGCACAAAACGAGCACTAACCCGTGCTTAGTTGCAGCTTCTTTGTCCAAAGGAGTGAATAAAATAATTATCAAAAAATTGTCATCACCTGAGATAATAAATGAAAATGTATGTATGTATGTTCTCGTTGAATGTCCTTCGAAGTCGTCTCATATGGTCAGTGCGATCGTATCTGCTATAGTTGTGAGCATGTCAGATGCTAGAATGCAAAGTTAAAGTGTAAAAATAGTCGAAGTCGAAGTTTTTTGTTCTGCCTATTATGTGCGTTATACCCGTTTTGATGTCGTCTCATATGATCGTTGCGAACTGATATGCTCCAGAGGTATCCATGTGAGATGAGAGAATACAGAGAAACAGTGTGCAGAATGATGTTGTCCTTGTATCTTCACTTGTCTATTGTTCTTGTTATATGTCCTTCGGAGTCGTCCTATATGCGATCGTATCTACTATAGTTGTAGGCATGTCAGATGCTAGCAAGCAAAGTTACAGTGTAAACATAGTCGAAGTCGAAGTTTCTTGTTCTGTCTGTTGTTTGCGTTATACCCGTTTTGATGATTGTCTATCATGCCCTAGCGGAATCAGTGATTGAATAATGCATATCGGTATGGGGAGGGATGTTCAATGATATTCTCAGTAGTATTCAATCAATGCATCTTCAAGAAAAATTAATTATTTTCATCAGATCAACTTTATAAGGAAACAGAATTATTTAACATCAAAAATATTTATATCTATCATACTCTAATTTGGATGAACACAAATAATAAGGAATATCACATTGAGAAAAAAAAACCAACCCGTTTAAATGAAAATTCAGGTGTCAATTCGCCTCTTTACAAAAAAACGCACACACAAAGAACAATTTTTCATTTCGGTCCAAAATTTTATGATTCACTACCAGTTTATATGAAGGAGATACCAATACTTGGAATATTCAAAGTCATTTTGGAAGAGTTTATAGCCTCTGATGATGAAATAATTACATTGTTATAGATTAATGAGAAAAAAAACATTAAAATCACTCACCCACCACAATAGTTATGTGCTTAACAACCTCTTCTCAGCATCAACAATATCAGTCAATAATAATAATCAATATTCATGTTTACTGAACACTGTGCTATATATTATCAAGAATTTGTAGATTTGGATGCTCGGATGACAAAGAAGAATAGCACAAAACAAGCACTAACCAGTGCTTAGGTGCAGCTTCTTTGTCCAAAGTAGTGGATGGAATAATTATTATAAAATTGTCATCACCTGAGATAATAAATAAAAATGTATGTATGTATGTATGTAAGTAAGTTCTCGTTAAATATCCTTCGAAGTCGTCTCATATGGTCAGTGCGATCGTATCTGCTATTGCTGTGGGCATGTCAGATGCTTGGATGCGAAGTTACAGTGTAAACATAGTCACAGTCGAAGTTTCTTGTTCTGCCTGTTGTGTGCGTTATATCTGCTTCGATGTCGTCTCTTATGATTGTTGCGAACTAATTTGCTCTAGAGGTATCCAGATGTGAAAAATGCGTTCAACACCGCGAAGTGGGACAAGATAGCAGAAAGGCTCAGAGGAATGGGGATCAGTGAATACTTGCGCAAGATCCTGGCAAGCTACCTGAACGATAGAATACTGATAAGAGGCGGCAAGGATCTTGAAATGACGCAGGGCGTCATGCAGGGCTCTATTCTGGGGCCCACTCTGTGGAACGTCCTATATGATGGGGTCCTTAGACTGGACAGACCCGAAGGGTGCACCACGGCTGCTTATGCAGACGACCTGGCCCTAGTGGTGAGTGCGGAAACGAAGAACGAGCTTGTTCGAAAGACGAACAATGCCCTGGCTGGCAGGTAGGCCTAGGAATAGCACCACCGAAAACAGTGGCAATAATAGTCAAGGGCCCCAGGAAGAGGAAAGACGTTGAGTTTGAGCTGGAAGGTACAAGTATTGTGCCGAAGAAATTCGATAAATATCTTGGCGTGTGGTTGGATGACAAGATAATATTCAACGAACATATACGCAGGACTTGCGAGATGGCTGACAGACAGATAGCAGCCCTGTCAAGGAGCCTGCCCAATATAAGGGGCCCTACAACATGTAAAAGACGCATGCTCTACAGGGTGGTGCTGATTAAATTGTATGCTGCACCAGTCTGGAAGAGGGTCATGGATGTAGAAAAGTACCGGAGGATAGTAAATGCCTCGCAGAGGAGGATGCTACTCAAAACCACCTCCGCGTACAGAACAGTGCCAGCCGAAGCTTTATGCGTAATCGCTGGGGTCCCCCCTATGAACCTATTTGTCAGAGAAAGAAGCCGGCTGGACGAGATACCAGACGTAGGAAACGCACATAAAGTAATCGAGAGGTGGAACACCATATATGAGTGGCAGGACAGGTGGGATAACAACGTACTGAAGGCTCAATGGACAAAGAGGCTTATCCCACAACCAGAGCCCTGGATGGCTTGTAAGCATAGACAGGTGAATTATTTCACCACACAATTCCTCTTTGGGCACGGCTCATTTAGAAGTTTCACTTAAAAGATCCGAAAGAGTACGGATGATATATGTATCTACTGTGGAATTGTCGACGATGTGGAGCATACCATATTCGCATGCGACAGGTGGACCGGAGGAAGGTCTGGCTTTGAGCTTAGTGCGGATATGGTGGCTCCACCTGAAACGATGATTGAATCAATGTTAAGTTCCAAGGAAGCATGGAAAACCGCCGTCACCTTCATAGAAAAGGTGCTCAGACAGAAGGAGATTAGTGAAAGGGAGCACCAGAGGAAAGAAAGAAGCAAGGTAGTGTAAGTGCAGATGTGTTACTCATAGTATCTATTAGCAAATGTCATGATGAAAACTGTGATATTTTTGTGTGTAGCGACGTGAACCAAAGTTTATTCGTGAATATACAAAGTGTTTATGTTTAATTATCTAGTCATTTTTTTTCACTGTGGACATACAAAGAGTGTCATGTTGTTTAATAACAGTGTCTGTGCCCATCAAGGGAGTGAGTTAGGATGGGGCAAATGCGACGGTGATCGAATATAGTACGCCGCTTGTGCTTGATGCTATGTTGCTAATACGGTTCCGAGCACAAGAGAGGGCGAAGGGTGGTTTTACT
Organism: Phaedon cochleariae; assembly: GCA_918026855.4. NCBI lineage: Eukaryota > Metazoa > Arthropoda > Insecta > Coleoptera > Chrysomelidae > Phaedon > Phaedon cochleariae. The sequence goes on from OU896715.1 coordinate 32,185,454, forward strand.
CAGTAGAAGTCTGACACAACTGATTCGTGATGGATTCCAAGCGGTCAGTGTCCATGAGGATTTCCACCCCACAAAAAAAAAGGTTAGGTTAGGTTAGGTAAGGTTAGGTTAGGTTAGGTTTATCGAGGGGCCAAAGGAACGCACAGAAGGCAGGCGCAACGGCACAAGCAGAAGCCAATAAACCCCAACCAGTATGGTGGAATGATGAGATAGACCGATTCCGCAGTGAATGCAATCGATGTAGGAGATCTCTTGCTAGGGCCAGGCAAAGTTCTCCAGAAGACATTGAGCTGCTAGAAGTGGAATACAAGGCTGCAAGAAGAGCACTGAGGAGCGATATTAAGGCGTCTCAAAGGCAGCAATGGAATACATTGTGCGAGAGCCTGAAAGAGGACCCGTGGGGACAAGGGTACCGCATTGTAAATGGATCACTGAACCACCTGAAAGCTCCGTACGTTTTGCATGAAACAGAGATAGAGAGAGTGATAGGGGAGCTGTTTCCTAATGCGGCACAAGTGGACCAATGGAATATGATACCCCCATTTCCTCCACCCCTGTTCACAACCGAAGAGCTGATGAGCGCTGTCTCAAGGATGAAAAGAAGAAAAGCCTTGGGACCGGATGGGGTGCCCGGGAGAGTTCCTGCGAGTCATGAACACCCCATTAACAGAGGGAACATTTCCAGAAAAGTGGAAAAAGGCGAAGGTCATTCTCATCACCAAAGGCGCCCCAGGAAAATACAGGCCAATCTGCTTGATAGATGTCTCCGGCAAGGTATATGAACAGCTTATTAAAGCACGGCTGGAGGAAGAGACAGCCGAAAAAAGGGGCATCTCCGAAAGGCAATTTGGATTTAGACCAAAAATGTCCACCACACAGTGCGTCAAATTCGTTATTAGGAAAGCTACAGAGGGAGGAACAACTTGGGGTGTTATTGTCCTCATAGATGTAAAAAATGCGTTCAACACCGCGAAGTGGGACAAGATAGCAGAGAGGCTCAAAGGAATGGAAATCAGTGAATACTTGCACAAGATCTTGGCAAGCTACCTGAACGATAGAATACTGATAGGAGGCGGGAGCGATCTCGAAATGACGCATGACGTCCCGCAGGGCTCTATTCTGGGGCCTACTCTGTGGAACGTCTTATATAATGGGGTCCTTAGACTTGACAGACCCGAAGGGTGTACCACGGCTGCTCATGCGGACGACCTGGCCCTAGTGGTAAGGGCGAGAACAAAGAACGAGCTTGTTCAAAAGACTAACAATGCCCTGGCTGGCATAGCGTAGTGGATGGATAAGGTAGGCCTAGAAATAGCACCACCGAAAACAGAGGCAATGATAGTCAAGGGCCCCAGGAAGAGGGAAGACGTTGAGTTTGAACTGGAAGGTACAAGAATTGTGCCGAAGAAATTCGTTAAATATCTTGGCGTGTGGTTGGATGACAAGATAATATTCAACGAACATATACACAGGACCTGCGACAAGGCTGACAGGCAGACAGCAGCCCTGTCAAGGATCCTGCACAATATGAGGGGCCCCACAACATGTAAAAGACGCATGCTCTACGGGGTGGTGCAATCAGTTATATTGTATGCTGCACCAGTCTGGAAGAGGGTCATGGATGTAGAAAAGTACCGGAGGATGGTTAATGCCTCGCAGAGGAGGATGCTTTTAAGAACCACCTCCGCGTACAGAACAGTGCCAGCCGAAGCTGTATGCGTAACCGCTGGGGTCTTCCCTTTGGACCTATTAGTCGGAGAAAGAAGCCGGCGGGACGAGATACCAGACGTAGGAAACGCACATAAAGTTATCGAGAGGCGGAACACCATATCTGAGTGGCAGGACAGGTGGGATAACAACGTACTGAAGGCTCAATGGACGGAAAGGCTTATCCCAGAACTAGTGCCCTGGATGGCTTGTAAGCATAGGCAGGTGCATTATTTCACCACTCAATTCCTCACTGGACATAGCTCATTCAGAAGTTTCACTCAAAAGATCCGAAAGAGTACGGATGATATATGTATCTACTGTGGAGGTGTCGACGATGTGGAGCATACCATATTCGCATGCGACAGGTGGACCGGTGAAAGGTCTGGCTTTGAACTGAGTGCGGGTATGGTGGCTCCACCTGAAACGATGATCGAATCAAGGAATCAAGGAAGCATAAAAAACCGCCGTCACCTCCATTTAAAAGGTGCTCAGACAGAAGGAGATTGAAGAAAGGGAGCACCAGAGGGAAGAAAGAAGAAGGGTTGTGTAAGTGAAGATGTGATACTTATATTATCAGCAAATGTGATGATGAAAACTGTGATATTTCTGTGTGTAGCGACGTGAACCAAAGTTTTATTTGTGAATATACAAAGTGTTTATGTTTAATTATCTAGTCATTTTTCTTTACTGTGGACATACAAGGAGTGTCATGTTTTTCAATGTCAGTGTCTGTGCCCACCAAGGGAGTGAGTCAGGATGGGGCAAATGCGACGGTGATCGAAAATAGTACGCCACTTGTGCTTGATGCTATGTTGCTGATACGGTTCCGAGCACAAGAGAGGGCGAGGGGTGGTTTTAGTCAGTAGAAGTCTGACACATCTGATCCGTGATGAATTCCAAGCGGTCAGTGTTCATGAGGATTTACACCCCACAAAAAAAAGGTTAGGTTAGGTTAGGTAAGGTTAGGTTAGGTTAGGTTAGGTTAGGTTAGGTTAGGGGAAAGCACCAGGGCCTGATGGGGTGCCGACAGAAGCCATCAAAGAGATTGCGGAAATTTTCCCAGACTCTCTCTTAGACACCTACAACACTTCGCTGCGGAAACAAGTTTTTAAAAATCTGGAAGGTAGCGAAGTTGGTACTGGTTCCAAAGCCAGGTAAGATTCTAGGAACGCCGTCGTCTCACAGACCCATCTGCCTGCTGAGCGCGATCAGCAAAATCTTCGAATGTCTACTCAAAAACAGACTCGAGCGGGAAATGGAAGAAAACGCGGTCTCTCACGGAACCAATACGGGTGTTCCGGAAAGGGTACCCGACCGTGCAAGCAGTGCAAGAGGTGACGCGAACGATGAGAAACTGCCGAGAAAAGTGGCTAGCGCTGATCACCATAGATATAAAAAACGCATTCAACGCAGCGTCTTGGGAACTGATAGAAGCAGAGCTGTCGAGAAGGCAGATATCAGCCTATCTGCGAAACATGATGAGGAGCTACCTGAGCGACAGAAGAATCATGGTTGGCGGCAGGGAACTAGAGGTAACAGCGGGAGTCCCACAGGGGTCTGTACTAGGCCCCTTACTATGGAACCTGTTTTACGACGGTATCCTGAGGGAACACCTAACGGACGGTACCAGGTCCATTGGCTTTGCGGACGACCTAGCTTTTATAGCCACGGGGAAAGACGTGAGACAACTCGAGTACAGAGCCGACGAGTCGCTCAGGAGTATCTCGAATTGGATCACCCGCAACCAGCTGGAACTGGCTCCTGAAAAAACGGATGCTGTTGTTCTGCGTGGGCCATGGAGAGAGATAGATAGGGAACAACCCCGTTTCCACCTAGCAGGGACAGAGATCGAACCCCAGAGGAGCCTGCGATATCTAGGCATCATACTAGATGACGTCGGCAGTTTCGGCAGGCATATAGAGTATGCCTTAACGAAGGCTGAAGAAAGGGTAGGGACGCTGTCAAGATTAATGAGGAATATAGGTGGCCTTAGCAGCAGCAAACGGCAACTACTGAGCGGAGTGCCCACATTCACCCTCTTTCATCAAATATTGTATATTGTCACACCTGGTATACCAAAGGAACCATACAATCAATTTATTAAGAAATATTCATAAGAAAATCGAAGTCCTCAGTAGATGATATACAAAGTCATTCACATAACAAATGTAATTCAAACCCGGTTCAAATTTCACAGACAGGAACCTAGTAAGCTTTTCCGGCAGAATTCATCGGACTTGAAAGTTCACCTATGAGGTAATGAACTCGATAGGTACGATTATTGCTGATTCTGCTAACTCGGCAAGTATCGCCTATAAAACAATTGAAGTATAGATTTTCCGGAATAATCACAATCAGACAATCGAACAATCAGACTCGGTACGACGTTGATTACGAGTACGGCTTTTTTTTTGGGTAACCACACTAGTGAGTGAGTAGACGTCAACGCCATGACACACATCTCCTCCCCTGCCGGAGCAGCGATTGTTGTATGGACAATGTAAGTACATTTTTGAATCAAAAACTGTTTCATTACCTTGTACAGCTCCTGTAATTGTCTCCAACCACGTTGGTAGTTAGATCCAGAGATGTATAGGATTTCACTAGACGGTGTAGCCATAGGGTCACATTAATTTAGTCACTTCACTTAACTTTTTTTGTCTCACTTAACCTTTTTTATGTTGCTCACTTGTTCACTGTTTTTTGATCGTTCAATAAAACTTAAATTTATGTTAAACAAAACATGCACTCTTTCCTTGCCACAATCGAGTTACGAGAGTGTGGTAGTTAGGACACCCTCTTGCTGCCAAGCATAACCCCCTAAGATCACGCAGCCGGGGAGGAAGGCCCCAATGGTCGTGACAATATCAAGAATATCTGCGTCATATTCCCGGAGAGAAAGAGGCTCATCATTTGACACTCAACGTAGGGCTGCTGTAAATATAGGTAGCGGCTGAACATTATTGAATTATATTGGATTATTGTTTCGGTTGTCCTGGTGAATGCTGAACTTTTGATTTCCGAGTACATTTGGAGATTAGCTCACACCGTTTTGAAGATTTATCGTTTGTGGATCGGTTAATAACCATTAACCAGTATTTTGATTGTCAATTTTATTGTTGAGATTAATTGTATTACTTTTTGCTACCCATCTATGTGATTATGCCGAGAAAAGCACAGAAAAAGAGTAGCAGAAATTTATGTGCAAGCGAGGATGAACCATCTGAAAATACCAAAAACAATGAATTGGAATCATTGGTTTATAAATTGGCGGATGGTATGGTAGAAATGCACTGGAGTATTTCACAATTAGCGCGATCTTTGGCAGATGAAACGGAAAATACTTACCATGCGGGGGATGGAGATGAAAATGTTGACTCGAATGGGGAGTCATTAGACATGAGTACACCAACGATTGCTAGAAATAATCGATATTATGTAACATTATAGCGGGACTTAGGGGGGTCAAGTTTGATATTTGTTCCAGGGGGCGATTTGCATCCAATGATATATTTAAAAAAGTTGAAAACTTCATTCATAGAAGCAGGTGTTCCAGAGGAAAGTAGGCTGAGTTTAGCGAAAAGTACTCTATCTGGATCTGCTGCGGATTGGCTCTCCGCAAAAGAAGGTTTTTTCCAGAATTTGGAACATTTTTGTGATTCCTTCAAAAATAGATACTGGAGTCTGGAACACGAACGAGAACTATTTTTTCAGATTAAATATGGCAAGTTCGGAGGTGGCAGTCATGCAGATTATTTTTTGAAATTAGCAGGTCAAGCTACCTATTTGTCAGAAAATATTGATGAGAAAAAGTTAGTAGAGTGGCTAGTAGGTCATTTTCCTTCAGAAATACAGGGAGGGATTTTTATAGTAGGCCTCAAAACTATAGATGAAGTAGAAAAATACTAACGTAAATTAGACGGAACATTCGAGGTAGTTAAAAATTCAACTAGTTTTCGCAGTATTAACCGCCCTTTAGAGCGCCCGCCTAAAGCTTATACAAATCAGCAAGATAACTCCTACAGAAATCAGGGGAGTAGGTATGAAAATTTCAGAAGGGAAAATAATGAATTTTATAATCGAGGGGGAAGAAATGTGAACTGTATTAATAGAGGCAACAATGAACTATACTATAGAGGTCAGGGAGGTAGAAATGGCGATACTCGACATGAAAGGAGTCCCAATGAGGCTACTAATACCGAGAATAATGCTTGAGAATTTATTGAGTGATAAAGAAGAAGGAAATATTCCTGACAATAGTAATCTTATGTCACCAATAATAGTGGGAGAAATTATGGATACTCTGACTGATATTTTGTTAGACACAGGTTCACAATGCTCAGCTGTATCTGAAACATTCATGAAACTGTTGAATAATAATGGTAATCAATCCTTATCAATTTTGCCGGTGTCTAACATGTCAGTATCGATAGCGATTGGGTCTAAAAAAATGAAAATTAGGGAACAAGTATTGATACCAGTAAAAATTTCAGGAATTCATTTCGATAATCCCTGTCTTGTTATACCAAAACTCATTAAAGATTTTATAATTGGTTGTGACTGGTTATATGTTGAAAAGGCACAATTGAATTTCGAACTTAAACAGTTACAAATTCCTTCTCGTGATTTAATCGTAACTGTTAAATATGAAAATGAATAGGATGATGAATTGAGACTCAATGTATTACATGAAACCGTAGAAGGTGATGAGCATATGTATTCTAATACAGAAATTCTGCAATGTGTGGAAAAATCTGAAACCTCTGATGAAGAAATAAAATCTAATTTATACTTCTTGATAAAAAAATATGAGCAAGTCTTCTCTGAAACACCAGGTAGGATGATTGGATATGAGCATGAAATTTTAATGAGGGACAAAACTCCATTTTTCAGAGCTACTTATCCTATAGCTTTAGCTCATCGATCCGGAGCGCAACGTCAAATTGAAGAAATGGTTAATGGTGGTATTATCGAACAAGCTCGAACAGAATATATATCACCATTGACAACGGTAATGAAGAGAGATGAAAGTATAAGAGTCTGTTTAGATGCAAGATACATGAATGAAGTAATGGAGAAGGATCACATATTACCTCCACGTACAGATGAATTATTGGTAGAATTCAACAAGGGTCAATATTTGTCGACTCTTGATATGACGTCATCATATTGGCAAATTCCAATAAAAGATAGTGACCGTAGTAGTAGTAGTAGTAATATTGTGGGGAGGCTGTAGCCAGGCAAGTAGGCCCCCATGGGCCCTTTTTGCCAACCCCTGCTCTCCACATATCTACACATCCCTCTTTTAGTTGTCCTTTTCGAACCTTCCCGTCCTTCTGATGAAGGTCAGGATGTCCGTCCACTCTAATTTGACCAAATCTTCCTGTTGTAGTTTATCTACTCCAAAGATTTTGAATCTCATCCTCCCATACGCCTCACACTCTCCGAGGAAGTGAAGTGATGTCTCCCCATCTTCTCCGCATTCACGGCAAGTGGGACTATCTTCCGCACCTATGAGTGATAGGTGTCTGCGTAAGCTGTTATGCCCTGTCAGTATCCCTATAAGAAGGCGCAGGACTTGGTGATCCCTGCCCAGCAACCAAGCCGTCCTTGGCTTGCTTGGACCGGCCACCAGGTCTCTCGATTGCCTGCAGCCGCCTATACGCCTCCAATATACTTCTAGTGCCTCGTCCGCCCATTTGTTAAGGGCAGACGAAGTTTGGCTTCTTGTTATGCCCAGTGCAGGCTCCGGTCCCCAGAACGGTGTCGCGGATCCGATTCTAGCCAGCTCGTCGGCCACCTCGTTCCCGGGCACCCCCCCGTGCCCCGGAACCCATACTAGTTCGACTTCCTTCTGTTCAGCTAGGTTCTCAAGAGCATCGCCACATTCCTGCACCAAGACTGAGCTTGGTTTAGGATGGCAGACAGCCCTGAGAGCCGCCTGACTATACGAGCAGATGTAAATCTTCTGCTCTGGTCCCTCTTTCACCTCATGCCTCTCTGCTACTGCCAGAATGGCAAAGACCTCGGCCTGGAAAACTGTGGTATACTTTCCAAGAGCGTAGCTCTCCCTTATGCCTAATCCTTCTAGGTAAATTCCTGCGCCTGAGTCCTGTTTGTCAGTTAGGCGCGATCCGTCCGTATAACATACTAGACTCCCCGGGTGGAATTCCACTCTGTTCTCTTCCCATTGTTCCCTGCTTGGAATAGTGAGGGTGAACCTTCTATTCCATCTCAGCCTATTTTGGGCGTTCTTCACTCTTTGGGTGGAGATAGGGATCTCCCGCTCCACCCATGTCGCAATTCCCGCGTGACCTGTCACTGCTCCTCCGTTAGCCCAACTCCCAGAGTCCCGCATCCTCAGAGAGGCCGCCATTGCTTCCCTCTTAATCCAGATTGGAAGCGGCGGCAGCCCCAGCAGTACCTCCAGGGTTGCAGTTGGCGTCGTCCTCATTGCTCCTGTGATCGCCAGGCTGGCCATCCTCTGAACTTCACTGAGCTTTCGACTGATTGTGCTGGGTTCTGCACCTGGCCCCACACAGCTGATCCATACTGAATCTTTGGTCTTACGACCGCTGTGTATAGCCAGCGCATGATCTTGGGGTTAATAACCCAAGTTCTCCCAACGACCCTCCTTAGTTGCCAAAGAATTGCCATCGACTTTTGCACGATCCTATCTACGTGTTGCCTCCATGAGAGTCGTGGGTCCAAGACGACACCTAGGTATTTGACCTGTTGGACTAACTCCAACTCTTGACCAAACATAATAGGTGGTTTAAACCCGTCCCTTTTCCTTCGGTTGGTGGATAGGATCATCTCTGTTTTTGTCGGATTGACAGAGAGCCCCGCTTCATCACACCATCTTTCGATTATCCTGCAGGCTACCTGCATACGCTCACAGACAACCCCTAGGAATCGGCCGCTCACCAGAACCAATCCGTCGTCTGCGTATGCCTGCGCCTCGAAACCTTCTTGAGTGAGCTTGCACAGGAGTTCATCCATGACCAAGCATCATAGGTGGGGAGAGAGGCAAATTCCCTGAGGACAGCCCCCATCGACCACCGTACTCAGTCTATGGTCTCCCTGAACTACTTCTACCTTTCTACTAATCAGTGACGACACTACCCAGCTGACCATTGCCAGAGGAGTTCCTCTGGCCTGTAGTGCTGCCTGTGTAGTGTCTGTCCTTGCCTTATCGAAAGCCCCCTCTATGTCGAAGAACACCCCCAGCGTTACCTCTTTGGATTCTAATGTCCTTTCGATCCTTCGCACTACAGCATGGAGGGCCGTTTCAGTTGACCTCCCCTCTCTGTATGCATGTTGGTTCCTGTGGAAGGGGCTCGCCATCAGGGGCCCCTCTAGCAGGAACCTGTCCACCACCCTCTCCAGCGCTTTGAGCAGGAAGCAATACCGGGGTGATTAGTCCCAGGCCCCTCTGAAGCATTGCCGGAAAAATTCCGTCAGGACCTGCTGCCTTGAATGGTTTGAACTCATTCACTGCCCAGGATATGGCGCCATCGGTAACGACCCTCTCCGCCAGCTGCCAGTCCTTCAGAGGGACCAGCTGTACTTGCGGAGCCGGCCGGTCAACACCGGCTCCTCCCGGGAAGTGTACCTCCAGAAGATGTCTGAGCAAATCTTCAGAGGATGTTGTCCAAGTGCCATCTGCCCTCTTCAAGGTTGTTGCGGTACCTTCTACCTTGTTGCTCAGAATACTAATGAGTCTGGCTGATTCCGTTAGGGAGTTAATTTCTCCACAGTAGGTTTTCCAGCTGTTTCTCTTACTTTTTCTCAACTCCTTTTTGAACTCCCTTCTCGCGGATTCATAGTCACACTATGCCCCTTCATCACCAGTCTTGGTCGCTTTGTTGTGCGCTTACCTGGTCGCTTTCCTTAGTTCCTTTAGAGCTTGGTTCCACCACCGTACGCGGCGAGTTGGTGCCACTCTCAAGGGACATGCTTCTTCGAATGCCTTGGTCAATGTATTGCCAAGTGTGTCTACCTCCTGATACAGTTGTTCCTTTGAGCGGATCTCCACATATTCCCCTGCGTTCCTCGAGAGAACATCTAGGAAGGTCTCCCAATTGGTCGCTCTAGGGTTCCGGCGTAGTGGAGCGTCCCTTACCTCAGCGTGGATGCTGAACCTGATCATTCGGTGGTCTGACATCGAAATGTCTTCCGATACTCTCCAGTCCTTGATGCTCCTGAAGATACCTCTCGTCGCCAGCGTGACGTCAATCACTTCCTGTCGAATGCGATTGACGAATGTTGGTTCCGTTTCTCTATTTAGAATCTCTAAATTGGTAGTCGCTAGATATTCAAGTAGGGCTTCACCACGCGCATTCACATTTGTGCTGCCCCACATCGTGTTATGCGCGTTCGCATCACACCCCAATATCAGTTGTATACCATTAATCCTACTATACCTTACTATATTCAATAATTCATCCGTTGGAGGTAAGTGCGCATTATCATATGGTAAATACACGCTTCCTACCATCACCTTATGTTTAGTCCCTCCTACTTTAATTTCCAAGACGACGACAGTAGCATCCCTGCTCCCTAGTTGCGGCACATGGACAACTTCGAGATCCCTGGATGCCAGGATCGCCGTCCTTGGTGCTTCCTCCTCTGCCTCCTTGCCTACCAGAAGACGGTGGCCGCTGCCTCCCAGTCCTCTGACTTTCCCTCTGTAAACATATGGCTCCTGGATTAAGACTATTTCAGACTTACCAGTGAGAATGCTTGCCAGTTCCCCGGTCGCATCCTCGCTGTGCTGCAAATTAATCTGACTCACCTTCACCATCCCCTCCATTGCTGCCTCATTTGGGTGGAGTTGGTCCTTTTCCGGTCTTGTCCGGGGGACCGCCGCCTTGCTCGGCGGAGCCTGGCATGGGCCCCGGCGGCACTCTCCGCACCGCCAGAGTAAACAGCTCATAATAGAGCCCCATGCCCTGCTCCTCCAAGGCCCGGGCAGTCTCCTGGCTGACCATGAAGGTCAGGAACCACCCTCCAGCCTCTCCTACTGTCTCCAGGTGCCTCCACCTCTCCACGTTCAATGAACGGTTCTGGAGGCTAAGCACTCTGGTGACTCTGGCAACGTCCACCTCCTGAGACTTGAGCCAGAAGCCGATCCTCACCGGCCACGGGGCGTCTGCTGAGGGCACAGCCCTGAACTCGACACCCTCCATGACCGGCGGAATCCAGCCCTTGAGGAGCCACTCCAGCGACGTCTGATCCTGAGCGGTTATAAGAAACCATCCCGGTTCCACGACGCCGGAGTTCCTGAAGCGCAGCTCCGGGCCTCAAGGTCCCCCTTCGGGGCCCTCGATGGTCCGGAGCAGTTGCTCTATCAGGTTGGCCCTGATGGCCTCGCTCTCAGCAGGAAGGACGGTGCCGTCCTCCCTATCGCTCCTCACCACCACTTGCATCTCCCTCTTCACGGCCGCGCTGTAAGAGGTCGCGCGAGGGTTTCTGGTCCCCGCCTCCCGGCCAGCAGCTGCTGCCTCTCCCTTGAGTAGAGGTGAAACATTTGCCGCTTGGCCCGATGGCCGATTCCTACCCTCTTTGCCTCTCTTGGCGGGCCGGTCAGGGGGAGTGTCCTTTTCCCTAGGCCTCTTTTTCGTGCCCCCGATAGTGACCGTAAGTATACGGGATTCTTGTTCGAGAATCAGACCTATGTATTCAACGTACTCCCTTTTGGGCTCTCAAGCTCGGTAGCTAGTTTTATAAGAGGATTAACCAAAGCGCTTGGTCCAGAAGTTAACGAATTTGCCTTAATATATGTTGATGATTTATTGGTATTTTCGCATAATCCAGAAGCACATCTCAAACATTCAGAAATCCTATTCATGAAATTTAAAAAAGCAAACTCAACCATTAAACTCCGTAAATGTGCTTTTGCTCGAAAGGATATCTCATTTCTGGGTCACATAATTTCGCCAAAAAGTATATTCATTGACCCTTATAGAAAAGTTGCTATTAGTGACTTCCCTAGACCTCGCAATATTTGGGAATTGCGTGGATTTTTAGGGATGGTGAATTACGACCGACGATTTTGTGCTAATTTTGCAGATTTGACATTACCTTTGCTCGAGCTACTTCGAAAGAATCATAAGTGGTATTGGGGTGAAAAAGAAGAAAACGCTTTTAATGAAATTAAGGCGGCGTATCTCCAGGTTACAATGATTAACCATCCAGACTTGTCTGACACAATGTATATAAATGCTGATAGTTCTGGGTATGGACTTGGATGTTGTTTATATCAGCTAGATCGTGAAACAGGGGATTGCAAAGTAATAGCATACGGAAGCAGGACTCTAAGAGGACCTGAGTTGAGATACACGGTTACTGAAAAAGAGGCACTGGCTTGTCTCTATGCACTTCAGTTATGGAGGGTTTTAGTACTGGGCCGTCCTGTAATAATAATTTGTGACCATAAATCATTATCATATATCATGAATTGTCCATTAAAAACATCCCGACTATCACGTTGGGTACTATTTATGCAAGAATTTTATCTAGAAATACGGTTTTGTAAGAGCGTCGACAATGTGACAGCCGATGCACTGTCTAGACATCCATTGAAGTGTAGGTGTGTGTATAAACCAGACCAAGAATTTGAGATTGAGATATCTATGTTGAAGTTCACTCAGGATTATAAATCACTGAAGGAAAATTTGAAAACTATCCGCGACGATCAAACAAGAGAACCGTGGATAAACTCTAAAATAACGTGCCTAGTGAATAATGATATCAATAACAAGGATTATGAGAAAATATTCTCCTGGTTCGTTGTCTTTCAAGTTATTTCATTCAAAAAGGGCGATCGGTCACAGCCTGCTTATAAGTGGTGCGTTCCCAATACTCAAGTGAAATTACTAGTATTGCAACAGCACGCTGATATTGGCCACTTTGGCTACAAAAAATCATATTCTCACATGATGATAACATTCTAGTGGCCGAAGATGTTGAAAAATATTCGTCAAAAAGTACCTTTCGCGATATATGTCAAAAATCAAAAGTCCATAAGGATATTCATGGAACTTTTAATCCTATTCTTGATAAGCAACCCGGGGACTTAGTCTCCATAGATTTAATGGGGCCCCTCCCATCGTCCCGTAACGAAGCAACTCAATTATCAGCAGTTGTAGATACATTTTCGAAATATACGCGTCTATACGCCCTTAAAACTGCAACTACTAGGGCTATTTTGAATAGGCTCATTAAGGATTATTTCGAGGGAGTATTGATACCCAAAGCAATATTAAGTGATAATGGGTCGCAATTTCAATCCAATTTATGGAAAGCCAGCTTGCAGGTGAAGAGTATACGAATCGTGCATACGTCAGTCTACTTTCCCCAAGAAAACCCCACTGAACGGGTGAATGAAGAAATCGGCCGATTGCTACGAGCTTGGTGCTATTCTAAACACTCTCGTTGGGCTAATATTCTGTCTGATGTCGAACATTGCATTAATAATATTATACATAGTATTACTGGGTTTACTCCTACATATCTGATGTACGGTTGAATAGAGAAGAATAATATATACAGTATACTCAATTTTCCGGAAGAGGAAAATACTAAAGCAATGTCTAAAGAGCAAGTATGGGCTCTCGCATATGAAAGATCAGTATCGAGAAAAGAACGCAATAAAGTGAAATATAACGCCAGAATTGAACCTGTTGAGTTTCAAATTGGGGGGAAAATACTAGATAGATCTCATTCACACGCAAAAAAATATTATACAGACTATAATGGTTCGTTACATTTTTTTAAAGTAGAAAGTCTCACCTTGAGTCCTATTTTAACTACTTAATATGATCTTGGTAGGATATCATCCCCAATATGGAGCCAATATCCTACCAAGATGCTTTCTCCTGCAAGCAGTCCTAAGATTATATGAGATTATAAAAAATACTGCAAAATCAATTCAAAACTCACATCAAAGATATTCAAAGATTTTCATCGAGGACCATTCATCAGATGGCCTCATCGGACTGATCACTCCTGAAATTATATCAAATTATGAGCATTTCTCTAGAGTCAGTTTGCATAAATTCACTCATAAATGATTCCCCCCCTCGGGAATGTAATTAAAAATCACTTCCCCATCCCTCATAGGGGCTAGATCATCAACGTTTCTAAAAATATATTAAATTCATAAACCTTATTGAATTAAATTATTGAACTCACATTCTAACAGGCTCATTAGCCCCCATTTCTTGCTTATCATCGCTCCTAAAAAAATGTATTAAATTCATAAACCTAATCAAATGAATTTATGAAACTCACATTTCAATAGGCTCATCGCTACTTAAAATATATTGAATTCATGAACACCTAACAGAATCAATTTCAGAACTTACATCACTATTGGCTCATTATTAGCCTCATCATTGCTACAAAAAATATACTGAAATCATAAACACCTGAAATATGTTATCTAGACAAAGCGCTCAGAGATCATAAATAGCTCAATTTTGAAGCATAATGGTATATTTCAACTATACGAATCAAATTAGGTACTCACACAACTGGAGGCTGATGCCCAAGTTGAGGGGGGAACCCCCTCAACATCTCATTTGCCCATGCAATAGTTTCTGCATCAAAATCATAATCAGATTCATATCCTGAATCAGACGACATTTTCTAGAATAATTATGCTTCGTATAATAATAATAATAATAATAAAAAAAATTTATTCATCCTTTTTTATCACAAAGAAACATGATATAGGATATGTCAGTGGAAGAAAGTTCTCGTCAGAATAAAATAACATCAAGAACAATATATAAATATGAAAAATATAAATAAACCACAATACAGTAACTTCTGCTAAACATCTAATATTTGTTGTTTAAAAATTCATATGTATCATAGAAACATTCGTTGCATAGGAACTTTTTGAGTTTATGTTTGAATAAATTGAAGTTGTTTTCCAATCTTATACAGACCGGCAAAAGATTAAAAAATTGGATTCCCTTGTACATTGGGCTTTTCTCATATAGACTTGTTCCGTGTTTGGGAAGGGTCTCATGAGGTTTGAAGATCGAGTAGGATAGTCGTGATAGTCTGAGTTGAAAGCAGAATCTTTGAAATCACTTTTGGCATAAACTATGCATTTGTTGATGTAGATTGAGTGAAATGTGAGAAGCTTATATTTTTTAAAATGATTTCGACATTTTGAAGATTAAACGAATAAAACTCTTCTGAGAAATGAAAACTCTGGACGCGCCCACTGCGCTACCCTAGATAATGATATTGTTCGAAAGATGCGAGTAAACGATAGCATAGTATACATTGAGCAATTGGCTCTTTGTAAAGATATTTTCCAATTGCAGTATTATAGCAAAGTAACCACTATTCAGTTTCTCGCAAACATGATTAATATTCGTATTCCAACTCATATTATTGTCCACAAATACACCTAAAAACTTTGTAGACTTCGAAAAAGGAACTTCAATATTATTTACTAAAATTCTGCTACTCTCAGATATTTCACTTCTGGTGAAAAACTGCATACGAATTGTTTTGGCAGAATTAACAATCAGAGAATTCCTCCTACACCACGAGGTAAATTCTCTAGACAGAATATTCATTTTCGAAATTAGTTCTTCCGCCGACTCAGCATCCGTTGCCAAAGTGGTATCATCAGTATATAAAATCAGATGTTTCCTGCTGACGTGATTTGGGAGGTCATTTACGTATAGCGAAAAATCAAAGGACCAAGAAAATAAATTCAGACATGAAATACTATAGGTAATCGAGAAAAGAGGGGTACTCACTATTATTGATGATAATGCAGACACTCACACTCAGAATATTGAATTCATCGAAGAATCAGGAGAATGAATAATAAATTCAGTTTCACCTATTTATACTGTAATAGACATGAAGGAAATGTTGAATATATAAAAGATAACGATGCACCGGTGGTTTATGCATATTACACCAATAGATAATGATTATTTCATCATAAACCTTGACATATCATGATTAATAAACATTAATATAATATAGATCAGATTCGAAATGCTTTCCATTGCTTTTACATACTTCCTAAATATCTCCCTATATATATCCGTATATATATCCGTATATATATCCGTCCATATCAATCCATAGATTGCTGTTATCTGTAGTCACATGCCGACATTCGTTGGAAATGCGGAAAATTTAGATTGCTGTTATCTGCAGCCACATGCCGACATTTGCTGAAAATGCAAAAAATTGAATAGTTCGAGAGCATAAAATGTGCTAGCCGTATCTAGACGAATAAATATCTTGATATATCGAAGACTGAAACCTTTGGCACGATAATACACTACACTGTTTTACCACTAACCAAACCGATTTTTCAACGCCTCGACACGTGTTTCGCTAACTATGTTAGCATCTCCAGGAGAAGATTAAAACTAAATATCCAATTCTAGTGTGCTGCTTATATACTAGTTATTTGTTCACTCAACTGTGAAAAATACTAACCGTCAAGTTAATGTTTTTCATGGTTGAGTTCACATGTTAATCTAAATTTTTATTTTACTAAACTATATAGAGGGCTATATGGAATAGGTCCATTATCCTTATTCATTACTCTATTACTATTCTCAAATATCTCTAAGCTTTCATATGCGTCTAGTTTTTTAATGTTATTAACTTGCTTAACTAATTTGAGTTTAGTAATATGTGTGTTGTGATTGTGATACAACATATGTTCGGCTACACAAGATTTATCTAACCTGCCATATTTCAAATGGGCTATGTGTTCTTTGAACCTTGTTCTTATGGGTCGCCTGGTTTGGCCTATATATGTTTCATCACAATCATCACAACTTATTTCGTATATTCTCGACTTTTCAAGTGTGTCCACTTTATCTTTCGGATTGCCTAATAAATTGCCTAATATTGACCCAGACTGATAAACGCTTCCAAAACCTGAGTCTCCGAAAACCTTATCAACCCTTCGTATACTTGGGATTGTACGGGATTGGGATTCTTTTAGAGTTCTTTGTATCCGCTTGAAAAGTCGTAGAATATCGAAGTGTTAACTTGAATTTATGTCTACGTATTAATTTATCTACTATTTTGATATCATACCCATTGACGCCAGCCACTTCATAAACAACATTTCTTTCAGCATCGAATCTTTCTTTGCTGAGAGGAAATGAAATCAATCTGTGTACTAGAAAATTTAAACTTGCCATTTTGTGCTGAAAACAGTGATTGGAGTCATTAGGTATGTATCTAATGACTCCAAGTGGACACTTGAAAAGTCGGGAATATACGAAATAAGTTGTAATGATTGTGATAAAACATATATAGGCCAAACCAGGCGACCCATGAAAACGAGGTTCAAAGAACACATATCCCATTTGAAATATGGCAGGTTAGATAAATCTTGTGTAGCCGAACATATGTTCAATCACTATCACAACACACATATTACTAACCTCAAATTAGTTAAGCAAGTTAATAACATTAGAAAACTAGACGCATATGAAAGCTTAGAGATATTTGAGAATAGTAATAGAGTGATGAATAAGGATAATGGACCTATTCCATATAGCCCTCTACATAGTTCAGTAAAATAAAAATTCAGATTAACATGTGAACTCAACCATGAAAAACATTAACTTGACGGTTAGTATTTTTCACAGTTGGGTGAACATATACCTAGTATATAAGCAGCTCACTAGAATTGGATATTCAGTTTCAATCTTCTCCTGAAGATGCTAACATAGTTAGCGAAACACGTGTCGAGGCGTTAATAAATCGGTTTGGTTAGTGGTTAAACAATGTAGTGGAATAAATATCTCCCTATATATATCCGTCGATATCCATCCATAGATTGCTGTTATCTGTAGTCACATGCCGACATTCGTTGGAAATGCGAAGAATTCAGATTGCTGTTATCTGCAGCCACATGCCGACATTCGCTGGAAATGCAAAAAATTGAATAGCTCGAGAGTATAAAATGTGCTAGCCGTATCTAAACGAATCATTCGATACCTTGTAGCCTACTTTTCTCAACTTTGAAATAATTATCAAAAGTATAAAAAAATAAGTTACACATATGCTAACGACAGCTACTCATCGGAGAGCAGATAAGTGAGTTCGTTTCCAGTAATTTCATTGAAAAATTCAAGTATAGAGGGCGCCACTCAATTTGCTAAAAATTATATATGTTCAAGAGAGAAATTGAGAACATCACTGAGGTTCCAGGAGTATTGATGAGAGAATATTCTGGAATTAAAATCACAAGTATTTTCCTGGATTGCTGAGACACATGAAAAGATGATTAAAACCATTTAAAATTTAAAACCTATTTAATGTACCAAAAAACAGACAGAGCTTCAAAATCACTGCAGAGGACAGCCTAGGGTTCTATTAAGGTAATTCTTAAAAAAATGATATTGCAATAAAAATTGATGACAATTATACAGCAGTTCTTGAAAATTATATCACATAGTGAATGATCATACAATTATAACAAATAATGAAAGTAAAATAAGTGGAATCATCATAACCCACAAATCAAACAGGGTAATATACTGATACTGTGTAAAGGTGCGCAATCAGAACTACTGCCTCAACGTACTATGGGGGAGAGTGGGCACTCAGGGGGTTAAAAATGGTGATGATAATTTCGAGTTATATAAAAATTTGAAAAATCCCTAAATCCCTAACAAAAACCTGGCAAAATATGGTATGGTGACAAGTCCTCTTGAGAGATCCTGTAAAGCTCCTATCACAGGCTGCTTGGTGGCATGGCGTGCAGCATAGGTCACTGCAGGCACGATGAAACGGCGAACGACGAATCCCTGGAATGGGGAAGGTATCCCCTACCAGCCCACGGGGCTAAACCCCTCTGTTCCTCCTTCCTGGTGTCCCTAGATGATGTAACAAAGGGGAATAGCCCAGTATGTCGGCTTCCCCTTATGGTGACCATCAACCTGATGAATCTCCCGCAGTCTGCTCTGGCCAGGATCCAATGGCCTAGAGGGATCTACGCTGACTGGCAGAGTCCTGGCGAGGGCGGAAATAAGGGCTTCTAAAAGGGACGGTCGAACCTGCCAAAGGAAAGCAGAAGAGGCTGGCAGAAGCATCTCACCCCCATCTCACAGAAAACATTCAGGCTATCCTAAAACCCTATTGAAAAAAAACAGGCCATAACTTCCCATTCCGCACTATACAATCAGCCCCACTGAACCTCAATCATCGTCTTCGAAATACCGACTTACCTTCTGAAGAAGGGCTAGGAGAGTCAAACCGGGTACCATGCTGTCGGCGTCCCATCGCTGGTGGCAGTTCCAAGGTGGTGTCACAAATCGGCCAACAGGTCAAACAAAGGGAACACCACTAAATTTGAGTGAAAAACCTCACAAATCCCACATAGGGTCAACTACCGTTGATAAAAGGTTACATCAAATTTTACATGTTTGCACTTCAGAAGCCACCTTGAAAAAAGCCAAGATGCCGGAAACTTCGTCAGCAATTTCCGCTATCTCCCCCCCACCTTTTCACGATGCCAATCTTCCAGATTGAAATTTCCCTAACGTCAATTTTATACCCATTGAACTATTTCATATCTCTCAAAACTTTAAGAAGATCAGAAGAAAATAAAAGAAGAATGGTCGACTTCTTCTTCGTTGATTCGATGCTGCTTCTGAAGACTGTGCTAAGATGGTCTCCATCCAAGGCAAATGACAGCGTTGACATTGTTAAGTGACAGTGTTGACACTGACGTGCTGAAGGAATGCATAACCTATCTTTTCAGCCAATAAAATGAATAAAAGAAAAACCAAATTATTCAAAGGATTACACCAAAACCCAAATAATCCTAAGAATAAACAATCAATTGTTCACATCACCACCGCTGGAGAACACTACAGGGAAGTCAACAGTTTTCCCCAACAAGTGCATCAGACAAAAACAAACAAAAGCCTTCAAATGAAAATACATTATATCACCTTCTTCATTTTCAGAACCTGTTCACTTGGATCAGCACAGCCTGAGGCTTTTCATCATTTCCTACAGGTGTACTGAACGTCTGAAGAATCGTGATGTCTGGTGAAATGATATTAGGAAACTGTGTATGAGTGTTTTACCTATCAATAAATGTTTCATCTCGTGAGAAATGTTCATTGATCTCCTAACTTAGTGCTCTCTGTAAGTATGCCTTCTTGATGATATTATTTGAATGTTTACTTAGGGTACCATGAAAACTGTATCAAAAATCTATGCTCAGCAAATTCAAACGCTACAACCAACGCATCAAGTTTTCGAGTATCTTGAACAGTGTTCAACACCAATTGACAATTATTTAGTGTTTGTGCCTTTTATCTTGAAGAAAAGTAAGTTTTTATATTTCTATAGCGCTCTTCTATTCGTTCTGGTCGCTTTGATGTTTCAATCAGCCATTCCTCTTGAGAATATCGGCCAGGTACGTGCGAACAAAGTGTCAATATTGATAATCAGTATCCGCTTACCGGCCGTGGGTTCGATTCTCAGCGACTACAGAAATTTTTCTGATGGCCAAAGAAGGTGTTTTGGGATCACACGTTGAAAGGTATAAGGTCCCCGTCATTCATTGCTCGCACAAGTCTCTTGAAGACTTCTGAGGGTTGCTCGTTAGGGGGAGTAACCGAATGAAAGATAGAACAATCTTAGAGAAAATTATTTTTTGTTTTTTCAAAACAGAGCATTCATTAGGCCATCGTGAATATTATTTCAAAAAGTTTTTGCAACATCCTCTATCGCGAAAACGAGAATCAAAGATCATTCATTGAAGTAATATAGCCTGATGAAGGATCACTCTATTGAAATAGAAACATAGTTTTCTCAAGTTTGCCTGGAAATAACATATTACCTCCAAATGAAGAGAAATCTGTAGCACCAATGTTTCCACGCCATTCTAGACATTTTTCGATTGAGCAGTTGGTGCTATTGAAATTATGATAGCGCGCCAATTCAGTGATGTGCGTGACTGTCTTTAACATAGTGTATCAAACATAGGCAAAGGATATTTCAAATGCGAGTGAAAATTATTCCTTTTATTTATGTGTCATAAATAGTCTTAATTTGCATTAAGATCATTTGAAACTGATGTTTACTGAAATTTCAAAGTGAAAAGTCGGTGGCCGGTTACTAGATATTCATTTTTATGAAAGAAGAACACAATATGTTGTTTTTTTTCGGCTTATTGATATGATCAATTGAGCATTTCTTTCATGCATCACATAATATGATTCTTTTGTAAAACTCAGTCCACTGTCCAACTACTGACTGATTGTTCTAAAATTGTTGTTCTAAAATTGTTCTATCCGTCATTCGAAAGTCTTGTGCGAGCAAGGAATGACCCTATACATTGAGAGGCTTATATGAAAAATAGTCTTCATGTGTGCATATTATATTCAAGCATTATTATGCATTTTATCTGCCACTGAATCCGCCGAATATTTCAAAACCTGATACTCTTACAATAGATGAGCTATAGACAACAATAATTAACGAGTGAGTATAAAGGACATACACGGGTTCTCTTATCGTTTTTTCACGAAATCAACGAACTACCGAAATCAGACATCTGTTCAAGTTGGACCGTTGAAACAGGATGCCGTTATCTTGGTTGTTCTATATTTGGCGCATACAGAAAATCATATTCTTTCAAAGCCTAGAAAGATGATTGAATCAGCTGAGTTATAGACTACAATTAACGGACAATAAAGGAAATAATCCAATTATTATTGATTCTCTTATCGTTCCATATGAGATACAAGGAACTATCGGAATCACACAAAAAAAAACAGCTGTTCAAGCTGAAACAAGAGCTGTTTCTAGTCCTAGACCTAATATTCAATATCCCACACTGAAAAATATTTCTGCTATACAGGGCGGGTCAGCAAGAAATGTCGCTACCTCGTTTTTCATTTTTGTGACTCTCAGAGTGTCAGTCGGTTGGAGGCAGTCAGTGAGTTAACATCGCATCTTCAGTCAATCTAAACAATGGAAAAAATACTATTCTTTTATGGATCAAAAGCTGTAAAGAAAATCGGGCAATTACATGTGGAAGATGATGACGTCATGTTATATATTACATATTATGTGGACGGGTTTCCGACATCTTTTGCTCTAATACCTAGCATGAACTTTGACCCTTTGGGAAAACATAATAGCCCGAAAACTATAAATTTCATCTATACTATGATGGAGTATCGGAGAAGAGGATTCGCATCTAAACTGATACTACACATCAAGAAGATGGATCAATTTTCTACCTTTTGTTCAGACATTGGATCTGAGGAATTATTTGAAGAATGTTTGTGTATTGATTATGGTGATATGAATGGTTCTGTGATGTATAGGTATCCATAATAAAAAAGATTTAGGAAAAGTTTATTATTTTATTCAAAATCGCAACTAATTCACAATGAGTCGTTATACAGGGTGTTTTAACAAAATCATATAGTCACATGTCTGATCAACAAATACCGACTAAAGTAAGTGGAGTTGACTAGTCATTGCGTGTTATTCTCAAATAACAATAAAAGACGGATAAATTTCAATCATTTATTTTAGATATGCCAACATCTTCAAGTTCAGTAAGAATAAGGTTGATTTCTTCATTGTTTTGTGGGTCATTATATTTCATTAAATATCTCAGTCTATCTACCAAGAAATTCGGATCTGTCCATCCATCTAAAATATTGAACTCGTCATCCCCACTACTGGCTTCAGGTTCCACTCTTGACTTTAAGCGTTTAGACTGGGTCTCATTTTCGAAGAGTGCTTTGATAACTTCATTGAATTTCTTCTTATCAGCTTATCCGGCCCAATCGTTCTCTATGAATAGCGCTGATTTCCAGCATCTGTTTATACATCTGGTGATCCAAAAGCGTGAACTTTTGAGGGTTCTTGGGAAATAATGATTACAAAGTACTTCTGAAATCGACATTATCTACGACTATGTGTTTATCATCAAAGCGTAAGTTCTTATGGCCGATTGTCCATCTACCATCAACATATTTCGGTCCATAAGCATTTTCATAATCTGCACAGTGATATTCATCTAATGCTTGCTCTGATGAATGGGGCTCCATGATGTGGACGCTATGGTGTCTGATATACGAATGAACATTCGATTACATCTGTAGGTATCTGTAGGCCTCTGTAGGCATCTGTAGGGATCTGTGGGCATCTGTAGACATCTGTACGTATGCTAAGATGATTTGTGTGAACGCAATTGTCTAATCAGCCCGATTATTCATGAACAGGAGTGATGGACATTTGGCGGTACATGTCAGTTCTAGTCAAGAATTTCCCACATTTCTCACACAATAGCTTATAGGGAAATTTTCTCTTTTTAAAACTTTTCCAGGTGCTATTGATGTTGAATGGAATCCGCTCTCCACTATTGAGGCATTCTATTATAAAACAATTATTACAACGTTCTCGTACAGTACACAGCTGATGACAGCGCTCACAAATATTAGCCATAACTACTCTATAAGACAGTTGGATGTGAAATGATCTACTGGATAGTGAAATATGTAATAATGATTACAGTGTCGATGATATAATGATCATGATATTAGCTTCGAGTAGCATTTTCACTATATTAGATATTGACGTAGATTTTTTCGTATACCTATCTCAGTTATTTTCCCGTTGCGAATTATTATTTCGAACGATTCATGAAACAGATAATTCAACTAATTAGTCTAGTCGAGTCATTTTTCAAGATATCAAACGAATGAAATATTGAAAGGTCACACTACTCCTCATCCGTCAATTCGTGTCACTGCATGCAGGTGGCGCTGCGAAGACTGCCTACATTTCGCCGCTGAACGTCTGTCGGAATCCTATAAATAATGTGACCATGTGAAACATAAATTAATCTAACTTGCATGAAATCTCATCAGTAAGTAGTTTACTCAACTAATATTTTATATCAATCTAAAATGATGAATGAATGATGAAAACACAAACACATAGTTGATTTGAACGATATAGGAGCCACGTAGAGTAATTATTTCAATCATTTTTCCGGTGGATCCTACACTGTTCATAGTGTGGAATCTACTTTGTACTATTATATTCCCAACTCTCAACCTTTGTGACTATGTAATATTCGGTTATTGCATTTCACTCTGGAGTGATATTGACACTAGCTTGAGTTTTGAGTAGGATGTTCACTATCGATATTGTTTCTTTCAACTCTTTGTGTTTATTCAATATATTTAGAGAGATAAATAGAATTAGTTTCAATGTGCTTGCATTGACACTAATTGAGAAGATTACACTATAATATACAAAACTATAGAGTTGAATCATTTACTCAAAAGCTTAGTGGTCCTCCTGGGAACAGGTGTTGATATTCACTCTATTTTTTTATTGTGTATCCGTCTATAAATATGAGATCATAGAAAGAATCCAGGAGTGATCTGCGCATTCGTTTCAATGTGTAGGAGTGCGCATGCGTGGACAAAACTAGATCTGAGATAAAGGGGTGATCTGCGCATGCGTCTGAGAAGGTCGAATGCTCAAACTTCAAATTCTTTCGATCTATCGCATTCTATCACTGACTGCGCTTGAGTGCAGACGTATTTTTGTGTGTCAATTAGAGTTGTTATTTTTTCAGTCGTGGAAATGTCGCTGTTCACCGATTTGGTGAAGCATATCACATCCATTTTGGGGCTTCTGACTTCGAATTATGATGAAAAAATTGCACAGGAAGGATTGCGGGAATGCCAGAAGGGGATAAAGCGGCTTAATAGGGCTTTGAAGAATTCGGAGAATTTCGGTGAGAAGCAACACCTGGAAGCCTGTCTCCGGAATATCAGAAGTTTGCGGAACCAGATGAAAGCACTTCAGAAGAAGGGGGACGGACTTGCATCGAGAAAGGAAACTGCTAAACATCGAGTTCGCTGGAAAGATTCTCTGTCTGCTTTTAATAGCAGGATTCGGACAGGGGTAATCTCAAACATGAAGCATAAGGATCTTGCTACCTTTTTGACTGATTGCAAAGCGTTGTTCAACTGGCAAAGATTACAGCACCAATTTTGACCGAGTTGGAGGAATTCCAAGAGCGTGAGAGCGGATGGGCGCTGAAATATATCATCAATTTGGGGGTGAACATCAACAAGTTTACTCCTCAACTTGGCTCTTCATAAATCGAGTTGCCTTCCCAGATAAAGCGGAAACAAGCTTGCATCAACGTAAAAAACGAAGATGAATTATGCTTTGCTTGGGCTGTGACATCTGCGATGTATCCTGATGTGCATGATACAGATAGAACATCCTCATACCCCCACCCTTCTACAGTTCTCAACCTCAAGGGCATTCAGTTTCCGATGACAGTCAAACAGATTCCTCGGTTCGAAAAACAGAATGGTATATCGATCAATCTTTACATTCTACAAAAGAAATCCAAAAACTCGCAGACTTTGCCCACATACTTGACAAAGCATAAGAAAGACCGACATGTCAATTTCCTACTTGTTCAGGATCAGTACTTTGATGAAAAAGATGCTTGCGAAACATCCCCCACCAAGTATCATTATGTGTGGGTGAAGGATCTGTCCAGACTGCTATCTTTTCAGCTGAGCAAACATGGATATAAGAACTTAATCTGTGACCGCTGTCTCCATTACTTCTATCCTGAAGATAAACTCATCGACCATACTGAGAATTGCATAAGGATAAATGAGACTGCAATCAGAATGCCTGAGGAGGGGAAAAACATTCTGAAATTCAAGAACCATAAAAACAAGAAGAAGGCCCCATTCATAGTTTATGCTGATTTGGAGTCTGTTTTGGAGAATACTGAAGATCCAAAGAAGCCTCAGCACCACGTTCCAGCTGCCGTAGGATACTTTATGAAATGCTCCTAAGACGATTCCCTCTCCTTTTATCGTTCGTACCGAGGGCAGGACTGTATGGCGTGGTTCGCTGATGAGCTCAACCAGTTGGCTGAGGATATGTCTACGGTGTTCTTATGTCCATACAACATCGACATGACTGCTGAACAGGAAGCAGAATTCAGAAAAGCAACATACTGCCACATTTGTGAACAACCTTTTGGACGTGATGATAAGAAAGTACGTGACCTTACGCATCTCATTCCGGAAAACAACTACAGAGGTCCTGCACATGAAAGCTGCAACGTTGGATACCAAGACAGCCATGTGGTGCCTGTTGTGTTCCACAATCTGAGTGGTTATGATGCGAATTTCATCATTGAGGATATAGCATCTAAAATGAAGGGTAGAGTTGATTTGTTGCCAATCACTAAAGAAAAATACATCTCCTTCACGAAACACGTCGATGAGACTCCAATTCAGTTCCGTTCCATTGACTCGTTTCGCTTCATGAACTCTTCTTCAGACAAGTTGGCATCATATCTAGAGGAATTTCCGAACTTGAGGTCACAATTCAGCGAAATTCCTGAAGAACATTTTCAAGTATTGACTAAAAAAGGTGTGATGCCAGTAGTGTATTAATAAGAGGGCTGTAACGGCACCCCCCACCCTAGGCACCCCCCACCCAACCCCCTATGAGAGTTCTGTAATGGCACCCCCCACCCAACCTCCTATGAGAGTTCTGTAACGGCACCTCCTACCCTCCCCAACCTGCTATGAGAGTTCTGTAACACTGCCTGCTATGAGAGTTCTGTAACAGCACCTCCTACCCTTCCCCAACCTGCTATGAGAGTTCTGTAACACTGCCTGCTATGAGAGTTCTGTAACAGCACCTCCTACCCCACCCAATCTGCTATGAGAGTTCTGTAACACTGCCTGCTATGAGAGTTCTGTAACAGCACCCCACACCCAACCTGCTATGAGAGTTCTGTAACACAGCCTGCTATGAGAGTTCTGTGACAGCACCTCACACCCAACTTGCTATGGGAGTTCTGTAACGCACCCCCCATTTCCAAGACATAGTTATAACAACAAATTCAATTTTTGAATCAGTTATACATTGATACTAGTCATATTGACTTCGAACGTATCAACAGTACTGAGAATGTGTATCGAAGATTTTTCTATCCCAAGATCTTGGTATAATTCATTCGATAAGCGGCTACTGTCATACAAAAATTGGACCGGAAATCAACAACCTATAGAACTGGCTAAAGCAGGATTTTATTTCAAAGGAAAAAATGATGTTGTGGAATGTTTTCAATGTGGGGTTGGAATACACATGTGGAATCATGAAGATATTCCTATTGAGGACCACTTGAAGTATTCAAAGATTTGTCCGTATGCTAATCTAATAAAGGATATTTTATACAAGTCAGAAGATGAGGTAAACCTTTCGAAGAATGAAGAACCAAAAGATTGCTGTGTGGGTTCAGTGCATTCCAAAGTAAATTTATTACATGTTTTGTGCACACTATTATCTATGAATATTTTGCTAGATATCTTCAATAAAATCTATTGAAATTTATTTGAGTTTTATTAAAGATTATTCTAACAACCGGATATGGAACACCTTACCAGTACCTACGAAAATATATTTTATAACTCATTATGAAAAAGAAAATCATATCAATACATTTCACCGACAGAGACTACAGAGATTAAAGTATAAGAGACGATACAGAACGTAGATATGTTGGGTTATCAAGGCGACATGAACCGTTTCTAGTTTACAATTCTTCGGGTGCGCATAGACTATATTGTATAGAACGAAAGTGTCGACTTGATTCAAGGTCCTGAATCCAAAACATATTCCCTAGATTAGTTCTTTCGCGACTAATAGTGTGATAATAATTGAAATAAGGATAATATTAATAATGATAATAATAATAATAATAACAATAATGACAATAATAATAATAATTATAACGAGATTACGAAGCAAATATCAATGATTATAACAAATAAGTAACGCTTAACAAATAACGCTACTGGTCGATGTAGAGAAATAATGACTGGCAATATGTTTTGCATCATTTAAATTCTAATAAATACCCAAGACATTATACAGAAGAGTCTTTTCGAGCTAGGCTAATTGAAATGTAAATTTAATGGCCTGGTCCGCAGATCGCCGCAGGCTCATAATTTCCAAACGACCGTCAGTAAATTGGACAGACTATTTAACTGAATTTTCATGAAGAATAAAAAATAAGTAATATATAGCTAATGTGAGATGCTCTCACATTTATTATCTTCTGACTCACAAAGTTTTTCAAATAGGTATTTTTTTAATGGAATAAAAATAGTAGTGGAAATGAATAAATATTTATTTAAGCAACCTAACCAAACTTTCTATGTTTTTGATATCCACGTCCACCCGACCCATATCCTCAACCAGGAGGCTCACGAAATTCTTGAAGTAGGCTATCCGTTTTGACATTTTCATACGCTGACCCTTCAGGATAGTCAGCCTACCTGTAGCATATGTGAGTACTCCATTTCGCCAGTCAGCTGCATCCCGTTCCATTTCCTCCTTCTGGTTTGCGATACAACCCCGGAGAATCATATCCATATCAGTATCCAGATCTCCGTGGACGTCGCTGGGTCTTGCAACCCTCTTGGTGGTGTTGCTTCTGGTGGAAATGGGCTGGGTGACAGCTGGCTGGGTGGCGTTGGGTCTGGTGGTTGCCACAGCTGGTTGGGTTGCCATGGATATGACAGCTGGCTGGGTGGTCGTGGTGTAGTAAGCCGGTTGGGTGGTCGCGGTGTAGTAAGCCGGTTGGGTGGTCGCGGTGAACATGGCAGATTGGCTGGTTGTGGTGAACTGTGCAGGAGTGGCCGAGGTCGTCGTTGTCCTTGGCTGCGAGGAAGCTTCTTGTAATACGCTATCATCCAATATGTGGATGATCTCGCTAATACTCCTGTCACAGTTCATCTCAGCCATCTCATCAAGCGACATGGATTCGAAACTACTCATGATGATACACTGATAATATTTCAAGCGGCGTTGAAACGAAGTGAAGATGTGAACGCAAAATCGTCTTTAAATATGATTTCTGTGGTAGAGCGTGGTAGTGGAACTTGTCTTGACCATACAAAGCGGTTTTTTGCCATTCTCTTCTCAGGGGCAGTGTGTTACGATTCCTCAAACTGATCATCATTACCGGAAATTATTCAAATTTCTGTGGAATATCTCGACTTCTGAATGGTGGTTAGTATGTATTAATCAATTACTACCCATTATTTGATAGAATTGAAAATGTCGCTTCAGTATTTGTGATACATTGCAATCAAGAACGATTTTATCAATAATGAAAACTTTATTAAGGTGTAGTATATCTATTTTTTCTCGAATAGAACATATTCGTCAGTACAGTACCTATATAAACCACAATTTTTGGAATTCGAAAAATCTGTTTAATCATTTTATATTGATTCATCTACCTGATTGTGAAAACATGAATGCTAGTAATACAACCAGAATGAATATTACTTTTTGATCAAATCTCTATTTGAAATTATCGAAATAGCCCCCCCCCCTTCGTGATAATATCAGTGATATATGTTGGGTGAACTGCAATACTTTTGAAGGATCACGAGACACTCAAATAGTATATTGTTTAACGAGCACGGAATGATAGTCATTTTCCACGAGATTGATGCAAAATCATATAAGTAGGGAATTATCATTTCGTACAAGTCATACACTATAGTTTTTCTACGGCTGTAACATATAACAGCGAAATTTGTTATTCTTTCGGATTGTTACCATCTGATTTTCTCGTAATGCTAATCTATTAAATAGAGGTAGCTTGACATTTCATGAAAGATGAGATTTTGTGAAATGATAACACAACGAAGTAACTCATTGATTTATCGAACACACTGAAATAGGAGAAATTTTCTCGTTGGAAAAAATGTTCTTATCATAATTTCAGATCAATTTCGAGTAAAGTTTATTTCCAATTCCGTTACTCATAATCATTATTATAGGTTGAGAGCTTATTTGTAATTAAAAATTCATTGTTTTCTCTTTGAAAGGGATACTTTGACACTGATTGGTTTACGCAACTCTACATACAATGGAATACATGAAAATATGTCATTTGTTCATAGTGATACAAATTCTTTGAACATGAGAATTCATTCTTTTCGAAAAGCATACTTTGACATTGGTTGGTGTTTCCGCAACTATACAGATACAAGAAGATACTTAAAAATATCTTATTAGTTCATTACCATGAACATATAATTGATTCTGCTAGATTATTATCGGTATCTGGTAAATACTAGATAGGAAATGTGAATGTGTTGAAAATAATGACCTCGACTAGATCATTGAAAACTCGTCTCGTACCAGCTGGTGAAACAAAAACCACAATTTGATGACTTGTTCTAAGAAGGTGTGTGTAGGTCGCGATTCCCTGTGAGAAAAAAACGTCCTCGAATCCACCTCGACTGAAACATGTCTTGTATCCGGTATAATGAAAACTGGCTACTCGTTTGGAAAGGTCGTTTTTGAGAAGTGGTTTTAATGTGATTGCAAAACGAATAAACATTGAAATGATGACCTCAACTAGATCATTAAAAACTCGTACCAGCTGGTGAAAGGAAAAACATAATTTGATGACTTGTTATAAGAAGGTCGCGATCGAGAAAATAACAACCTTGAATTCAGCTCGACTGTAACGTGTCTTGTATCCGGTATTATAAAACTCGTTTGGGAAAGTCGTTTTGAGAAGTTGTTTCGAAGTGATTGTGAATCAAATCAACATTGAAAACGCGTCTCACCATTCGAGGCCAGGAAAATGAAATTATTCAAATTGGAACACCTGCCTTTCAAGTATGGATCAGTATAAACTAGTTTCGAGGAGTAGGTTCGATTTCAATCTTACCGCGATTCACCTGATTTATTTTTAGCCAACCAATAAAGTGGGGTTTTGATGTGATTCTCACTCGAATTGTATTATTCTCTAGGAAATATATTCGGGGGATAAATAATGTACAGTCGTTTCCAAGTAAATAATAGCCTGTTGGATTCATCCCCCCACCCCATACATTCAATCAGATTGGAGCTTTAAATACCGTTTACACAATATCAAGGACTAAGTAATAGTTCCAGTTTCATTCGTTCACTTTGATCAGTCAATTACATTAAAAATGCAGTGCTCGCAGTGTGGAAAAGAATTCTCTGCAAGAAAAAGTTTATTACGCCACTTAAGGGAGAGCAAACATGTTGATGACAATATGGGAGGATCATCCAAAAAAATCAAAATATCTCCGAAACATGAAATGAATCCAACGATTCAAAACGAACAGTTAGGACAAGGAAGGAGAAGAAATGTTCTGGAAGTACGAGCTGATGGTATAGAACGAATCAGTAGTGCATTCAAATGTCGAATTTCAAGCTATAAGTTCTCTACAAAACATCATCATATCGATCATCATGAATTTTTTGATGATATAAAAAATAATGTCCTTTCCATTTTCACCGAATACATTGAAAAATTTCGAGCTCTGAAATTACACTTCGAGTTGTTTTCGGTATACATAATACCTGAAAAGAATATCTCTGATTTGAAATCTTTCAATACGAAGAACAGAATTATAACTCAATCCACCAATTTAGAAGAAATGTATGAAGATTTTGAAACGGATATCATGTCAAAGACGTCAGCTATACAGGAAAAAGACTCTGGTAAGTCAACTGTCAAATTGGAAATTCTCAAATTGATAGTATAATATTTCAAGGATGGATTTTGCAACAAATCGCGTTCCTGGAAGTCAATATCAACAAGTACAGCCCTCTTTCAGGATCCTCCTTCATAAAACTACCCAAACAGATTGAAAACAGAAAAGCTGTTTTGAATATTCATAACCAAGATGAGAAGTGCTTCGCTTATGCAGTCAACGCAGCCCTTTTTGCTGCTACTGGCAACCCACAGCGTGTATCCTCATACCCAGATTATTCGACACTACTCAATTTCGAAGGTATAGATTTTCCTGTAAAACTGACGAATATATCAAAATTTGAATTATTGAATAATATATCAATTAACGTTTTCAGTCTAGATAATTTTTTTAAGGATGGTAAAATAATAACTGAAGTAGTAGGACCATTATATTTCACTAAATGTAAAAAAAATACTCATGTGAATCTTTTACTCATCACAGATGATAAAGGAAACAGTCACTATTGTTATATAAAAGATCTTTCTCGATTAGTATCGAATCAGAAATCTAAGCATAACGGACGATGTTTCATTTGCAATGGCTGCCTTCAGTTCTTTAGAACTCAAAGAGAGTTAACGCTTCATGAGAGCAACGATTGCAATTTTATATATACAAAATTACCGACACGCGCTATGACTACTAATAAATTAGGGGAAGAGGTTCCTGAGAATATTCTGAAATTTGTTAATCTTGAAAAACAGCTCACAGTTCCATTCGTTATGTACGCAGATTTTGAGAGTATTTTGAAACCAATTGAATATAATGAACCTAATAGCGACAAAGCATTCACAGTTAAAACCTATGAACATATTCCATACTCCTTCTCTTTTTACATCAAATGTAGCTTTGATGATTCGTTATCAAAATTGATTCATTATCGTGGCATTGATGCTGCAGATGTATTTGTCACTGAAATAGAGCAAGAAGTTATTCAACTCTACAGTGATCATTTGAAGTATCCTAAAGAAATGTTACCTCTTACAAACGTGCAGGAAGAGAGTTTTCGGAGCAGTACTACATGTCATATTTGTCAAAAAATAATTGGGGTTAATGAGGTTAGAGTCAGAGACCACTGTCATATGACAGGTCACTATAGGGGCGTGGCACATTCTAAATGTAATTTAAATCACAAGATCCCCAAATTCATCCCCGTATTTTTACATAACCTCACAAATTACGATTGTCATCTTTTCATCAAGAAACTGGCCTCGAATAAAGAAAAAATAGATGTTTCAGCACAAAACAAAGAAAAATACATATCATTCTCAAAACATTTTCTAATTGAAAGGGGTGAGGGTGAAGTAAGAAACGTATATATGAAATTACGATTTCTTGACTCATTCCGTTCTCTACCTGGATCTATCGATAAATTGAGTAGAACATTGCAGTCAGACCAGTGTACGGAAATTAGGAAATATTTTCCTAATCAGAACGAGTTTGATCAAATTAGACAAAAGGGTATTTTTCCTTATTCATACGTGAATTCTATTGAAAAGTTGAATGAAACAAAGTTGCCACGTCGAAATGATTTCTTCGACATTCTGCGTGGTCAGGATGTAAGTTTGAAAGATTACAACAGGGCCAAAAATGTATGGAATATTTTCAAATGTGAAACTTTGGGTGATTACTCCGATGTTTACCTCAAATCTGATGTATTATTACTTGCAGATATATTCGAAAATTTTCGAGAATTTTGTGTACGAATATATAAGCTCGATCCTGCACAATATTATACAGCTCCTTCATTAACTTGGGATGCCATGCTACGTAATACAGGAACCCAACTCGAACTAATTACCGATATAAACATGCTACATTTTTTCAGAAAAAGGATTCGGGGTGGGGTTAGTCAATGTTCGACAAGGAAAGCTTCAGCTAATAACAAATTCCTCCCAAACTATGATAGCTCCAAATCTAATTCATATCTTTTGTATCTAGATGCGACCAATCTTTATGGTTGCGCGATGAGTGAACCCCTTCCAAAAGGTGAATTCAGATGGTTAACACAAGCAGAAATTTCAAATTTCGATTGTTCGTTATATGAAGATGATTCTGATAAGGGTAACGTTCTAGAAGTAGATTTGGAATATCCTGAAAAACTACATGACACCCATAAAT
>OU896715.1:32821938-33076127 GCA_918026855.4 Phaedon cochleariae
TTTTCGCCAAATGATATTAAAAGTGGCTTCTCAATGATAGTTAGAGAGAGTTTCTTGCTTTAAGTGATATTTTGAATGAAATCGGTTCTTCACCTTTGTAAAAAACTTTGCGAAAAACGAATTTGGCTAAATTACCTGAGTAGAAAAGAAGAATGAGCTAGCTCGACTGCTAGCTGTAGTATCTTGCTCATTTTTCCACCTATAGGGATTGTGAAAAATATGTTTGGCATTTAATGTTGTTCGTTTCTTAGTAGTATTTTAAAAATTTATATTATCCATGCTTGAAATATTTCATCAGTCTTGATGAAGGTAAATAGTTCTTGAAGTTGCTGTAATAGCTGAAAGCGAACCGATCTGAGATTGTTTTACAAACATACTGAGACCCTATAGCTTTCAAAGTTGTTAAATACTATGTGAAACTAATCTCTGATTGTGAATGAAGTTTGAATTTGCACTTATATTCTGAATATATTCTTACTGACTTATATTATGTATGTTATACATACCTCAACTTTCTGTCGCATACGCTAAGGAATCTCAAATTGATTAGGATGCAATAAATCGAAGTAATTTCAGGCGAAAAATCAAAGATTCCGAATTTTTTCATCCATTTTGATCCCTCTAAAATTCTGAATCCAGTACATTGGGAAACAAATCATCGAGTGGGTGATAGGATTTTTCAAAATGCTGAACTTCAACCCACAGTATCTCCAAACATCAATCATTTGGTAGTCATTTTAATTCTCATTACGTTACTAGATTGTGAGGACCGAGTTGATAGAACTGCTTAATATTTCATATCATTTAGCCTTTTTGGTATATTATTTTATAACAACTAATGCTCATTGATTATGAAGATATAATTTGATATTTAGGCTGGAATAATATAGCTGAATCATTTCTAGATGACAGATCAATGTAATTTTTGATATTTCTCTGTGATTGATCCTACATCATATATCAGATTGATAATAGCTTAACAAAATATGCATGTTATTTTCAGACCACATTGAAGAGAAAATTTTGGCGATCGTAAGGAGCTGGCTGCCTCCTTACCTACGTGTGAGTATACTATCCTTATGTAATATTTTCAATTCTGGAAGAATAATGTCATTACATCAAAATTTTAGGAATAAGAAATGTTCAGCTCTGACGTAGAATCATGTTTCAATATTGATCTCCTAACTAAATTTAAGTCTAATGTGTATGCGTTTACAGAAATGTCATTGTTGGATTAGTCTTCCACGAGTGACGTCGGGTCTGTGTGAAGTAGGTAAATTCATCACGTTTACAGAAATGTTATAGTCTAGTACTAGTATCTGTGAGATCCGGACGTTTTCAGTTATTTTTTTTCGGTTCATACATATCATCTGTTGATTTTTCCTTATTTTTTGTTCGTTTTTCGATAATTATGATGAAAATATTCATTGTATTATGTTGATGTGCTGAATATTTATACTTATTTCAAAAACACCTTGTATTTTCTTCAGGGGACCAGGAAAAATGAATTGCTGCAAAGAGATATTTGTGTATAGTACGTAGGGATTATTTGTTCCATATGATGATATGATATTGCATAGTTTCCTAACGTGTTACGTATACAATATTTTTCTAATTTCAATGAAAAATCCGCTTGAAGTGGAATAATAACTAGTTCTGTGTGCTGATTATGCTTGAAATGTAGTTGGCAAGTTGACTTCGCCCGTCAAACAATAATTCTAAATAAATCAAATTCATGAAATAGATTTGTTTTGAAACTATCACTAGTGGAAATGTATGATTCAACATTAACATACATTCATTTTTTTTCATCCATCCATATTTTTATTACTTAACGGGTGTTGAAATATCTAGTTATATATAATATTTCGCTTTATGTAACTAGTTATGTGAAGTCAAAATTATAAAAAATTACTAATTTGCGCGCTGCGATAATATAAAATCAATAAAGTTTTTCTTTCCAGAACAAGCCGATTGCAATTATGTTTGGGCCTGGGGGCAGTGGGGTGGTGCCCCCTGAGATGGTGTGTATAGGCTCCGCGGGCCCATATCGTATATGGGCTTACATGACGCAGACGGGGACGGTGGTGTGGGCCATTTATTGAATAAAATTTAAAAAATATTTATGTCTCTTTTCCTTCCCTCCCAAATTGAGCTAGATGTTAGTTTGATCACAGAAACATATGCTAAAGCCAGAATCATTGCAAGTGAAAAATTCATTCGTAAGTAACCCTAGTTCTCACATTATGAATCAATGGAGTAGTATGGATCAGTCAAAATTTTCTAAAAAATATAAAATACTCAACTTACCGGTGCTTCTATACTAATACACTTCTTTTTTTCAGTCTGCTGTACAAAATTCTCTTTTTATATGTTAGTCGTTTCCTGTTTTTTCATAAATCCAACCACTTCTAAGCCTCAAATCAGCCTTCAGAAATGTGTTTTTCCCAAACGTCATTGAGAAATAAAGCCAGTAGAGTTTTCCCATATTTTATGTTCGATAACAAATTTGTGTTTTTCTTGAAACCTATAATCATGAAACAGGAAGCTCTTATCATAATGGTAATTCAACTTTATTTTCAGTCTTGAATGTCGACGCGTATGTGAGGTTCCTCTATCGCGCTTTTTTTTTAAAATCATGTGTATGAATTTGTGCAGTGGTGTTCGTTTTCCAAAGAATCGTGTATGAAAATAGGGAGAAGCGATTTTTGTTTTATTCAAATTGTTTTTTCACTATTCCCATTCATTATTCGGATTCTCATCAAGGCTATATAAAAAAGAAAGGTAAAAGTGCTTCTCTAAATGCTTTATATTTTTCCCTATATAGATACCAAGTCATGTAGAACACGTCTTCTATATAGATGCATCAAGTAATCAAAAAGTTGTGTATGAAATCTCGCATCGCGAGTTTTGGCTGAAGGCCCACAGACTTGAGATACCAATCATTTGCTATGAAATAAATGTGAGTACCTTGCTGATAGAGTGCTAGAGTATCTCTGCGCAGGCTGTTTTTTCAATATTTCCTTAGCCGCTAGCGGCACTAGCCCGTTTTTGGGTTGAGTCAGGCTCAGGAATTGTTAAATAATATTTGGATTTGTATTGAGCGCACTTTGATGCAAGATAACGCGACACCACGTATTTTGCTATCTAGCGAGTAGCCTGATAACATCTATCAATCTAATATGTTTGCTGGGCTCACCTTAACTGCTATTCAACGCCCTATTATGCTGTCGTTTGTCATACGTTAATATGTTCGCAGGGTCCGCCTGTCAGTACTTGCCTCCCTGTATATATAGTTTTATTACTATCCAACACCCTGTATAATGATCGGAATCGTCAACTAGCGTCATCTGTCACACCTTTGCTGAGTCCACCTTTAACTTCTTGCCCCGAGTGCCCTATATAAGTTTGTATTGCTATTCAAACACCCTGTATATCGAACGGATTCTGAGTACTCTATCATACGTATGTTCGCTGAGTCTACCTGTGAGACGCCCTATTTCTCATCGCTATTGCTAACTCAGACACCCTGTATATATCATGTTATTGAACGAGTTTTGATAAAGAGTTGTTCGACATATTTCATGGCTGATGAAATCTGGCCCCAGCATCAAATACCTATTTCCATCACATACCTAACTGAACGTTTCCACACACATTTCAAATTATATCTCATAAACTTTGAGACTTTGCATATGGACGAACCATTATTTTCGAAGTGCCCGTTAAAAATTTTTCCCTTAGAGTACCCGCACCCTCTTGAACCCTCTGATACCCCAAAGTGGGGTAGTATTACTGCGGATCACCCTGTATATATTTCTCGACTAATATACAACTCAAACACCCTATATATTAGATTGAATCTTTAGCTAGCAGGTAGCCTATATGCTGGTAGTCTACTCGTCGAAGAGGTATAACGCCTCTTGGGTTCACTCTATATATCTTTTCCCCAACTATTAGCCAACTCATACACCCTGTATATTTCATTTAATTACTTCTCAACTGAAACATCCTGTATATAACCATTCATTTTTTTTGTTACTGAACTGACAGCTTGCAGGTCGCCTGATGGTCACGTGTCATCTCTGTAATCTATCAACGGCCATCTGTCAAACGTCATCTGCCATACGTCATACGTTACTATGATTTCTAAGCCCCACATGAAGTGTGAGACATCTTGAATATATTTTACAATTTTTATTCTACTTGAACACCTAGTTCATTCATCTTGTTATTGATCTGATGACTTGGGAGGTAGCCGGCTTGCAGGTAGCCTGATCACGCGTCATCGATCTTCGATATCTGTCATCGGCCATTTGTCAAACGTCATCTGCCATACGTTATACGTTACTTGTCTAATATGTTCGATGTGCCCACCTAAAGTGTGGTAGTCTAACTGTGGGACACCCTGTTTATATTTTTTAATTTTTATTCAACTTGAACGTCCTGTATATATATCTCGTTATTGGTACCAATGTGTTATTGCAGTTCTTATCAGTAGAGCTCTCTCGTCGGGGTCAGATGACCTTGACGGGGACCGTTTTTGCTATTTTTGAGCTTAAAATTCGCTGAAAGAGTCCGTAGACCTAGGGAAAAATCTGGTCTGCTTTACATTGGCTCTTATGGGGCTTTCCGCTGCACATCGCGGAATTTCCGTAGAATCTGGGGAAAAAGGACTTCGAATTTTGAAAATTGGTCTGATTCTCTCATAGCTGATTTACTATCGTAGGAATTTGATGAGAATTGGCCTACAATATATGAGATTTCTATGTGACAGTATTTTTTCAGGTCTGATCGGGTATGATTTCATATTAAATCACCCGAAACATGATACCTATTTCGCTTCCTGCGGATTACATCCCATCACACTAAACGCTATCCCCTAGTTCTTCTGACTTAGATTACCAGTTTTGGTAGAGAGTTGTTTGACATATTTTATGAATCAACCAGAATAACTCCTATGGTAAAACACTGAGCTGTTATATGAGTTTTAGTTTTGAATAGTTGTTCGATATTTTTTTCATCGCTTGGAGCGCACGAAAGGGTGTTATTTCCTCGTTGTTTGATGCAGAATGTTTAGCATTATCAGTATAGTATATTTGGAGCTTTCCAGATACATATTCCATCATTTTCATTGCTACCTCTGAGTATGATGATATCTAGAAAACTTTGCATATAGATGAATAATCTTTTTTGTAGAGTATTTGACAGCTATATATTTTCTTTGTCTGAAGGCTGCCATGTTCATTTTTTCTGTATAATCTCTAATGCCTAACACCCTGAGCCCCTAGCGCTTCCTTACATTTCGAGTTCTGGTTAAGAGTTGTTTGATATATTCCGTGGGTTCTTCCTTTAGTAAAGTTGTTAAATGAGTTTTGGTAAAGAGTTTTTATATATATTCTGAGTTGGATATTGAATGGGTGTTATTTCTTCGTTATTTGATGCAAAATGTTCAGTATTATTAGTCTTGTATATTTTGAGCTCTTCAGATATCTATAATATCATTTTTTCCATCCTGCTTGTCAGTATAATGATAGTGATCGCGTCACGTTGATTTCTCATTGATTTTGCTGATATATAGAGAATTTTCGGACTTCGTATATAGGTCTATAAAGAATCTTTCTTGTAGAGTATTTGATAGCTATATCTTTTCTTTGTCTGAAGGCTGCCATGTTTTTTTTTCTGTATAATCTCTAATGCCCAACGCCCCAAACCTCTGGCGGCCCCCTTACATTTCGAGTTCTGGTAGAGAGTTATCGTTCGATATATTTCGCGGGTTCTTCTTTAAGTGAAGCATAGAGCTTTTGAATGAGTTTTGATAAAGAGTTCCTCGATATATCTCAAGGTGGACGGTGAAAGGATGTGCCTCCTCCGTTGTTTGATGCAAAATGTTCAGCATTATTGGTCAAGTATATTTTAAGCTTTCCAGGTATCTATAATATCATTTTTTTCATGCTGCTTGTCAGTATTATAATAATAGTGATTGCGTCACGCTAATTTTCCATTGATTTTATCGATATATTATAGGTATAATAAGAATCGTTCTTGTAGAGTAGTTGACAGTCATATGTTCTTTCTGTCTGATTGCTGCCATGTTTATTTTTTCTGTATAATCGCCAATTCCTAAGGCCCCTAACCCGTCACATTATGAGTTTTGGTAGTGAAATTTTCACATATTTCTCAAGCACTTCTTTGGTGGAGCACCGATCTTTCTTTCTTTTTTTTTGTTTAAGAGTTCTTCGACAATTTTGTCTGATATATGCCAGGCATGCTTATAGTAGATAGTTTTCGCAGCGAGTTTCTCTGTATATTTTCTCATCAGAGCCCTGAAAATTGATCGGAATCAACAGTCAGCGCGTCATCTGTCATACGTTGCCTGTCTAATATATTTGAATGATGTGTCTCGTTTTTTATGAGGTCACTGAAATGGGAATATGTAGTATAAATCGTTTGTACTAAATATGAGCGTTCGTTTTCGGTGGAGCAATGAATCATAGGCCAAAATTTTCGCGTGATATCAGTTGGGCGCTATTTTGAATCGATCCCCAGTTTGTTTCAATAGCCATTTTGATTGAAATTCGTAGGTAATGTCGAATCTAAGTTGGGTGGTTACGTGTCATACGCCGTTAATATTCGTAGGTTAGGTCGACCCTGAGTGTCTGCTTTTGACGAGCGCGTCTCGTGGTATGTTATCTGTCGAATATCATACGTATCATCATTTCAGCGCCATTTCGAACTGGTAACCATTCTGAGGGCCTCAGCTTTTGACGAGCGTGTCACGTGGTATCCGTCAAACGTTAGTTGAGCATTCAGTTTCAGCACCAGAAGGTCACATGTCATCTATCATATGCTATCTACCCTCTGTCATACGTTGGCTGTAATCTACTATAAATGTAAAATATTATTCATGAGACACCCTATATATTTTCATTCAACGATCCTCCCTGTATATCCCATCTTGTTATTGTTGTTGTATTATCGCTATTCTAATCAGCAGCCTGCTGATAGCGTCGGAGCCAGATGACCTCGAGAGAGTAAATTTTTGCTATTTTCGAGCTTGAATTTTCTTATGGAGATTAACATGGGAAAAGTGGACGAAAAGATCTCGTGTCTGTAAAGCTTATTTACTATCTTCACTTGCCTATTGTTCTCGTTATATGTCCTGCGAAGTCGTCTTATATGGTCAGTAGGTCAGTTCCATCGTATCTGCGATAACTGTAGGCATGTCAGATGCTTGAATGCAGAGTTACAGTGAAAACATAGTCGAAGTCAAAGTTTCTTGTTCTCTCTGTTGTGCTTTACGCTCGCTTCGATGTCGTCTTATATGATCTTCACGAGTCATTCTGCTTCAATAGTATCCAGTGTGCAGACTGATGTTGTCGAAGTATCTCCACTTGCCTATTGTTCTCGTAATATGTCCTTCGGAGTCGTCTTATATGGTCAGTAGGTCAGTTCCATCGTATCTGCTATAACTGTAGGCATGTCAGATGCTAGAATGCAGAGTTACAGTGTGAACATAGTCAAAGTCAAAGTTTCTTGTTCTCCTTGTTGTTCCTTACGCTCGCTTCGATGCCGTCTTATATGATCTTCTCGATTCATTCATGTGCAGACTGATAATGTTGAGGTATCTTTACTTGCCTATTGTTAAAATTATATGTCCTTCGAAGTCATCTTATATGGACAGTGCGATAGTATCTACTACAGCTGTAGGCATGACAGATTCTAGGATGTGAAGTTACAGTGTGAACATAGTCAAAGTCAAAGTCAAAGTTTCTTGTGCTGCCTGTTTCCAGATAGCACTGGTTATTCATAGAATATTCTCTAAATATGCTAAAAAGGAGGAGTTTATTCCGAATATTCATCGATTATTCCTAGAATATATACATGCCTCTGGAACATCTAAAAGGAATATTCCAAAGTGAATAGTCGGACATGTTCAGGAAATATTCAGGTATGAATCTTCCAGGAATATTCCCAACTGAATATTCATGAAATATATCCAACTGAATATTCTGTGCGGTATATTCATGAAATATACCCAACTGAATATTCTGTGCGGTATATTCATGAAATATTCTCAACTGAATATTCTGTGGTGTATATTCATGAAATATTCCATGAATATTCCTATGTTTCTCAACACATGAATACCATTTATTATTTCAGAGATGTGAGTATCGAACATCAATTAAATGTAAGGGGATTTTGAAACAAAAAGTGTTCATGATCCGATTTCGAACAATGCTCTCACAAGAACTTGATATGTTTGAAATTATTCAATTCGGTTACTGGCCTAGTGGTCAAGGCGTTGCTCTGATAGTCTTGAAGTCACGAGTTCGATCCCTACTTGGGTCACTTTTTTTTATTTTAGAATATGTTTATTGGAATATTCCAGGAACATTCAACATAGAATATTCTTTTGGGTATATTCTATGATTATCTGAGGAATTTCCATTCGCATATATAGAGAATATTCCACAGATATTCCGGAATATTCCAGATTATTTCTAGAATATTCCAATATTCCAAAAGGACTATGATAGGGAGATTCATGGAATATCTGGTGCTGTCTGGGTTGTGTGCGTTATACCCGCTTCGATGTCGTCTTATATGATCGTTGCGAACTAATATGCTGCGAAAGTATTCATGTCAGATGATAGAGAAACAGTGTGCAGACCGATGTTGTCGAAGTATCTTCACTTGCCTATTCATCTCGTTATCTGGTTGAGTGTAAGAAAGTATTTACCCATTTCGCACATGGGTAAACGCTAACTCTGCCTTTTGATAGTAAGTAACTTTTTTTTATGTTAATGTGTTCCATGTATATATCTCCATACTTATTATCAATAAAAGCGATTATTATTATTATTATTATGTCCTTCAAAGTCTTCCTATATGGTCAGAGCGATCGTATCTGTGTCAACTGTAGGCATGTCAGATGCTAGAATTCCGAGCCACAGTGTAAACATAGTCGAAGTCGAAGTTCATTGTTCTCCTTGTGATATGCGTCTTTTTGATCCTGGAAACACTCGATAATGTCTACCTATGAGTTGTATAACCGACTAATCATTAAGATTGATGAATTCGAAGTTTTGGCCGGACACGCTGGTTTACCGACTATGGTTTGTTGGAATCGAAGTTTTTGCTGTCATATATGCTCCTTGAGAAGGCATTCCAGATGCAAGGATGCAGAGTTACAAACATAGTCGGAGTCGAAAATTCTTGTTCTTCCTGTTATGTGAGTTATGCCCTCTTCGATGCCGTCTTATATAATCGTTGCGAACTTATATGCTCCAAAGGCACACATGTGAGATGATAGAATACAGGAATACAGTGTGCAGACTGATGATGTCGAAGTATCTTCACTTGCCTATTGTTCTCGTTATATGTCCTGCGAAGTCGTCTTATATGGTCAGTAGGTCAGTTCCATCGTATCTGCTATAACTGTAGGCATGTCAGATGCTAGAATGCAGAGTTACAGTGTGAACATAGTCAAAGTCAAAGTCAAAGTTTCTTGTTCTCCTTGTTGTTCGTTACGCTCGCTTCGATGCCGTCTTATATGATCTTCTCGATTCATTCTGCTTCGATAGTATCCATGTTGGATGATTGAATAGGAGGATACAGTGTACAGACTGATGTTGTCGAAGTATCTTCACTCGCCCATTGTTCTCGTTATACATATATCCTTCGTAGTCGTCCAATATGGTCACTGCGATCGTATCTGCTATAACTGTGGGCATGTCAGATGCTAGGATGCGAAGTTACAGTGTAATCATAGTTGAAGTCGAAGTTTCTTGTTCTGCCTGTTGTGTGCGTTATACCCGTTTCGATGTCGTCTTATATGATTGTTGCGATTTAATATGCTCCAGAGGTATCCATGTGATATGATAGAATACAGAGATACAGTATGCAGACTGATGTTGTCGAAGTATCTTCACTTGCCTATTGTTTTCGTTATATGACCTTCGAAATCGTCTCATATGGTCAG
Source organism: Phaedon cochleariae (assembly GCA_918026855.4). Classification (NCBI taxonomy): domain Eukaryota; kingdom Metazoa; phylum Arthropoda; class Insecta; order Coleoptera; family Chrysomelidae; genus Phaedon; species Phaedon cochleariae. The sequence goes on from OU896715.1 coordinate 32,831,927, forward strand.
TGCGATCGTATCTGCTATTGCTGTGGGCATGTAGAATGCTAGAATGCCAAGTTACAGTGTAAACATAGTCACAGTCGAAGTTTCTCGTTCTGCCTGTTGTGTGCGTTATACCCGAGGCTTCGATGTCGTCTCATATGATTGTTGCGAACCAATATGCTCCGGAGGTTTCCATGTGATATGATAGAATACAGAGATACAGTATGCAGACTGATGTTGTCGAAGTATCTTCACTTGCCTATTGTTTTCGTTATATGACCTTCGAAGTCGTCCTATATGATCAGTGCGATCACATATAATATAATTGTGGGCAGGTCAGATGCTACAATGCAAAGTCACAGTGAAAACATGGTCGAAGTCGAAGTTTCTTGTTCTGCCCGTTCTCTGCGTTATACCCGTTTTGATGTCGTCTCATATGATCGTTACGAATTGATATGCTCCAATGGTAACTATGTGAGATAGAAGAATACAGAGATAGTATCGAAGTATCTTCACTTGCCTATTGTTCTCGTAATATGACCTTCGAAGTCGTCCTATATGGTCAGTGCTATCGTACCTGCTATTGTTGTGGGCACGTCAAATGCTAGAATGCGAAGTTACAGTGTGAACATAGTCGGAGTCGAAGTTTCTTGTTCTGCCTGTTGGGTGCGTTATACCCGTTCTGATAAGCTCCAGAGGTATCCATGTGAGATGATAGAATACAGAGATACAGTATGTAGACTGATGTTGTCGAAGTATCTTCAATTGCCTATTGTTCTCGTTATATGTCTTTGGAAGTTGTCTTATATGGTCAGTGCGATCGTATCTGCTATAGCTGTAGGCATATCAGATGCTAGGATGCGAAGTTACAGTGTAAACATAGTCACAGTCGAAGTTTCTTGTTCTTCCTGTTGTGTGCGTTAAACCCGTTCTGATGTGGTCGCATATGATCGTTGCGAACTGATTTGCTCCAGGAGTAATCATGTAAGATGGAAGAATACAGGTATACAGTGTGCAGACTGATGTTGTTGAGGAATCTCCACTTGCCTATTGTTCTCGTTATATGCCCTTCAAAGTCGTCTAATATGGTTGATGCAATCGTATCTGCTATAACTGTAGGCATGTTAGATGCAAGAATGCGAAGTTGCAGTGTAAACATGGTCGGAGTTGAAGTTTCTTGTTCTGTCTGTTGTGTGCGTTATACTCGTTTTGATGTCATCTCATATGATCGTTGCGAAACGATATGCTCCAGAGTATCCATGTGGGATGATAGATTTCAGAGATACAGTGTGCAGACTGATGTTGTCGAAGTATCCCCACTTGCCTATTGTTCTCGTTATATGTTCTTCGGAGTCGTCCTATATGGTCAATGCGATCGTATCTGCTATTGCTGTGGGCATGTCAAATGCTAGGAAGCGAAGTTATAGTGTAAAGATTGTTACAGTCGAAGTTTCTTTTTCTGCCTGTTGTGTGCGTTATAACTGTTTCGATGTCGTCTCATATGATCGTTGCGAACTGATATGCTCCAGAGGTATCCATGTGAGATGAGAGAATACAGAGATACAGTGTGCAGACTGATGTTGTCGAGGTATCTCCACTTGCTTATTGTTCTCGTTATATGTCCTTCGAAGTAGTCTCATATGGTCAGTGCGATCGTACCTGCTATTGCTGAGGGCATGTCAGATGCTAGGATGCGAAGTAACGGTGTGAACATAGTCACAGTCGGAGTTTCTTGTTCTGCCTGTTGTGTGCGTAATACCCGCTTCGCTGTTGTCTTATATGATCGTTGCGAACTTATATGATCCAGAGGTAACCATGTGAGATGATAAAATACAGAGGTACAGTGATGATGTCGAAGTATCTTCACTTGCCTATTGTTCGGATTATATGTCCTTCGACGTCATATCAAATGATCAAGAATGTGGAGTCACAGTGTGAACATAGTCGAAGTCGAAGTTTCTTGTGCTGCCTGTTGTGAGCGTTATACCTGCTTCGATGTCGTCTTATATGATCGTTGCGAACTAATATACTACGAGAGTATTCATGTGAGATGATAGAATACAGAGATACAGTGTGCAGACCGATGTTGTCGAAGTATCTTCACTTGCCTTTTCATCTCGTTATATGTCCCTCAAAGTCTTCCTATATGGTCATTGCGATCGTATCTGTTTCAACTGTGGGCATGTTGGATGCTTGAATTCCGAGCCACAGTGTAAACATAGTCGAAGTCTAAGTTTATCGTTCTCCCTGTTATATGCGTCATTTTGATCCAGGAAACACTCGACTATGTCTACCTATCAGATTTATAACCGACTTATTATCAAGATTGATGAATTCGAAATTTTGGCGAACACGCCGGTTTACCGACTATGGATTGTTAGAATCGAAGTTTTCGGTGGATATGGAGAATAATAGTCCTCTACACGCATACATTGTGCTGTCATATAGGCTCCTTGAGAAGGCAATCCAGATGCTAGGATGCAAAATTACCCACATAGTCGAAGTCGAAAGTTCTTGTTCTTCCTGTTATGTGAGTTATGAGTAGTACAACAAAGCTGGTTGACGGCCAGAGCCGCAATAAAATGCCGCTAGTTAGCGTTGGCGCTGGTGTCGCTGGTGGCGCGAAGTTCAAATTTGCAGATGGCGGCGGCGCTGATGGCGGTAAATTTGAAATTGTGAGGTTATGACATCTTAATCATCATCATCATGATGAATTTTTAAATAAATGAATGAATTCAAAAAAGCTGTCACCGCTGGGGGAAATTGAACCAGGGACCTTTGCATTATGAGGCAACGTATATACGCACTGTGGTATCCCGACCTCCGTGATATTTCAATCATTTTAATGCTATTCAAACGGGATATCCATCGCTGGCGCGCGCTTATCTTTGCAACGGATCTATCGAGGTAGAGGGAAGCGAGAGATGCATTCCAGAGATAAAAAACTTCGAGTCGAAAATGATATCCATCGCTAGCGCGCTTATGTTTGCAACGGATCTATCGAGGTAGAGTGAAGCGAGAGATGCATTCCAGAGATGAGAAACTTCGAGTCGAAAATAATATCTATCGCTGGCGCGCGCTCATCTTTGCAACGGATCTATCGAGGTACAGTGAAGCGAGAGATGCATTCCAGAGATGAGAAACTTCGAGTCGAAAATAATATCCATCGCTGGCGCGCGCATCGGTGGTCGTCTCCTCGCTGCTGTTTCGTCACACCAATGCTACAGATCCGTTTCAAAGATAAGAGCGAAGGCTCGAGCGCTCGGCGCTGCAACGTTGTCGGACGTAAGTGTTTGGATGTTAATATTGTTACATTATTGTGTGTGGCAACGCTGTCTCGCTTCATGGCGTTCGAAGATCCAGCAAAGCGAGAGATCCCGTAGAATGATAAGCGCGCGCTCGTTTTGGAAACGAATACTTGGATTATTTATTTATTTTGAAGTGGGTGACGTCATGCCGTTACCTTCATGGCGTTCGAAGTTCCAGCAAAGCGTGAGATCCCTTAGAATGATAAGCGCGCGCTCGTATTAGAAACAAATACTTGAATTAATTATTTATTTTATAGTGGGTGACGTCATGCTTTTTTTTTTCTTCTGGTAAAATGATCACGTGTGTGGGTACTCTCAAAATAGGATTTTTTATGGACAATTCGGAAATGCCAATATACCTATATGCAAAGTCCATTTTCATTTATCCAAGAAATATGTGATGAATCGAAACCCAACCACTGGACGAAGAGCTGTTTTCCCCTCTCTACGGATGACTTTTGATAATGACAGATGGTGTTTGCAATATGATGTATGTGGGGAGTGGAAGGATACGAAAACAACTATATATTATAATGAATTATTTTATTTAATTGATCCTTTTCTACAAAAATGACATGCCTCTTGAGAAGATGGAGGTTCATCCCAGTGTGTGGTCCAATCGGGACGATTATAATGAACGAAGCATGGCAGTTTGATTTGTAGGTTGAAGTTGCTGCGATATTCTTGAGGAAGTTTGTGCCACACCCCTAATAGCCCATAAGGATCTGCATATTCAATGAGACATTCTACTGGAATGTACTGCAATTCTTGTTCAGTGAATTTTGTCAGAGTCAAAGCGGGAGATTTTATAAACTCCAATAGCACAGCTATTTCAGACTTCATGATTTTTCGAGCAGAGCTTAAATATTTCAGATGCTACTAGTCTCGCGTCAAGTTGTATACTGATGAAATGAAAAAAACTAGTCACATTTTTCACAACATTTTATTCAAATCAGACATAACCTCATCTTCACAGTAATATAGATATTCTCTGAGAGCGTTACTAGACATGCTATCACAAACATCACAAAATCCAGATATAAGCTCTTCCGCACCCAAATCAGTCAGGCTATTTCTAATCCAATCGGCTATAGTATTCAAAATGTTCTGATAATACATGGAAAAGTCCAATTTGTTTATTAGCGCAACTCGATGTGAAACAACACACGTTTCAGCCCTCAAAATGTCTGCAACATCCTCTTCCACCAATTCGAATGTAATGTGGTATTTGGTGAGTGACAACATTTTGACACCATCGCAAACGAATCTGGTTATGGTGATATAGTCTCCACAAGTGGTAACGGCAGGATCATATTCATCAATGAAACAGTGCAGGGGTGCTTCAAAAAAGTCTTGTTGTACCTTATACAGCGAATCGATGAAGGTGGCCCATTCATATATGGAGAACGAAATTTTCGCTGGATGGAAGGGTTTCTTCAGGATGATGCTCGGACTAAACTGTCTAGCTGGACTAAGTCCGCACTGAATCATGTAGGTGGACAACTGGAACGATGAAGTCAGCAGGAGGTACGATTCAGCTTTCGCTGCTTGCTCAACCATCTCCAAATACGTATCAACGTCACCATAATAATCCATCATTGCCAATGAACTAGTACTACCGTTTTCGGAAAACACTTCACGAGACGAATAACCAGAGTCGATACTCATTGCTATCAAACTGATGTGTTGGATTGGGTCGGTCCTCACTATTTATACCACCACTGCCAACACGTCACAACATCCGATAATGGTTGTTATTTGTCAGCGATCGACGTGAAAGGCCCCTCACGCCCATTGAATTTGTGCTAGTTTCCCATATGATTACATTATAACTTGTTGGTGGAATCAATCCAGCTGTTGTGTGTATCATCGAATCCTAGCCATTTGACAAACACCTTTTTACCCCTCTTCCTTAAAACTTTCTCCACTAGGTAAACATCGGAATTTTCAGTTTTTTGCAATTCTTCAGGATGAAAAGCAGATTTGATCGGAGTACCATGCAAATCTTCCAAGAGATATGTAGTAGGTTTCGTAGTACGAACTTTTACGATTTTAAATAGTTCAGTAGTCCAATTTGGCGTATAATTCTTTTCGAAAACATGTTTGGCTTTGCATATTCTCCCAATGTCACCAACGTTGAATTTCCTAATTCCAGCAATTTTTATGTGATTGTAGACGGATTTGAGAATGTCTTGTTCGTTGGCTTTGGTGACGTCACTGGGCTTGCATCTAATCGTCGTATGTTTCGTGTCATTATAATTCTTTGTGATTTCAGGCAGGACATTTATCCAACGGTATGAGCCATTCAAACTAAAGAATTTGTACAGTTTTTCCTTCAATGTTCGTATAACACGTTCAGCAATAGCCGCCTTCATTATGGTGTACGTATGATAATGGTTGATGGAGAACTTTTTCATCAGACTTTGAAACTTTTCGTTATAGAATTCGGTACCTTGGTCGGTTTGCAAATTCTTGGGAATTCTGTTGTTGGCATGCGATAGAATATCAGCAAATGCACGAGCGATTTCAGCACCAGTTTTTGATTTTAGTGGTCTAGTCCATAGGTACTTGGAAAAACAATCAATCACGACCATTATCAGCTTGTGATCCTAATTTACAGAGGCATAAGGTCGCATTTCGGCTAGATCCATTTGCCATAAGTCATCCAAACCTTTGATGATAATGCGGCGCCTTGGAAATTTTTTCCTAGCAGGTCTATGTAATTCATTGACGAGTTGGATTTTCTCTTTAGAATGTGACATATTGACTTCGTTGGATTAGGAGTTTATATGATGGGTTTCACACAGGAGGCTTCCTTTTTGGTGGCGATGGTGTTGTCGTAGATTTTGGAGTGATGGCAATCTTGGCCAGATCTTTTTTCATTTGATCAATGACATCAGCAAGCTGGCGTTCTTTATCACGGCTGTGTTGTTGCTCAGCCTTCAAATCGTGCAAACTCTTCACAGTGTTGTCAATCTTATCGACAAGTTCTAGAATATTTTTCACATTCAAGTCGATGTCACTTTCGAGTTTTGGTAGAGAGTTGTTGCGAAGCTGCTCCACATGTATGTTGATCTTGTGCACTATGCCAGACAACTGAACAAAGTTCGTATTGAACGTTGCCAGTTTCAGATCATGAGAATCCACTCTCTTTCGTACATCGATAATTTCGTTGCTGGAGCCAGCAAGGTAATTTCGGATTTTTTCACCGTAATTATCGAAAGCAATCTTGAAATCTAACTTCATTTGCGATATAACTTCATCCACATATTGTTTGTTTGCAACATCAGCGACATCTGTTGGCAGTTTTACGTTACACATCTTCAAATGACCAACATCAATATCACCGGTTGAAGTATGTGAAAATCCAGATCTGACTGTCACCATCTGAGCTGAGCGTGGAAACGAACAACGTCCGAATTTGTCGAGACTCATTATGCTAATGACTAAAGTATTGTACGTTATCGATAATGGTCGGCACTTTGCCTCGCCAATCAGCCCCGTCACTCATAGACATGCCATGGACGTGTCACGTTGTCGAAGTATCTCCACTTGCCTATTGTTCTCGTAATATGTCCTTAGATGTCGTCTTATATGGTCAGTGCGATCGTATCTGCTATAGCTGTAGGCATGTCAGATGCTAGATAGAATGCGAAGTTACAGTGTGAACACAGTCAAAGTCGAAGTTTCCTGTTCTGCCTGTTGTGTGCATTATTCCTGCTTCGATATCGTCTAATATTATCGTTGCGAACTGATATGCTCCAGAGGTATCAATGTAAGATGATTGAATACAGAGATACAGTGTGCAGACTGATGTTGTCGGAGTATCTTCACTTGCCAATTGTTCTCGTTATATGTCCTTCGAAGTCGTCTCATATGGTCAGTGCGATCGTATCTGAAATTGCTGTGGGCATGTCAGATGCTGGAATGCGAAAAATACAGTGTAAACATAGTCGAAGTCGAAGTTTCTTGTTCTGCCTGTTGTGTGCGTTATACCTGTTTTGATGTCGTCCCATATGATCGTTGCGAACTGATATGCTCCAGAGGTATCCATGTGAGATGATAGAATACAGAGATACAGTGTGTAGACTGATGTTGTCGAAGTATCTCCACTTGCCTATTGTTCTCGTTATATGTCCTTCGAAGTCGTCTAATATGGTCAGTGCGATCGTATCTGCTATTGCTGTGGGAATGCCAGACGCTAGAATGCGAATTTACAGTGTGAACATAGTCGAAGTCGAAGTTTATTGTTCTGCCTGTTGTGTGCGTTATACCTGTTTTGATGTCGTCTCATATGATCGTTGCGAACTGATATGCTCCAGAGGTATCCATGTGAGATGATAGAATACAGAGATACAGTGTGTAGTCTGATGTTGTCGAAGTATCTCCACTTGCCTATTGTTCTCGTTATATATCCTTCGAAGTCGTCTTATATGGTCAGTGCAATCGTATCTGCTATCCTGTATACAGGGTGTTTGATGAGAAGACTCACATAGCCAAATGGTTAATAGGGGAAATCAAGACTAGTTGATGTATGTATATGAAAACATTTTTTGACCCTCCATAACGAAGCTACAGGGTATTATGTGAAATTGCTATATAACTTTGATGTTCGATATTACAGAAATGATTCGTCCTAATCTGCTCAAATTTGGCAGCGACGAATCTCTACTGAAACCATTCAAGATAACATATAATAAAAAAAATATGCAGGTCCGGACTAGGGAAAATTTTATGTTTCAGTGTTATGTCAAAAAAGTTCACTTTTTGACCACTTTTCTCGAAAAATTCCATCAGATTCAGTAAGATCAGATAAAATGCTATAAGAACTGCTCTTCAATTTACACGGCAAACTTTGACCGGTTCAATAAAAAAATATGGAACAAAAACGTTCGAATGAATTTTCAATTTCGACCTGGCTAATAACTATCAACTTTTAACTGGATTCGTGTAAATTGATTTTTGGAACATTTTTATTAGATAGAAATTGACAAAAGAAATTATTTCTGATTTTGTTATGATTTGACATGTTAGTTTTTGACCGAACTCCTATAGATATGATTACTCGTGACTCTATTTCATAAATTTGTTATAAAGTGGGCCCTGTTTTAATTTAATGTAACGTGACGTTTGTTTAATGTTTGATACTATAGAATATTTCCAGACCCAAGAATACTTTGCAGTTAAACCTTCACGAGGATGAACATTAGGAATTTTCAATAAATAGCAAATGCATCCTTATATGACTTGCAGAAGTGTATATCAATAACAAAAAATGGAGCTAAGTTCATGCGTGATGGCATAACTAATTTGATGAATCACCATTATATGGGCACATACCTAGTTCTAGCCTAGTACCTACCTATCAGTTCGGATTATCAACAAACTTCACGTCTCGTCACACAAATGAGAAACAGGACCTACTAGATATCTCACTTCGAGATTCGACACCCATAAAACAAAGTCAGGAATAATAATATCTATCTGGAATTTCGATAAAAAATATCGTGTTTTTTTCTTCTCGTCTATCATTCTGTCAATCACTATACAACAAAAATGTAGAAAAAATCGATTCACATGATACCAGTTCAAAGTTGACAGTTATCAGCCAGGTCGAAATTTAGAATTCATTCAAACTATTTTGTTCCATATTTTTTTATTGAATCGGTCAAAGTGTGCTGTGTAAACTGAAGAGCAGTTTACATAGAATTTTGTCTGATCTTTCTGATTCCGATGGAATTTTTCGAGAAAAGTGGTCACAAAGTGAACTTTTTTGACATAACAATGAAACATAAAATTTTCCCAAGTCCGGACCTGGATATTTTTTTTCATAATATGTTATCTTGAATAGTTTCAGTAGAGATACGTCGCTGCCAAATTTCAGCAGATTACGACGAATCATTTCTGTAATATCGACCATCAAATTTATATAGCAATTTCACATAATACCCTGTATCTTCGTTATGGAGGGTAAAGAAATGTTTCCATATATATACATCAACTCGTCTTGATTTCCCCTATTAACCATTTGGCTATGTGAGTCTTCTCATGAAACACCCTGTATAACCATTCATTTTTTTTGTTACTGAACTGACAGCTTGCAGGTCGCCTGATGGTCACGTGTCATCTCTGTAATCTATCAACGGCCATCTGTCAAACGTCATCTGCCATACGTCATACGTTACTATGATTTCTAAGCCCCACATAAAGTGTGAGACATCTTGAATATATTTTACAATTTTCATTCTACTTGAACACCTAGTTCATTCATCTTGTTATTGAACTGATGACTTGGGAGGTAGCCGGCTTGCAGGTAGCCTGATCACGCGTCATCGATCTTCGATATCTGTCATCGGCCATTTGTCAAACGTCATCTGCCATACGTTATACGTTACTTGTCTAATATGTTCGATGTGCCCACCTAAAGTGTGGTAGTCTAACTGTGGGACACCCTGTATATATTTTTTAATTTTTATTCAACTTGAACGTCCTGTATATATATCCCGTTATTGGTACCAATGTGTTATTGCAGTTCTTATCAGTAGAGCTCGCTCGTCGGGGTCAGATGACCTTGACGGGGACCGTTTTTGCTATTTTTGAGCTCAAAATTCGCTGAAAAAGTCCGTAGACCTAGGGAAAAATCTGGTCTGCTTTACATTGGCTCTTATGGGGCTTTCCGCTGCACATCGCGGAATTTCCGTAGAATCTGGGGAAAAAGGACTTCGAATTTTGAAAATTGGTCTGATTCTCTCATAGCTGATTTACTATCGTAGGAATTTGATGAGAATTGGCCTACAATATATGAGATTTCTATGTGACAGTATTTTTTCAGGTCTGATCGGGTATGATTTCATATTAAATCACCCGAAACATGATACCTATTTCGCTTCCTGCGGATTACATCCCATCACACTAAACGCTATTCTCTAGTTACTCTGACTTAGATTACCAGTTTTGGTAGAGAGTTGTTTGACATATTTTATGAATCAACCAGAATAACTCCTATGGTAAAACACTGAGCTGTTATATGAGTTTTAGTTGTGAATAGTTGTTCGATATTTTTTTTATCGCTTGGAGCGCACGAAAGGGTGTTTTTTCCTCGTTGTTTGATGCAGAATGTTTAGCATTATCAGTCTAGTATATTTGGAGCTTTCCAGATACATATTCCATCATTTTCATTGCTACCTCTGAGTATGATGATATCTAGAAAACTTTGCATATAGATGAATAATCTTTCTTGTAGAGTATTTGACAGCTATATATTTTCTTTGTCTGAAGGCTGCCATGTTCATTTCTTCTGTATAATCTCTAATGCCTAACACCCTGAGCCCCTAGCGCTTCCTTACATTTCGAGTTCTGGTTAAGAGTTGTTTGATATATTCCGTGGGTTCTTCCTTTAGTAAAGTTGTTAAATGAGTTTTGGTAAAGAGTTTTTATATATATTCTAAGTTGGATATTGAATGGGTGTTATTTCTTCGTTATTTGATGCAAAATGTTCAGTATTATTAGTCTTGTATATTTTGAGCTCTTCAGATATCTATAATATCATTTTTTCCATCCTGCTTGTCAGTATAATGATAGTGATCGCGTCACGTTGATTTCTCATTGATTTTGCTGATATATAGAGAATTTTCGGACTTCGTATATAGGTCTATGAAGAATCTTTCTTGTAGAGTATTTGATAGCTATATCTTTTCTTTGTCTGAAGGCTGCCATGGTTTTTTTTCTGTATAATCTCTAATGCCCAACGCCCCAAACCTCTGGCGGCCCCTTACATTTCGAGCTCTGGTTGAGAGTTATCGTTCGATATATTTCGCGGGTTCTTCTTTAAGTGAAGCATAGAGCTTTTGAATGAGTTTTGATAAAGAGTTCCTCGATATATCTCAAGGTGGACGGTGAAAGGATGTGCCTCCTCCGTTGTTTGATGCAAAATGTTCAGCATTATTGGTCAAGTATATTTCAAGCTTTCCAGGTATCTATAATATCATTTTTTTCATGCTGATTGTCAGTATTATAATAATAGTGATTGCGTCACGCTAATTTTCCATTGATTTTATCGATATATTATAGGTATAATAAGAATCGTTCTTGTAGAGTAGTTGACAGTCATATGTTCTTTCTGTCTGATTGCTGCCATGTTTATTTTTTCTGTATAATCGCCAATTCCTAAGGCCCCTAACCCGTCACATTATGAATTTTGGTAGTGAAATTTTCACATATTTCTCAAGCACTTCTTTGGTGGAGCACCGATCTTTCTTCCTTTTTTTTGTTTAAGAGTTCTTCGACAATTTTGTCTGATATATGCCAGGCATGCTTACAGTAGATAGTTTTCGCAGCGAGTTTCTCTGTATATTTTCTCATCAGAGCCCTGAAAATTGATCGGAATCAACAGTCAGCGCGTCATCTGTCATACGTTGCCTGTCTAATATGTTTGAATGATGTGTCTCGTTTTTTATGAGGTCACTGAAATGGGTATATGTAGTATAAATCGTTTGTACTGAATATGAGCGTTCGTTTTCGGTGGAGCAATGAATCATAGGCCAAAATTTTCGCGTGATATCTGTTGGGCGCTATTTTGAATCGATCCCCAGTTTGTTTCAATAGCTATTTTGATTGAAATTCGTAGGTTATGTCGAATCTAAGTTGGGTGGTTACGTGTCATACGCCGTTAATATTCGTAGGTTAGGTCGACCCTGAGTGTCTGCTTTTGACGAGCGTGTCACGTGGTATCCGTCAAACGTTAGTTGAGCGTTCAGTTTCAGCATCAGAAGGTCACATGTCATCTATCATATGCTATCTACCCTCTGTCATACGTTGGCTGTAAGCTACTATAAATGTAAAATATTATTCATGAGACACCCTATATATTTTCATTCAACGATCCTCCCTGTATATCCCATCTTGTTATTGTTGTTGTATTATCGCTATTCTAATCAGCAGCCTGCTGATAGCGTCGGAGCCAGATGACCTCGAGAGAGTAAATTTTTGCTATTTTCGAGCTTGAATTTTCTTATGGAGATTAACATGGGAAAAGTGGACGAAAAGATCTCGTGTCTGTATAGCTCATTTACTATCTTCACTTGCCTATTGTTCTCGTTATATGTCCTGCGAAGTCGTCTTATATGGTCAGTAGGTCAGTTCCATCGTATCTGCGATAACTGTAGGCATGTCAGATGCTAGAATGCAGAGTTACAGTGTGAACATAGTCAAAGTCAAAGTTTCTTGTTCTCCTTGTCATAGATTAAACAAACAATAGATAGACAATCCCTGTACAAATTGGTAACGCTCATAAATTGTACGCCAAATTCACATTAGTATTATCGTCAAATGTCAGATGGCGCTCTATCTCTTTTATCGATCGACTCGTAGTAAAATTGTGAAAAAATAATAGTATTTGGGCGTGGCATCGAGATAAGGATCATGATTTATGGCTCACAACATGAAAGGGTCTTAACAGGTAGGAAAATAACTTGTATACTCATTCCTTAAACTGTGGATGAGGTAGATATGGTTCCTTCGATGGTTATTTTTATTCACGCGCGTGTATAGGCATGCACCTAAACAAACTTGAATCTCAGGAAGTCTTCATTGTTTTTTTTACGGGGTAGGTCAAGATGAATTGAAACTTGATTTTGAAACGTATACTTTAAACATAGATTAAAAATAAATTGAAATATCTGAATAGCTGGAACTTATCGAATATACAGAGTGAGTAAAATTGTAGACCGAACATTTTTAAAATTTCAAAATATCGAGAATCTGAATAACATAATTATGGTTTGTCAATGGGTTATTCTATGATATAGGGTGGGTCAATATGCGTACGCCTTTTTGATCGCTTGAGTTCGTTGACGGCAGGTATCTTATTCAAAAACATTGATACCTACAATGATTGATATAATCTGTAATTTCAAATCATGACATAAATATACAGGGTGAGTTGAAGAGATTCCGATGAACTCAAGAGATAACTAAATCTACACCGAGATCTACACCTTCTCAAATCTTCAGAATCGACAGAATCTGATCAACTCATCAGTCGCCATTAGGATATTCCATAATATATACAGGGGGCTATAATAAGTACGTTCTCTTCGTATTGCCTGAGTTCTAGTTCTATAATAGCATTATGATAGCTATAAATCACATTTAATATCGTTATGAAACCAAATCAAATAATCTCTGACTGGAAATCATTATCGAATATACAGGGCGAGTGAGTCAAATGGGATATTAATTTTGAGAATTCCAAGAGTTACAGCCGGAATCTACACTTTTTCAAATATCTAAAATCTGAGCAACTCTCTTCGATTCCGATAATTTCAAGAGATTACAATACACCTAAGTCTATACCTTTCCATATCTACAGAATCTAGAAAATCTGGGAGCTACATATATACAGAGTGTTCCAGGTTGAACGTCATTGAATTTTATAAGCGATAAAACAATGGAAAAAAGTTGACTCATGGAAAAACTTTGGTTAAAAATGCTTTCCATCAAAGATACAGGGTGTCAAATTTGTGGGCAGGAATTAGATTTCTCATCATTACTTCCAAACCACTCGACCGATTTTGATCAAATTCCGCACAGATACTAATGTATTTCATCTCTGAGTAATGATTGAGGTTATTCGAGGAAATTCTTCAGTGGCGTAGATAATGGGGGTCGACATATCCTTCTCCCTCACCTAATCTTCGGTTTCACTAAATATTTTACAAAAAGATTACATTTTTGGATTTCTTGTTCAATTTAGAGAATAAAAATACCTTTGCAAATGTTTGATTTATGGCTTCGTTTTCAAGATACTTATTCGAATTTAGAGGGTTGCATCAAATAGGCTAAAATTTTCGAGGTTTTGTACAGGCTGTACTAGTATGGTTTTCAATAATGTTGATGAAGTAGGTACAAATTACACTGTTGATTTTGATGATTCCAAACTTAACGCGGCCGCCGAGAACTCAATCGAGGTGTCTGAACTCTGAAACCCTGTATCTCTGTTAGGAAGCATTTTCAACCAAAGTTTCATCATGAAAGTCTACTTCTTTCCCGTTTTTCTGTCGCCTATCAAATTTAATGACGTTTAACCTGGACCACCCTGTATATATATACGTCCACCTCGATTGCTTGAGTTCGGGTTCTATATAATAGCATACAATAGCTATAAATAACATTTGATATCGTTATGAAACTTTATCAAATAATCTATAACTGAAAACTATTATCGAATATACAGGGCGAGTCAAGTGGGATATTGAATTTAGAGAATTCCAACAGTGACAGCCAGCCAGAATCTACACTTTTTAAATCCCTAAAATTTGAGCAATTCAGTCATCATTAGGTTTTTCCATTTTTCTATTATACAGGGTGGATCAATAGTACGTCAATTATCGATCTCAAAAAAAAGTAAATTCGGACTCTTCGTGGTCAGTTCAGAATATTTCAAGAGTGGGCCAGTAAAATAAAATTGTAACATTGAAATAACTTGAGGGAGGAAAAAATACACAAGTGATGAATATTTCAACCCAACATATTCATAGATATTATTTAAATACCATCATGATTTTTGATTACTCCTTTCTACGAAAAGAGAGATCGTGGTTGGGAAGCAATTTACTTTCCATTAAAAAGGTATTAAATTTTGTATTTAATTTGATGAAATGAAAATCAAAAGAAAATTTGAATATTCAAAGTTATTGGACACAATTGAAGGATTCGAAGACCTAGGAATAATAGGTGGTAGATCTAAGACGACGGGGACACAAGTGATGGTACTTTTGGCCAGAGGACTATATTCCAAGTGGAAGATTCCATTAGGATATTTTGTCTGTGGTAGTGCTATGAAACATACCATCCTGAAAGAAGTGATCATCAAAGCCATTCAACAGGTGACAAATACTGGCCTTATTGTCAAGGCAGTAGTGTGTGACCAGGGAACAAACAACCAGGCAGCAATGAGGAATTTACATGTCTCCATTGAAAAACCATATTTTGAAATCGAAGGCCGAAGAATATATTGTATTTTTGATCCGCTCCATTTGTTCAAGAACTTTAGAAATAATTTATTGCACCATGACTTTATCTGGATGAATAGGAGAGTATCGTTCGATGATGTGAGGAAGACATATAATATTGACACATGTAGTACAACAGGAAGGACTTTACTCAAGATCACTCCTGCCCACATGAATCCATCAGCATTCGAAAAAATGAATTGTCGGTTGGCACTCCAAATTTTCAGCAATTCTATTGCCGCAGCTATTAGAACTTGTCATGAAACCAAACAATTAGAAAGTGATACTGCTCTTGCTACAGCAGATTTCTTCCAGATGATGAATAATTTGTTCGATTGTTTGAACAGTAAGCAGTTGTATTCCAAGAATCCATATAGTTGCGCAATGTCCGATGAACGCCCTATATATAGTCGAAAATACGATCATTTCTGCAAGAGATACATTGATAGAAATTAAGAAAGTTACTACAACTGGATATTCTAGACCTGACTGTCTTGATGGAATATTGATCACTTTGTCTTCAATATTGGGAATTTATAATGAACAAAAAGAATTAGGATTCACTTATTTATTAACAACAGATTAAATCAAGATGTTATTGAAAATACTTTTTCAAGTGTAAGGCAAAGAGGCGGATTCAATCCAAACCCAACGGTTAGAACTTTCAGGTGTACCTTTCGTATCATGGCAAAAATGAACTCAATGAAGTCATCAGATTTAAGTAATTGTGAAGAAGATGATGATATTAATTTGATGACAGTTCCATCTACTAGTCATGTGAATGAAAATGTCGAGGAAAATCTTGACAATCCTCCTACAGAGAATTTACTCGAAAATCAAGTGATTCCATCATCCTCGTCTTCTTCAAATGAGGAAAATAAACTCGAAAATAAATATTCACCTGTAACCCTGGAAGATTGTTCGAATGCTTATTTTGCAGGATATACTTGGCAAAAAATGTATCGATAAATTCAAATGTTATCCTTGTGCAAATAATTTGATAGTTAACGATTTCGACAATATAATGAATGACGAAAAACAATTATTGATGATCAATAAAGATTATAGTAAGAACATACAATATCTAAAATACCCCACTGACGAATTCAAGACTATGGTTGATGTAGTTTCAACTTCTTTTTCAAAAACATTCCTCAAGAAACCATATATAAATAGAACAAAACTATTCATCAAGAATAAAATTTTCAGAAAGCTGTTGAAAAAGTGTCCCATCTTTCATAACGAAGTTGAATGCAGAGAACATATGGAATTCATAGTTGATCAGTTAACGTTATGTAAACTTCATAAAGAGTGTAAAAATGAATCCTAGCTAGATCGATTTATCGCCCTCGAAACCCTCTGTATACGGAATTTCATGAAAATCGTTGGAGTCGTAAATGGTTTGGCGTGCTATGATCTTGTTACACCCGGTATATACATTTTCCGAAAATGAATCCTAGCTAGATCGATTTATCGCCCTCGAAACCCCATGTATACGAAATTCATAAAAATTTCATGAAAATTGTTGGAACGGTTTCCGAGATTCACATTATACAAGTATTGCTCGTTTAAAGATATAATATTTTAATCATAGGTTTCCTGCCCTTATGTGTGTGCCGCTACTGCCGCTCGTGTGCAATTTTCGTGTGTCGATGCAGCACGCCCCTGTCTACCATTCATCAATGGAGTTGAAAATGTTTTCATTGGCTATCCTAATTCATTCATGTTCACTAGCTGTCTCCTAATGGTTATAGGAAACTGTGATTTTTCCTCAAAGACGCGTAGTGTGTCTACTAATATGTAGATGGCGACAAATTCGCACGTGCAGAAATCGGCCCATATACATTGCCTATCTATTGTTTGTTTAATCTATGTCCTTGTTGTTCGTTACGCTCGCTTCGATGCCGTCTTATATGATCTTCTCGATTCATTCATGTGCAGACTGATAATGTTGAGGTATCTTCACTTGCCTATTGTTAAAATTATATGTCCTTCGAAGTCATCTTATATGGACAGTGCGATAGTATCTACTATAGCTGTAGGCATGACAGATTCTAGGATGTGAAGTTACAGTGTGAACATAGTCAAAGTCAAAGTCAAAGTTTCTTGTGCTGCCTGTTAGTGTGCGTTATACTCGCTTCGATGTCGTCTCATATGATCGTTGCGAACTAATATGCTGCGAAAGTATTCATGTGAGATGATAGAGAAACAGTGTGCAGACTGATGATGTCGAAGTATCTTCACTTGCCTATTGTTCTCGTTATATGTCCTGCGAAGTCGTCTTATATGGTCAGTAGGTCAGTTCCATCGTATCTGCTATAACTGTAGGCATGTCAGATGCTAGAATGCAGAGTTACAGTGTGAACATAGTCAAAGTCTAAGTTTCTTGTTCTCCTTGTTGTTCGTTACGCTCGCTTCAATGCCGTCTTATATGATCTTCTCGATTCATTCTGCTTCAATAGTATCCATGTTAGATGATTGAATAGGAGGATACTGTGTACAGACTGATGTTGTCGAAGTATCTTCACTCGCCTATTGTTCTCGTTATATATCCTTCGTAGTCGTCCTATATGGTCACTGCGATCGTATCTGCTATAACTGTGGGCATGTCAGATGCTAGGATGCGAAGTTACAGTGTAATCATAGTTGAAGTCGAAGTTTCTTGTTCTGCCTGTTGTGTGCGTTATACCCGTTTCGATGTCGTCTTATATGATTGTTGCGAACTAATATGCTCCAGAGGTATCCATGTGATATGATAGAATACAGAGATACAGTATGCAGACTGATGTTGTCGAAGTATCTTCACTTGCCTATTGTTTTCGTTATATGACCTTCGAAATCATCTCATATGGTCAGTGCGATCGTATCTGCTATTGCTGTGGGCATGTAAAATGCTAGAATGCCAAGTTACAGTGTAAACATAGTCACAGTCGAAGTTTCTCGTTCTGCCTGTTGTGTGCGTTATACCCGCTTCGATGTCGTCTCATATGATTGTTGCGAACCAATATGCTCCGGAGGTTTCCATGTGATATGATAGAATACAGAGATACAGTATGCAGACTGATGTTGTCGAAGTATCATCACTTGCCTATTGTTTTCGTTATATGACCTTCGAAGTCGTCCTATATGATCAGTGCGATCACATATAATATAATTGTGGGCAGGTCAGATGCTAGAATGCAAAGTCACAGTGAAAACATGGTCGAAGTCGAAGTTTCTTGTTCTGCCCGTTCTCTGCGTTATACCCGTTTTGATGTCGTCTCATATGATCATTACGAATTGATATGCTCCAATGGTAACTATGTGAGATAGAAGAATACAGAGATAGTATCGAAGTATCTTCACTTGCCTATTGTTCTCGTAATATGACCTTCGAAGTCGTCCTATATGGTCAGTGCGATCGTACCTGCTATTGCTGTGGGCACGTCGAATGCTAGAATGCGAAGTTACAGTGTGAACATAGTCAGAGTCGAAGTTTCTTGTTCTGCCTGTTGGGTGCGTTATACCCGTTCTGATAAGCTCCAGAGGTATCCATGTGAGATGATAGAATACAGAGATACAGTATGTAGACTGATGTTGTCGAAGTATCTTCAATTGCCTATTGTTCTCGTTATATGTTCTTGGAAGTTGTCTTATATGGTCAGTGCGATCGTATCTGCTATAGCTGTAGGCATATCAGATGCTAGGATGCGAAGTTACAGTGTAAACATAGTCACAGTCGAAGTTTCTTGTTCTTCCTGTTGTGTGCGTTAAACCCGTTCTGATGTAGTCTCGTATGATCGTTGCGAACTGATTTGCTCCAGGAGTAATCATGTGAGATGGAAGAATACAGGTATACAGTGTGCAGACTGATGTTGTTGAGGAATCTCCACTCGCCTATTGTTCTCGTTATATGCCCTTCAAAGTCGTCTAATATGGTTAATGCAATCGTATCTGCTATAACTGTAGGCATGTTAGATGCTAGAATGCGAAGTTGCAGTGTAAACATAGTCGGAGTTGAAGTTTCTTGTTCTGTCTGTTGTGTGCGTTATACTCGTTTTGATGTCATCTCATATGATCGTTGCGAAATGATATGCTCCAGAGTATCCATGTGGGATGATAGATTTCAGAGATACAGTGTGCAGACTGATGTTGTCGAAGTATCCCCACTTGCCTATTGTTCTCGTTATATGTTCTTCGGAGTCGTCCTATATGGTCAATGCGATCGTATCTGCTATTGCTGTGGGCATGTCAAATGCTAGGAAGCGAAGTTATAGTGTAAAGATTGTTACAGTCGAAGTTTCTTTTTCTGCCTGTTGTGTGCGTTATAACTGTTTCGATGTCGTCTCATATGATCGTTGCGAACTGATATGCTCCAGAGGTATCCATGTGAGATGAGAGAATACAGAGATACAGTGTGCAGACTGATGTTGTCGAGGTATCTCCACTTGCTTATTGTTCTCGTTATATGTCCTTCGAAGTAGTCTCATATGGTCAGTGCGATCGTACCTGCTATTGCTGAGGGCATGTCAGATGCTAGGATGCGAAGTTACGGTGTGAACATAGTCACAGTCGGAGTTTCTTGTTCTGCCTGTTGTGTGCGTAATACCCGCTTCGCTGTTGTCTTATATGATCGTTGCGAACTTATATGATCCAGAGGTAACCATGTGAGATGATAAAATACAGAGGTACAGTGATGATGTCGAAGTATCTTCACTTGCCTATTGTGCGGATTATATGTCCTTCGAAGTCATATCAAATGATCAAGAATGTGGAGTCACAGTGTGAACATAGTCGAAGTCGAAGTTTCTTGTGCTGCCTGTTGTGAGCGTTATACCTGCTTCGATGTCGTCTTATATGATCGTTGCGAACTAATATACTACGAGAGTATTCATGTGAGATGATAGAATACAGAGATACAGTATGCAGACCGATGTTGTCGAAGTATCTTCACTTGCCTTTTCATCTCGTTATATGTCCCTCAAAGTCTTCCTATATGGTCATTGCGATCGTATCTGTTTCAACTGTGGGCATGTTGGATGCTAGAATTCCGAGTCACAGTGTAAACATAGTCGAAGTCTAAGTTTATCGTTCTCCCTGTTATATGCGTCATTTTAATCCAGGAAACACTCGACTATGTCTACCTATCAGATGTATAACCGACTTATTATCAAGATTGATGAATTCGAAATTTTGGCGAACACGCCGGTTTACCGACTATGGATTGTTAGAATCGAAGTTTTCGGTGGATATGGAGAATAATAGTCCTCTACACGCATACATTGTGCTGTCATATAGGCTCCTTGAGAAGGCAATCCAGATGCTAGGATGCAAAATTACCCACATAGTCGAAGTCGAAAGTTCTTGTTCTTCCTGTTATGTGAGTTATGAGTAGTACAACAAAGCTGGTTGACGGCCAGAGCCGCAATAAAATGCCGCTAGTTAGCGTTGGCGCTGGTGTCGCTGGTGGCGCGAAGTTCAAATTTGCAGATGGCGGCGGCGCTGATAGCGGTAAATTTGAAATTGTGAGGTTATGACATCTTAATCATCATCATCATGATGAATTTTTAAATAAATGAATGAATTCAAAAAAGCTGTCACCGCTGGGGGAAATTGAACCAGGGACCTTTGCATTATGAGGCAACGTATATACGCACTGTGGTATCCCGACCTCCGTGATATTTCAATCATTTTAATGCTATTCAAACGGGATATTCATCGCTGGCGCGCGCTTATCTTTGCAACGGATCTATCGAGGTAGAGGGAAGCGAGAATGCATTCCAGAGATAAAAAACTTCGAGTCGAAAATAATATCCATCGCTAGCGCGCTTATGTTTGCAACGGATTTATCGAGGTAGAGTGAAGCGAGAGATGCATTCCAGAGATAAGAAACTTCGAGTCGAAAATAATATCCATCGCTGGCGCGCGCTCATCTTTGCAACGGATCTATCGAGGTACAGTGAAGCGAGAGATGCATTCCAGAGATGAGAAACTTCGAGTCGAAAATAATATCCATCGCTGGCGCGCGCATCGGTGGTCGTCTCCTCGCTGCTGTTTCGTCACACCGATGCTACAGATCCGTTTCAAAGATAAGAGAGAAGGCTCGAGCGCTCGGCGCTGCAACGTTGTCGGACGTATGTGTTTGGATGTTAATATTGTTACATTATTGTGTGTGGCAACGCTGTCTCGCTTCATGGCGTTCGAAGATCCAGCAAAGCGAGAGATCCCGTAGAATGATAAGCGCGCGCTCGTATTGGAAACGAATACTTGGATTATTTATTTATTTTGAAGTGGGTGACGTCATGCCGTTACCTTCATGGCGTTCGAAGTTCCAGCGAAGCGAGAGATCCATTAGAATGATAAGCGCGCGCTCGTATTAGAAACAAATACTTGAATTAATTATTTATTTTATAGTGGGTGACGTCATGCTGTTGTTTTTTCTTCTGGTAAAATGATCACGTGTGTGGGTACTCTCAAAATAGGATTTTTTATGGACAATTCGGAAATGCCAAATGCAAAGTCCATTCTCATTTATCCAAGAAATATGTGATGAATCGAAACCCAACCACTGGACGAAGAGCTGTTTTCCCTTTTTACGGATGACTTTTGATAATGACAGATGGTGTTTGCAATATGATGTATGTGGGGAGTGGAAGGATACGAAAACAACTATATATTATAATGAATTATTTTATTTAATTGATCCTTTTCTACAAAAATGACATGCCTCTTGAGAAGATGGAGGTTCATCCTAGTGTGTGGTCCAATCGGGACGATTATTATGAACGAAGCATGGCAGTTTGATTTGTAGGTTGAAGTTGCTGCGATATTCTTGAGGAAGTTTGTGCCACACCCCTAATAGCCCATAAGGATCTGCATATTCAATGAGACATTCTACTGGAATGTACTGCAATTCTTGTTCAGTGAATTTTGTCAGAGTCAAAGCGGGAGATTTTATAAACTCCAATAGCACAGCTATTTCAGACTTCATGATTTTTCGAGCAGAGCTTAAATATTTCAGATGCTACTAGTCTCGCGTCAAGTTGTATACTGATGAGATGAAAAAAACTAGTCACATTTTTCACAACATTCTATTCAAATCAGACATAACCTCATCTTCACAGTAATATAGATATTCTCTGAGAGCGTTACTAGACATGCTATCACAAACATCACGAAATCCAGATATAAGCTCTTCCGCATCCAAATCAGTCAGGCTATTTCTAATCCAATCGGCTATAGTATTCAAAATGTTCTGATAATACATGGAAAAGTCCAATTTGTTTATTAGCGCAACTCGATGTGAAACAACACACGTTTCAGCCATCAAAATGTCTGCAACATCCTCTTCCACCAATTCGAATGTAATGTGGTATTTGGTGAGTGACAACATTTTGACACCATCGCAAACGAATTTGGTTATGGTGATATAGTCTCCACAGGTGGTAACGGCAGGATCATATTCATCAATGAAACAGTGCAGGGGTGCTTCAAAAAAGTCTTGTTGTACCTTATACAGCGAATCGATGAAGGTGGCCCATTCATATATGGAGAACGAAATTTTCGCTGGATGGAAGGGTTTCTTCAGGATGATGTTCGGACTAAACTGTCTAGCTGGACTAAGTCCGCACTGAATCATGTAGGTGGACAACTGGAACGATGAAGTCAGCAGGAGGTACGATTCAGCTTTCGCTGCTTGCTCAACCATCTCCAAATACGTATCAACGTCACCATAATAATCCATCATTGCCAATGAACTAGTACTACCGTTTTCGGAAAACACTTCACGAGACGAATAACCAGAGTCGATACTCATTGCTATCAAACTGATGTGTTGGATTGGGTCGGTCCTCACTATTTATACCACCACTGCCAACACGTCACAAAATCCGATAATGGTTGTTATTTGTCAGCGATCGACGTGAAAGGCCCCTCACACCCATTGAATTTGTGCTAGTTTTCCATATGATTACATTATAACTTGTTGGTGGAATCAATCCAGCTGTTGTGTGTATCATCGAATCCTAGCCATTTGACAAACACCTTTTTACCCCTCTTCCTTAAAACTTTCTCCACTAGGTAAACATCGGAATTTTCAGTTTTTTGCAATTCTTCAGGATGAAAAGCACCTTTGATCGGAGTACCATGCAAATCTTCCAAGAGATATGTAGTAGGTTTCGTAATACGAACTTTTACGATTTTAAATAGTTCAGTAGTCCAATTTGGCGTATAATTCTTTTCGAAAACATGTTTGGCTTTGCTTATTCTCACAATGTCACCAACGTTGAATTTCCTAATTCCAGCAATTTTTATGTGATAGTAGACGGATTTGATAATGTCTTGTTCGTTGGCTTTAGTGACGTCACTGGGCTTGCATCTAATCGTCGTATGTTTCGTGTCATTATAATTCTTTGTGATTTCAGGCAGGACATCTATCCAACGGTATGAGCCATTCAAACTAAAGAATTCGTACAGTTTTTCCTTCTATGTTCGTATAACACGTTCAGCAATAGCCGCCTTCATTATGGTGTACGTATGATAATGGTTGATGGAGAACTTTTTCATCAGACTTTGAAACTTTTCGTTATAGAATTCGGTACCTTGATCGGTTTGCAAATTCTTGGGAATTCTGTTGTTGGCATGCGATAGAATATCAGCAAATGCACGAGCGATTTCAGCACCAGTTTTTGATTTTAGTGGTCTAGTCCATAGGTACTTGGAAAAACAATCAATCACGACCATTATCAGCTTGTGATCCTAATTTACAGAGGCATAAGGTCGCATTTGGGCCAGATCCATTTGCCATAAGTCATCCAAACCTTTGATGATAATGCGGCGCCTTGGAAATTTTTTCCTAGCAGGTCTATGTAATTCATTGACGAGTTGGATTTTCTCTTTAGAATGTGACATATTGACTTCGTTGGATTAGGAGTTTATATGATGTGTTTCACACAGGAGGCTTCCTTTTTGGTGGCGGTGGTGTTGTCGTAGATTTTGGAGTGATGGCAATCTTGGCCAGATCTTTTTTCATTTGATCAATGACATCAGCAAGCTGGCGTTCTTTATCACGGCTGTGTTGTTGTTCAGCCTTCAAATCGTGCAAACTCTTCACAGTGTTGTCAATCTTATCGACAAGTTCTAGAATATTTTTCACATTCAAGTCGATGTCACTTTCGAGTTTTGGTAGAGAGTTGTTGCGAAGCTGCTCCACATGTATGTTGATCTTGTGCACTATGCCAGACAACTGAACAAAGTTCGTATTGAACGTTGCCAGTTTCAGATCATGAGAATCCACTCTCTTTCGTACATCGATAATTTCGTTGCTGGAGCCAGCAAGGTAATTTCAGATTTTTTCACCGTAATTATCGAAAGCAATCTTGAAATC
Organism: Phaedon cochleariae; assembly: GCA_918026855.4. Taxonomy (NCBI): domain Eukaryota; kingdom Metazoa; phylum Arthropoda; class Insecta; order Coleoptera; family Chrysomelidae; genus Phaedon; species Phaedon cochleariae. The sequence goes on from OU896715.1 coordinate 32,856,586, forward strand.
TAACTTCATTTGCGATATAACTTCATCCACATATTGTTTGTTTGCAACATCAGCGACATCTGTTGGCAGTTTTACGTTACACATCTTCAAATGACCAACATCAATATCACCGGTTGAAGTATGTGAAAATCCAGATCTGACTGTCACCATCTGAGCTGAGCGTGGAAACGAACAACGTCCGAATTTGTCGAGACTCATTATGATAATGACTAAAGTATTGTACGTTATCGATAATGGTCGGCACTTTGCCTCGCCAATCAGCTCCGTCACTCATAGACATGCCATGGACGTGTCACGTTGTCGAAGTATCTCCACTTGCCTATTGTTCTCGTAATATGTCCTTCGATATCGTCTTATATGGTCAGTGCGATCGTATCTGCTATAGCTGTAGGCATGTCAGATGCTAGATAGAATGCAAAGTTACAGTGTGAACACAGTCAAAGTCGAAGTTTCCTGTTCTGCCTGTTGTGTGCGTTATTCCTGCTTCGATATCGTCTAATATCATCGTTGCGAACTGATATGCTCCAGAGGTATCAATGTAAGATGATTGAATACAGAGATACAGTGTGCAGACTGATGTTGTCGGAGTATATTCACTTGCCAATTGTTCTCGTTATATGTCCTTCGAAGTCGTCTCATATGGTCAGTGCGATCGTATCTGAAATTGCTGTGGGCATGTCAGATGCTGGAATGCGAAAAATACAGTGTAAACATAGTCGAAGTCGAAGTTTCTTGTTCTGCCTGTTGTGTGCGTTATACCTGTTTTGATGTCGTCTCATATGATCGTTGCGAACTGATATGCTCCAGAGGTATCCATGTGAGATGATGGAATACAGAGATACAGTGTGTAGACTGATGTTGTCGAAGTATCTCCACTTGCCTATTGTTCTCGTTATATGTCCTTCGAAGTCGTCTAATATGGTCAGTGCGATCGTATCTGCTATTGCTGTGGGAATGCCAGACGCTAGAATGCGAATTTACAGTGTGAACATAGTCGAAGTCGAAGTTTATTGTTCTGCCTGTTGTGTGCGTTATACCTGTTTTGATGTCGTCTCATATGATCGTTGCGAACTGATATGCTCCAGAGGTATCCATGTGAGATGATAGAATACAGAGATACAGTGTGTAGTCTGATGTTGTCGAAGTATCTCCACTTGCCTATTGTTCTCGTTATATATCCTTCGAAGTCGTCTTATATGGTCAGTGCAATCGTATCTGCTATACTTGTAGGCATGTCAGATGCTAGAATGCGAAGTTACAGTGTAAACATAGTCACAGTCGAAGTTTCTCGTTCTTCCTGTTGTGTGCGTTATACCCGTTCTGATGTCGTCTCATATGATCGTTGCGAACTGATATGCTCCATGAGTATCCATGTGAGATGTAAGAATACAGGTATACAGTGTGCAGACTGATGTTGTCGAAGTATCTTCACTTGCTTATTGTTTTCGTTATATGTCCTTCGAAGTCGTCCTATATTTATTCATTTATTTATACTGCAAAACAAACAGGCAGAGCCCTTTTACATGTTCACAGTTGTAGAATAATAATATACAGTGAAACAGTATGCAAATGCACAAAAATACGATACAAAAAACATCTTAAAACAAAAAAAAAATGATTATCAATATATATGCATCAAAATCTAAAAATATCACAAGAATTCATATTAAAAATATCAACATCATTATTCACATTAAAAGAGTTAACATTCATCAGACACCTGTTTAGAGAAGTACTAGAATTGCTAACTTTAAATAAAATGTTTCTTCTTCTAAGACAAATATTTGGAACACTTATAGGTATTATAGAGAGTAATTCAGGTACATTTAAATGTCCACTGAGAACATTTATTACAAATACCACATCATTTAAAAATCTTCGATGAGACAATGAATCAACATTCAGTTGCAGTCTTTGGGTATTATAGGAAACCATGAATGAAGAAATGCCATTTTTCCTAAAGAATAAACATCTCAAAAATTTCTTCTGAACTTTCTCTATCATCTCAGAGTGAGTAGCTGTAGTGGGATTCCAAATAGTTGAGGCATACTCTAATTTAGATCTACAATATGCATTGTACAGGACTGATAAAGTATTCTATTTGAACTTGTTAGTATTTCTAAGAACAAAGTTGAGTTTCCGGTAGGCATCTTTCACTATATATTCAATGTGCATTATGAAATTGAAAGCACCATTGAAAATAACCCCTAAATCTTTGATATAATCAAGTCTCTCCAGTACAGTGTTATTAATGGAATAATTTCCTTGAATCACCATTTTTTTTCTTGTAAACGTCATCATTTTGCAATTGCCCTCATTCAATTGTAGGTCGTTTATGTAACAGAACTCCACGACACCATCCAAATCCTTTTGCAGGTCTATACAATCCGTTAGTTCACTCACACTGTGGTAGAGTTTGAGATCGTCAGCATAAAGAAGAAATCGTGAAGTTTTGATATAGTTACCTATATCGTTGACAAATAAATCGAATAACAAAGGACCTAGTATTGACCCTTGAGGGACTCCAGATGTTGCTATGAACTTTTCAGAACAGGCATCATTATATTGAACATACTGTATTCTTTTATGTAAATATGATCTCATCAATGCAATCATGTTTTCATCAAGAGAAAAACATTTCAATTTACTCACAAGGATCGAGTGATTGACTTTATCAAAGGCTTTTGCCAGGTCTGTATATATTACATCTACCTGCATCTGAGAATCAATAAAAGTAGATACATCATTACTGAATATTGCAAGGTTGGTTACTGTAGATTTCTTACTTAGAAAACCATGTTGTTGTGGTAGTATTACTTGTTCAACGTGCTTGTACAGTCTGTTGTGGATAACCTTCTCAAAAATTTTGGATAGGGAGGGGAGAATCGTTACTGGCCTGTAGTTTTTAATCTCACTGGGATTTCCGTTTTTATAAATTGGCTTTATGCGACCTATTTTGAGTTGTTCTGGAAATACATTGCTTTCAGCACATATATTAAATATTATAGCTAACGGACGTTTAAGAATATCCATGTATCCCTTGAAAAAATACGATGGGATTCCATCCACTCCAACTGCAGCTTTGGGCTTTAGGGTTTTAATTGCCTGACAAATTTCTTCTTCAGTTATGTTTGTCATTGACAGCTGGTCTAGTCCATAGTCATTAACACCTAAGAAAGACTTATCTTCATGTTGATTATAGACGGACTGAAAAAAATGTGAAAAGGCTTCAGCAATTTCAAGATCATTATTTATAATTTTGTTGTCATATCTTAAACTTGCAGATATAGTACAGTCTCTTTTTTTGCCTGCAATGTATGTCCAAAATTCTTTAGGGTCAGTACTTATGTTATTTCCAATATTTTCCAGGTAAGTATTTTCACATTGTTGGATCAACACTTTAACATTAGCTCTTAATTCACGGTATTACTGTATATATTCATTGCTTCTTGGTGAAGTGATTTTTGACTTTTTAAAGTAATGATGTTTTTCTTCAATTTTCGATCTCAGCTCAGCACTGAACCAAACTGGATATTTATTTTTAGTTATTTTAACTTTTTTGGGCATGCATTGATTGAATATATTGTACAAGTTCTGATAGAAGCTGTCAAATGCAAGATCAGGGTTATTCTTGAGCAGCACCTCATCCCATTCACAATTATTAAGTAAGGTGTACAACTTGACAAAATCACATTTTTGAAAATTGTATAGAGTGCTAGATTCCTCGGAATTCGGCAACGGGCTATTTTCTATGCCATTATCAGCAAAGTTTATATTGATATGCAATGGTGGATGATGAGAATCTTCGAGATCAACTAGACTTGTGTCACTTCTAACTATTTGCGCTTCTGTCATATTGGTTAGAACTAGATCTAATATTTTATCATTAAAGTTGGTTATGTTATTGATGGAGAAAAGGTCTGTTTGAGACATTATCTCATCGATGATTTTCACTTTGGTGGAACCATTTGCAAAATTAAAATCAGTCCCGTTAATTTCAGGTATATTAAAATCTCCTACAATGAAGAAATAGTCGAGAGCAGCTATCTGATCAATAGTATCTAAAAATTCTTTAAACTCATTAAAAATGCTAACATTCGAATTTGGTGGGATATATACACAACAAAACCCTATGTGCAATCTATGAATCTTAGCACCAATTATTATAGACTCATACTGATTACCAACATTTTGGGCAATAGAATATGGCCCATATTTCTTCTTTACCATGATCAATACACCTCCACCTCTAGTAGTATCCAAGTTTTCATAATCACGGTCTCTGCGAAATACTGTGTACCTAAGGTCACACAGCTCCTGATTGTAGAAAGAGTCATTCAGCCATGTCTCAGTGATAGCAATGAGGGCATGATTTTGACTCAGTTAATTCTTGTGGAAAATTGACAGCTTTGTCCGTAACCCCCGAACATTTTGGTATAGGAAGCTACAGTTTGTTCTTGGGCATGTTATAACTTTATTATGATTGTCAGCTAAGTTCCTGCTGAAAAATCTCTCCTTCCACTATACCTGGAGAAATTGAAACGTCTTACTACAACACCTGGGGGCCAGTAGTTTATATCCCTCAATTTTTCCAGCAGATGTATTGGTGCTCCAACTTTAAAAGATGCAAAAAGGCCGACATTGTTCAATTTTTCAACCACAAAATTTTCGCCTCTGTTGTCTTCTTGTAGCCAGTCTATCCACATTTCGGGAGTTGCTTCCTTATTTTTCACCTTGCCTATGTAAAACCAAGCTCTTTTTGGCTCTCCACCTCCTGCCAATTGACCGTTCGATCGATCCATTCTTGCTCTGCTTACAGTTTCAATTCTTGTTTTTGGTTTCCTTGTGACCGTTTTCCATTCACTTTGAGCTGTCTCTTCATTCTGCTGAACATTTTCTACTGTCCCTGATTGATTACAGACAGCTTGCTTATTTTTGTTTACATTGCATAGCTCTCCACCTCCAGTCATTTCATCTTCTTCTTCTTCTTTTTCTTCATGATTCGAACTACTAGCCTTGGTTGTCTTATCATTTGGTATCTGTGGTCTGTCAGCAAATAATTCCGTGATCACTCTGTCAGATTTCCGTGGTCCAATGGGTTGTGACTGTGACCTTGAATCGGCTACGTTACATTTTTGGATGTCAACAGTGTTTACCTTGGGGTCATTTTTTGTCTCGGTTTTTACATCTAATGACTTTATTCTTTGTAGGAGCAAAAAATCATTCTCTTTCATAATTAGATTTTTATCATCCATTTCTGCAACTAATTTCTTCAGCAATGTAATTTGTTCTTCATACCTTTGGATAATCAAGTTCTCAGACGCATCACAGCATATCACTCTGAATTCATCCACTTTTATCATCTTTTTCTTTACTCTATTGCTGCAGCTTTTATGGAACATAGAGTAACAGTTGATACACACAACAGTAGCACATTTCTTTGCGCAACATTTATAGATTACTTTGATTTCATCTTCACAACTATTTTCACTATTCAATTCTTCACTTTGATCATCATTATCGATTTTATTATCGGACCGATCTTCATCAAAACCTCCACTCTTCGCCATCTTGGATATTGTCAGTGCCATCATATCTGCTATAATTGTATAATGTCAGATGCTAGAATGCAAAGTTACAGTGTAAACATAGTCGAAGTCGAAGTTTCTTGTTCTGCCTGTTGTGTGCGTTATACCCGCTTCGATGTATAGGATACAGAGCTACAGAGTGTAGACTGATGTTGTCGAAGTATCTTCACATGCCTATTGTTCTAGTTATTTGTCCTTCGAAGTCGTCTTATATGGGTCAGTGCGATCGTATCTGCTATAGCTGTAGGCATGTCAGATGCTAGAATGCGAAGTTACAGTGTAAACATAGTTACAGTCGAAGTTTCTTGTTCTGCCTGTTGTGTGCGTTATACCTGTTTTGATGTCGTCTCATATGATCGTTGCGAACTGAAATGCTCCAGGAGTATCCATGTAAGATGATAGAATACAGGTATACAGTGTGCAGACTGATATTGTCGAAGTATCTTCACTTGCCTATTGTTTTTGTTATATGTCCTTCGAAGTCGTCCTATATGGTCAGTGCGTTCATATCTGCTATAATTGTAGGCATTTCATATGCTAGGATACGAATTTACAGTGTGAACATAGTCGAAGTCGAAGTTACTCCCTCTGCCTGTTGTGTGCGTTATACCCGTTTTGATGTCGTCTCATATGATCGTTGCGAACTGATATGCTCCAGAGGTATCCATGTGAGATGATAGAATATAGAGAAACAGTATGCAGACTGATGCTGTCGAGGTATCTCCACTTGCCTATTGTTCTCGTTATATGTACTTCGGAGTCGTCTTATATGGTCAATGCAATCGTATCTGCTATAACTGTAGGCATGTCAGATGCTAGAATGCGAAGTAACATTGTAAACAAACAGTCGAAGTCGAAGTTTCTTGTTCTGACTGTTGTGTGCGTTATACCCATTTCGATGTCGTCTCATATGATCGTTGCAAACTGATATGCTCCAGAGGTATCCATGTGAGATGATAAAATACAGAGATTGTCACGTCCATGTCGGCTTTATGTACTGTCATGTTTTATATTTGAGCATTTTGATTGTCTCAATAATAATTGAACCAAGCCATTATTAGGCAAATTTTTCAAATTCAAATTACCCTTCTTGAGTACTTGGCAAAGCATCGTTTCTTCAGATATCGTCCACGGAATTGCCCAAAGATCGGACACACCCAATTCTGAAACACTCTCACTAAAGAACTTATAGACAAAGCGCTAATCTCCTGTGCCTCTCAAAGCCAAATATATTCTTTCAATATCAAAGTCGCGATCGCGCATAATTTGTAAAGTGCATCACGTGCCATTTATCATCCAGAATCCAGGTTCCAGAGTCCAGATCATCGGAGCCACAGAAAATCGGAAAACGCCGACAGACCTGGTGTTTCTCAAAGTATGAAGTAACACCAAGTTTCATTTCGAGGTTATTTATATGCAGTCCATTCTCACTCTCCCTTATCATTTGGTCCATCGTGCCATTGGATGCTCCCTCAGAAATTATTGCATTTTTTTGGCCTACTCTGATCAATTACTCATTGGTCAAAATATATCAAATTGAGAATCATAAAATATCTCTCTCTAACGTCTCTTCATTTCTTCGAATTCGCACAAATTTACAGTAGTAGTAAAAACTAATCGCCATCAAGGCTGATGGTTTTCTCAGGGCTATCCTTAATCCGACCGATAGGTATTTTTTTTCGTCAAGACCGCCTCTCAGCTGATTCTTCATTTGTTCACCAGTTTATCGAGTTGGGATTCCTGCACAAAAATATTTTAAATTTATAAATCTTTCAAATCAGACGAATAACTCTAGTCTCATTCTCCAACTTCATCTCAAATGTGTAAAAATGGCAGCTAGTGTCAATCGATTAAAACAATATATCGCTTTTCGTGACATGAATGTAAACGAAATAACAACTATTTTCCAACATTCAGCAATGGCTGAAACAAATGTTGCTTATCATCGCGCATACAAAATCAAAAAGAAGGTAAGTTTTGCTACTTATGTAATCACCTACCTGGAAAACGAAACTGAAAGGGGTACATTTCACGCAAGTCACCTTAAAGCATGTCAGAGTGCTCCGTAACTGCTTATACGTTCGCACCCTTTGGGGGGGCGAGATGAAACGGAACTTTCCATTCCCCTTTATATCGTACCTGAAGTGTGTTTGTTATTTTTGACGTTTTGGGTAACTTTCTATCATAATTATTAGCCTTCGTGTTATGTTTGTATGTTTCTTCAATATTACACAGAAACATTATCAGGAATAACAAGTTTTTGGTTACTCTATAAATAATTCAATCATTACCGTTGAAGCATTGTATTATTATATAGTGGATGAAGTATTCTATAATAATATTCAGTAGGTCCTATATTCTCCGGTTTCCTGTCACGACATTTCTCAGTACCTATACTGTGTTTATTCTGTTGGCTCATAGAGGGCACGCGCATGTCCAATTTGAATTTTATACCGTGTTTCGAAGGTAAGGTTTTTTGTGAAGTCTTCGGATAGAACAAGCAAAAAAGCTGATGTTCGATTCGTAGGCAATGCTATCGAATTGACTCTTTCATTTCATTCCCATTCAGAGAGACTGGTGAAATATATTATAGATCCTAAAGTATATTTAATCATAGAGCCAAAACGGCCTTTTGCTTTCCCCATTGAGTTGAAGTCAGCAGCCTGGTCTAGGTGAGTCCTTTTTCTGTAGAGATCTGTGAATTTATGAATTGTTACTCGAGGTGAAATGATAGACATTGTTGGTAGATATAGTACGAATGTCTTGCTCACGTGTTAAAAATATATAACGATGATTTTTGATATTTTAGATTAGTAAACAGGGTGTATACATTGAGAAACCGCTTATGTTATTCATCAACGGAATAAAAGGATTGCATAGGACCGAACCCATTGCTTGATTTGGTCAGACCCCACAACGACCCTTGTTTCATCTCAAATCATCGTAAGGAACCGATATGCTACAGAGGTATCCATAAGAGATGATAGAAAACAGAGATACAGTGTGCAGACTGATGTCGAAGTATCTTCACTTGCCTATTGTTCTCGTTATATGTCCTTCGAAGTCGATTTATATGATCAGTGCGATCGCTTCTACTATAACTGAAGACATGTGAGATGCTCGAATGCAAAGTTACACTGTGAACATAGTCGGAGTCGAAGTTTCTTGTTCTGCCTGTTGTGTGCGTTATACCCGTTCTGATGTCATCTCATATGATCGTTGCGAACTGATATGCTACAGAGGTATCCATTTGAGATGATAGAATACAGAGATACAGTGTGCAGACTGATGTTGTCGAAGTATCTTCACTTGCCTATTGTTCTCGTAATATGTCCTTCGAAATCGTTTCATATGGTCAGTGCGATCGTATCTGCTATTTCTGTGGGCATGTCAGATGCTAAAATGCGAAGTTACAGTGTGAACATAGTCACAGTCGAAGTTTCTTGTTCTGCCTGTTGTGTGTGTCATACCCGCTTTGATGTCGTCTTATATGATCGTTGCGAACTGATATGCTTCAAAGGTATCCATGTGAGATGATAAAATACCGAGATACAGTGTGCAGACTGATGATGTCAAAGTAAATGGTCAGTGCGATCGAATCTGCCATAACTGTAGGCATGTCAGATGCAAGAATGCGGAGTTACAGTGTAAACATAGTCGAAGTCGAAGTTTTTTTGTTCTGCCTGTTGTGTGCGTTATACCAGTTTCAATGTCGTCTCATATGATCGATGCGAACTGATATGCTCCAGAGGTATTCATGTGAGATGATAGAATACAGAAATACAGTGTGCAGACTGATGTTGTCGAAATATCTTCACTTGCCTATTTTTCTCGTTATATATCCTTCAAAGTCGTCTCATATGGTCAATGCGATCGTATCTGCTATAGCTATGGGCAGGTCAGATGCTAGAATGCGAAGTTACAATATAAACATAGTCACAGTCGAAGTTTCTTGTTCTGCCTGTTGTGTGCGTTATACCCGCTCTGATGTCGTCTTATATGATCGTTGCGGACTAATATGTTCCAGAGGTATCCATGTGAGATGATAGAATACAGAGATTCAGTGTGCAGACTGATGTTCTCGACGTATCTTCACTTGCTCATCATTCTCAATATTTGTCCTTCGAAGTCGTCTTATACGGCCAATGCGATCGTATCTGCTATAACTGTAGGCATGTCAGATGCTAGAATGCAAAGTTACAGTGTGAAAATAGTCGAAGTTTCTTGTTCTGCCTGTTGTATGCGCTATAATCGTTTCGATGTCGTCTCAGATGATCGTTGCGAACTGATATGCTCCAGAGATAACTATGTTAGATGATAGAATACAGAGATACAGTGTGCAGACTGATAATAACGAAGTATCCTCACTTGCTTATTGTTCTCATTATATGTCCTTCGAAGTCAACTCATATGGTCAGTGCAATCGTATCTATTATAGCTGTAGGCATGTCAGATGCTAGAATGCATAATTACAGTGTAAACATAGTTGAAATCGAAAATTCTTGTTCTGCCTGTTGTGTGCGTTATACCCGATTTGATGTCGTCTCATATGATCGTTGCGAACTGATATGCCCCAGATGTATCTATGTGAGATAATTGAATACAGAGATACAGTGTGCAGACTGATGTTGTCGAAGTATCTTCACTTGCCTATTGTTCTCGTTATATGTCCTTCGTAGTCGTCCTATATGGTCAGTGTGATCCAATCTGCTATAACTGTGGGCATGTCAGATGCTAGGATGCGAAAATACAGTGTAAACATAGTCGGAGTCGGAGTTTCTTGTTCTGCCTGTTGTATGCGTTATATCCGGTTTGATGTCGTCTCATGTGATCGATGCGAATCGATATGCTCTAGAGGTATCCATGTGAGATGATGGATTACAGAGATACATTGTGCAGACTGATGTTGCCGAAGTATCTCCACTTGCCTATTGTTCTCGTTATATGTTCTTCGGAGTCGTCCTATATGGTCCTTGCGATCGTATCTGTTATAACTGTAGGCATGTTAGATGCTAGAATGCAGAGTTACAGTGTGAACATAGTCGAAGTTTCTTGTTCTCCTTGTTGTGCGTTACGCTTGCTTCGATGCCGTCTTATATGATCTTTACGATTCATTCTGCTTCCATAGTATCCATGTTAAATGATGAAATAGGACAATGCATCGTGCACCCGAACATTTCCTCCTAAGCCGTCTCATACGGTCAGTGCGCTCGTTCCTGCGTCAACTGTATGCTTTTCAGATGCTGGAATGCAGAGTTGAATCGTGAACATTGTCGAAATTTCTTGTTCTGCCTGTTGTGTGGATTAAACCCGGTTTGATGTCGTTCTATATAATCGTTGCGAACTGATATGCTTCGAAATTATTCATGTGGGATGATAGAATACAGAGATACAGTGTGCAGACTGATGTAGTCGAAGTATCTTCACTTGCCTAATAATCTCGTTCAATGTCCTTCAAACGCGTCCTTTGTGGTCAGTGCGATCGTATTCGTTTCAACTGTAGGCGTGTCAGATGCTTGAATTCAGAGCCAAAGTGTGAACATAGTCGAAGTCGAAGTTTCTTGTTCTGCCTGTTGTTTGCGTTATACTCGCTTCGATGTCGTCTTTATATGATCGTTGCGAACTAATATGCTTCGAAAGTATCCATGTGAGATGATATAATACAGGGATACAGTGTGCAGACTAATGTAGTCGAATTATCTCCACTTGCCTATTAATCTCGTTAAATAACCTTCAAATTCGTCCTATATGGTCAGTGCGATTGTATCTGTTTCAACTGTAGGCATGTCAGATGATTCAATTCAGAGCCACAGTGTAAACATAGTCGAAGTCGGAGTTTCTTGATCTTCTTGTTTTATGCCTTATTCTGATCCAAGAAACACTTGACAATGTCTACCTATGAGATGTATAACACTTATTATTAAGATCGATAAATTCGAAGTTTTGGCGAACACGCCGGTTTACCGACTCTTGATTGTTGGAATCGAAGTTTTTGGTGGATATGAAAAAGTATAGTTTTCCACTCTTGAATAATGAGCTTCTAGAATCAGAGTTACAGTGTAAACATAGTCGAAGTCGAAGATTCTTGTTCTGCCTGTTGTGTGCGTCATACCATCTCAAATGTCCTATATGATCGTTGCGAACTTGAATGCTCCAAAGGTATTCATGTGAGATGATAGAATATAGAGATACGGTGTGCAGAGTGATGCTGTCGAACGATCTTCACTTGTCTATTGTTCTCTTTATATGTCCTGCGGAAACGTCTTTTATGGTCAGTGCGATCGTATCTGCTTCAACTGTAGGCATGTCAAATGCTTGAATTCAGAGCCACAGTGTAAACATAGTCGAAGTCGAAATTGCTTGTTCTTCCTGTTATGTGAGTCATGCCCTCTTCTATCATGATCGTTGCAAACTTATATGCTCCAAAAGCACACATGTGAGATGATGGAATACAGAAATACAGTGTGCAGACTGATGTTGTCGAAGTATCTTCACTTGCCTATTGTTCTCGTTATATGTCCTTCGAAGTCGTTTCATATGGTCAGTGCGATCGTATCTGCTATTGCTGTGGGCATGTCAGATGATGAAATGCGAAATTACAGTGTAAACATAGTCACAGTCGAAGTTTCTTGTTCTGCCTATTGTGTGTGTTATACCCGCTTCGATGTCGTCCTATATAATCGTTGCGAACTGATATGCTCCAGAGGTATCCATGTGAGATGATATAATACCGAGATTCAATGTGCAGACTGATGTTGTCGAAGAATCTCCACTTGCCTATCGTTCTCGTTATATGTCCTTCGAAGTCGTCTTATATGGCCGGTGCGATCGTATATGCTATAACTGTGGGCATGTCAGATGCAAGAATGCGAAGTTACAGTGTGAACATAGTCGGAAGTCGAAATTTCTTGTTCTGCCTGTTGTGTGCGGTATACCCGTTTTGATGTCGTCTCATATGATCGTTGCGAACTGATGAGCTCCAGAGGTATCCATGTGGGATGATAGAATACAGAGATACAGTTTGCAGACTGATGTTGTCGAAGTAACTTCACTTGCCTATTTTTCTCGTTATAGTTCCTTCGGATTCGTCCTATATGGTCAGTGCGATCGAATCTGCTATAACTGTAGGCATGTCAGATGCTAGAATGCGAAGTTACGGTGTAAACATAGTCGAAGTCGAAGTTTTTTTGTTCTGCCTGTTGTGCGCATTTTACCAGTTTTGATGTCGTCTCATATGATCGTTGCGAACTGATATGCTCCAGAGGTTTCCATGTGAGATGATAGAATCTAGAGATACAGTGTGCAGACTGATGTTTGTCGAAGTATCTTTACTTGCCTATTGCTCTCGTTATATATCCTTCAAAGTCGTCTCATATGGTCAATGCGATCGTATCTGCTATAGCTATGGCCATGTCAGATGCTAGAATGCGTAGTAACAATATAAACATAGTCACAGTCGAAGTTTCTTGTTTTACCTGTTGTTTGCGTTATACCCGCTCTGATGTCTTATATGATCGTTGCGGACTAATATGTTCCAGAGTTATCGATGTGAGATGATAGAATACAGATATTTAGTGTGCAGAATGATGTTGTCGACGTATCTTCACTTGCCTATTGTTTTCGTTATATGTCCTTCGGAGTCGTCCTATATGGTCAGTGCGATCATATCTGCTGAAACTGTAGGCATGTCAGATGCAAGAATGCGAAGTTACAGTGTGAATATAGTCGAAGTCGAAGTTTCTTGTTCTGCCTGTTGTGTGCGTTATACCCGTTTTGATGTCGTCTCATATGATCGTTGCGAACTAATATGCTCCAGAGGTATCCATGTGAGATGATAGAATACAGAGATACAGTGTGCAAACTGATGTTGTCGAAGTAATTTCACTTGCCTATTGTTCTCGTTGAAGGTCCTTCGGATTCGTCCTATATGGTCAGTGCGATTGAATCTGCTATCACTGTAGGCATGTCGGATGCTAGAATGTGAAGTTACAATGTGAATATAGTCGAAGTTTTTTGTTCTGCCTGTTGTGTGCGTTATACCAGTTTTGATGTCGTCTCATATGATCGTAAAGAACTGATATGCTCCAGAGGTATTCATGTGGGATGATAGAATACAGGGATACAGTGTGCAGACTGATGTTGTCGGAGTACCTTCATTTGCCTATTGTTCCCGTTAAACATCCTTTGAAGTCGTCTCCTATGGTCGATGCGATCGTATCTGCTATAGCTATGGGCATGTTAGATGCTAGAATGCGAAATTACAGTATAAACATAGTCACAGTCGAAGTTTCTTGTTCTGCCTGTTGTGTGCGTTATACCCGCTCTGATTTCATCTTATATGATCGTTGCGGACTGATATGCCTCAGATGTATTCATGTGAGCTAATAGAATCCATAGATTCAGTGTGTAGACTGATGTTGTCGAAGTATCTTTACTTGCCTATTATTCTCAATATTTGTTCTTCGAAGTCATTTTATATGGTCAATGCGATCGTATCTGCTATAACTGTAGGCATGTCAGATGCTAGAATGCAAAGTTACAGTGTGAACATAGTCACAGTCGAAGTTTCTTGTTCTGCCTGTTGTGAGCGTTATACCTGCTTTGATGTCGTCTTATATTATCGTTGAGAAGTGATATGCTCCAGAGATATCCATGTGAGATGATAGAATACAGAGAAACAGTGTGCAGACTAATTTTGCCGACGTATCTCTACTTTCCTATTGTTCTCGTTATATGTCCTCCGAAAGCGTCTCATATGGTCAGTGCGTTCGTATCTGCTATTGCTGTGGGCATGTCAGATGCTAGGATGCGAAGTTACAGTGTGAACATAGTCACAGTCGAAGATTCTTGTTCTGCCTGTTGTGTGCGTTATACCCGCTTTGATGTCGTCTTATGTAATCGTTGCGAACTGATATGCTTCAGAGGTATCCATGTGAGATAATACAACACAGAGATACAGTGTGCAGACTGATGTTGTCGAAGTATCTCCACTTGCCAATTGTTCTTCTTATATGTCCTTCGAAGTCGTCCTATATCGTCAGTGCGATCGTATCTGCTATAATTGTAGGCATGTCAGATACTAGAATGCAAAGTTACAGTGTAAACATAGTCGAAGTCGAAGTATCTTGTTCTGCGTGTTGTGTGCGTTATAATCGTTTTGATATCGTCTCAAATGATCGTTGCGAACTGATATGCTCCAGAGGTATCCATGTGAGATGATAGAATACAGAGATGATACAGTGTGTTGACTGATGTTGTCGAAGTATCTTCACATGCCTATTGTTTTCGTTATATGTTCTTCGAAGTCTTTTTATATGAGTCAGTGCGATCGTATCTGCTATAGCTGTAGGCATGTCAGATGCTAGAATGCGAAGTTACAGTGTGAACATAGTTACAGTCGAAGTTTCTTGTTCTGCCTGTTGTGTGCGTTATACCTGTTTCGATGTCGACTCATATGACCGTTGCGAGTTGAAATGCTCCAGGAGTATCCATGTGAGATGAAAGAATACAGGTATACAGTGTGCAGACTGATATTGTCGAAGTATCTTCACTTGCCTATTGTTCTCATTACAGGTCCTTCGAAGTCGTCCTATATGGTCAGTGCGACCATATCTGCTATAATTATAGGCATGTCAGATGCTAGAATGCGAATTTACAGTGTAAACATAGTCGAAGTCGAAGTTTTTTCCTCTGCCTGTTGTGTGCGTTATACCCGTTTTGATGTCGTCTCATATGATCGTTGCGAACTGATATGCTCCAGAGGTATCCATGTGAGATGATAGAATACAGAGATACAGTGTGCAGACTGATGTTGTCGAAGTAATTTCACTTGCCTATTGTTCTCGTTATATGTACTTCGAAGTCGTCTTATATGGTCAATGCAATCGTATCTGCTATAACTGTTGGCATGTCAGATGCGAGAATGCGAAGTTACATTGTAAACAAACAGTCGAAGTTGAAGTTTCTTGTTCTGACTGTTGTGTGCGTTATACCCATTTTGATGTCGTCTCATATGATCGTTGCAAACTGATATGCTCCAGAGGTATCCATGTGAGATGATAGAATACAGAGATTGTCCATGTCGGCTTCATGTACTGTCATGTTTTATATTTGAGCATTTAGATAGTCTTAATGATAATTGAACCAAGCCATTATTAGGCAAATTTTTCAAATTCAAATTACCCTTCTTGAGTACTTGGCCAAGCTTCGTATCTTCAGATATCGTCCACGGAATTGCCCAAAGATCGGACACACCCAATTCTGAAACACTCTCACTACAGAACTTATAGACAAAGCGCTAATCTCCTGTGCCTCTCAAAGCCAAATATATTCTTTCAATATCAAAGTCGCGATCGCGCATAATTTGTAAAGTGCATCACGTGCCATTTATCATCCAGAATCCAGGTTCCAGAGTCCAGATCATCGGAGCCACAGAAAATCGGAAAACGCCGACAGACCTGGTGTTTCTCAAAGTATGAAGTAACACCAAGTTTCATTTCAAGGTTTTTTTTTATCGATTGGAGTCGATTTATATGGTCAGCGCGATCGCTTCTACTACTTTTACTTGTGTGCGTTATATCCGCTTCGATGTCGTCTTATATTATCGTTGCGAACTGATATGCTCCAGAGGTATCCATGTGAGATGATTGAATACAGAGAAACAGTTCGCAGACTGATGTCGGAGTATCTCCACTGAGCTATTGTTCTCGTTATATGTCCTTCAAAGTCGTCCCATATGGTCAGTGCGATCGTATCTGCTATAACTGTAGGCATGTCAGATGCTAGAATGCAAAGTTACAGTGTGAACATAGTCGAAGTCTAAGTTTCTTGTTCTGCCTGTTGTGTGCGCTATAATCGTCTTGATGTCGTCTCAGATGATCGTTGCGAACTGATATGCTCCAGAGATAACTATGTTAGATGATAGAATACAGAGATACAGTGTGCAGACTGATAATAACGAAGTATCCTCACTTGCTTATTGTTATCATCATATTTCCTTCGAAGTGATCTCATATGGTATCATCACTTGCTTATTGTTCTCATTATATGTCCTTCGAAGTCAACTCATATGGTCAGTGCGATCGTATCTATTATAGCTGTAGGCATGTAGGCATGTAGGACAATACATCGTGAACCCGAATATTTCCTTCTGAGCCGTCTTATACGGTCAGTGCGATCGTTCCTGCGTCAACTGTATGCTTTTCAGGTGCTGGAATGCAGAGTTGAATCGTGAACATTGTCGAAATTTCTTGTTCTGCTTGTTGTGTGGGTTAAACTCGCTTCGATGTCGTCTTATATGATCGTTGCGAACTGATATGCTTCGAAATAATCCATGTGGGATGATAGAATACAGAGATACAGTGTGCAGACTGATGTAGTCGAAGTATCTTCACTTGCCTATTAATCTCGTTTTATGTCCTTCAAACTCGTCCTTTGTGGTCAGTGCGATCGTATCTGTTCCAACTGTAGGCGTGTCAGATGCTTGAATTCAGAGCCAAAGTGTAAACATAGTCGAAGTTTCTTGTTCTGCCTGTTGTTTGCGTTATACTCGCTTCGATGTCGTCTTTATATGATCGTTGCGAAATAATATGCTTCGAAAGTATCCATGTGAGATGATATAATACAGAGATACAGTGTGCAGACTAATGTTGTTGAATTATCTCCACTTGCCTATTATTCTCGTTAAATAACCTTCAAATTCGTCCTTTATGGTCAGTGCGATTGTATCTGTTTCAACTGTAGGCATGTCAGATGATTGAATTCAGAGCCACAGTGTAAACATAGTCGAAGTCGGAGTTTCTTGTTATTCTTGTTTTATGCGTTATTCTGATACAAGAAACACTTGACAATGTCTACCTATGAGATGTATAAAACTTATTATTAAGATCGATAAATTCGAAGTTTTGGCGAACACGCCGGTTCACCGACTCTTGATTGTTGGAATCGAAGTTTTTGGTGGATATGGAAAAGTATAGTGTTTCGCTCTCAAATAATGAGCTTTCATATATGCTGCTTGAATAGGCATTCCAGATGCTAGAATCAGAGTTAAAGTGTTAACATAGTCGAAGTCGAAGATTCTTGTTCTGCCTGTTGTGTGCGTCATACCATCTTAAATGTCCTATATGATCGTTGCGAACTTGAATGCTCCGAAGGTATTCATGTGAGATGATAGAATATATAGATACGGTGTGATGCTGTCGAACTATCTTCACTTGTCTATTGTTCTCATTATATGTCCTGCGAAGTCGTCTTTTATGGTCAGTGCGATCGTATCTGCTTCAACTGTAGGCATGTTAAATGCTTGGATTCAGAGCCACAGTGTAAACATAGTCGAAGTCGAAATTGCTTGTTCTTTCTGTTATGTGAGTTATGCCCTCTTCTATCATGATCGTTGCAAACTTATATGCTCCAAAAGCACACATGTGAGATGATAGAATACAAAAATGCAGTGTGCAGACTGATGTTGTCGAAGTATCTTCACTTGCCTATTGTTCTCGTTATATGTCCTTCGGAGTCGTTTCATATGGTCAGTGCGATCGTATCTGCTATTGCTGTGGGCATGTCAGATGCTAATATGCGAAGTTACAGTGTAAACATAGTCACAGTCGAAGTTTCTTGTTCTGCCTGTTGTGTGTGTTATACCCGCTTCGATGTCGTCTTATATGATCGTTGCGAACTGATATGCTCCAGAGGTATCCATGTGAGATGATTTAATACCGAGATTCAATGTGCAGACTGATGTTGTCGAAAAATCTCCACTTGCCTATCGTTCTCGTTATATGTTCTTCGGAGTCGTCTTATATGGACAGTGCGATCGTATATGCTATAACTGTGGGCATGTCAGATGCAAGAATGCGAAGTAACAGTGTGAACATAGTCGGAAGTCGAAGTATCTTGTTCTGCCTGTTGTGTGCGGTATACCCGTTTTGATGTCGTCTCATATGATCGTTGCGAACTGATAAGCTCCAGAGGTATCCATGTGAGATGATAGAATATAGAGATACAGTGTGCAGACTGATGTTGTCGAAGTAACTTCACTTGCCTATTGTTCTCGTTATAGTTCCTTCGGATTCGTCCTATATGATCAGTGCAATCGAATCCGCTATAACTGTAGGCATGTCAGATGCTAGAATGCGAAGTTACAGTGTAAACATAGTCGAAGTCGAAGTTTTTTTGTTCTGCCTGTTGTATGCGTTATACCAGTTTTGATGACGTCTCATATGATCGTTGCGAACAGATATGCTCCAGAGGTATTCATGTGAGATGATAGAATACAGAGATACAATGTGCAGACTGATGTTCGTCGAAGTATCTTCACTTGCCTATTGTTCTCGTTATATATCCTTCAAAGTCGTCTCATATGGTCAATGCGATCGTATCTGCTATAGCTTTGGGCATGTCAGATGCTAGAATGCGGAGTTACAATATGAACATAGTCACAGTCGAAGTTTCTTGTTCTGCCTGTTGTGTGCGTTATACCCGCTCTGATGTTTATATGATCGTTGCGGACTAATATGTTCCAGAGGTATCGATGTGAGATGATAGAATATAGAGATACAGTGTGCAGACTGATGTTGTCGAAGTAACTTGTTGAAGTTGAAGTTTCTTGTTCTGCCTGTTGTGTGCGTTATACCCGTTTCGATAACGTCTCATATGATCGTTGCGAACTGATATGCTCCAGAGGTATCCATGTGAGATGATAGAATACAGAGATACAGTGTGCAGACTGATGTTGTCGAAGTAATTTCACTTGCCTATTGTTCTCGTTAAAGGTCGTTCGGATTCGTCCTATATGGTCAGTGCGATTGAATCTGCTATAACTGTAGGCATGTCAGGTGCTAGAATGCGAAGTTACAATGTAAATATAGTTTAAGTCGAAGTTTTTTGTTCTGCCTGTTGTGTGCGTTATACCAGTTTTGATGTCGTCTCATATGATCGTAAAGAAGTGATTTGCTCCAGAGGTATTCATGTGGGATGATAGAATACAGAGATACAGTGTGCAAACTGATGTTGTCGGAGTATCTCCAATTGCCTATTGTTCCCGTTAAACATCCTTTGAAGTCGTCTCATATGGTCAATGCGATCGTATCTGCTATAGCTATGGGCATGTTAGATGCTAGAATGCGAAATTACAGTATAAACATGTACAAACGATGTGTGTAGAACGTCGACGTGCTCGGACGTATTTCTGTGGCTCTCGATAATGAATTATAATTTCAAGTGTTGTAAGCTCAAACCCTTCGGGCATTATGTTTGTACAAGGTGCTTTATTGTTTTCCACAAAAGTTGCGTTCAGCAAAAATACAAACGCAAAGTGGAGTTTTTGAAGGACAACAAAATAATTTTTTGTGAGGACAGTTCAGCATCAAATGACAATGTACCTGATGAAGAGACGAACTGACTAGAAAGGGCAATAAGTGAACTCGAGGATGAAGGAGTAATGAAAGACAGATATATTCGAAAACTGAAAGATGAAAATCAAATTATATTGCAACAAGCGATAGATTCTGAAACCGAAATAAACAGCCTAATAGAATCGCAGAAAAAACTTATAGAAGAAATGCAGGTCAATATATACGAGCTGAATGAAAAAATCGCCGTAAAAACGGCTCCGACAAAAAGTATGGATACCCAAACTGATATGAATCACGTGTATCATCAGTCTACGATGACTGAGGCTTTCACTTCCAGTGGCGTAGTCATTCAAAAATCCCCGATGAGTATAAAACTCAAAAACCATTCGAAAATGCGACTAAAGCGGGAAGGAAAATCTGTAAGTGCTCCTTAATATGTATCCAGAGGAATGACCTCTAAAACCGCTAGAAGACTAATGAAAGGCAAACATTGCGAACGTAAGAGAAAGTGCAAGATAACAGCCACTTCCACGAAAGAAGACTTTGCTGAGGAAGGAGGGCTCTGGAAGGAAACATCTCTACAGGAAACAACTCATCAAGAAACCTCCCTTCTCACAGAAATAGTTGAATCGGAACGATACGAAAAAATGGAAGGTTATGACTTGTCCCCCTCTGCTGATCCGAATATTGATGAATCTATTCGTGACATGACTCAAAAAGTAGCAAGTAGCGAAGACGACGACTCTGTCAAGAGCAAAAGAAATAAAATTCTCGTACGGGGAGATCAGTATGCCTTAGGTTTTCCTAAAGTACTGAACGAAATTATAAAAGGCTCCAACAATTATATCATCGACGACTTCATTAAGCCAAATGCGGAACTTAGTGATTTAGTGTCAGACATTTTCGATGACACAATAAAATATGGTCAAGATGACTGTAATTATAATGTTCAGCAGCAACAATGTAAGTAATTCTAGAACACTAAAAGTGGCTCTCAGGGCTCTTTTCCGAATCAGTAGAACCACTAACATCGTATTGATATCGCAAAGAGACAGTGAATCAGATCAGATTCTAATTAACATGATAAATAAAGCAATGTCAACATTCACTAAGTATAACAAAAATTCCTCCATTAAATTTTTCGTGGATGAAAATCATCATCACAGTAAATTCCTAATTTGCGAGGAGATCAAAAATTATTTTCTATTTCCTTATGGTAGGAATATTGTTCTGAAAACTATACAAACTGTTGACATTGTGAATGCTTCAGCACAGTTTTTTCATATAAGCGAGACAGAGTAATTAACTGCCTCTGTCTCTCTACCTGTAATTGTGATATTATGTGTATACAAAATAATAATTCTACCAATGACAACAATGATTTTACGTTAATATTAGGTTCGAATGATTCCAGTAAAAGTTTTATGAAAGAAAAGAAAATTGATGCACCCACTGGTGGACAATTGAAGAAAACTGCCACTTTTCCACTTAAACATGTAGATGATCCTTCTGACCAAATTTAGGTATTATTGTTAAATATTCAATCAATTCGTTTTAAGACCGATGCTTTGCAAATTTTTCTGGAAGACTTGGAAAACCTAGAAATATTACTCTTAACTGAACATTGGTTATATAGTGAAGAACCGTTATACCTTCCTAACTATACTTCAGTTTCAAAATTTTGCCGTTCACAAGCTCGTGGAGGTGGTACCATGATACTGATCAAAGATAAGATCAAGAACCTGACTTGTTTTGTAAATTTCGACAAATTTGACAATATGTTAGTGGGAAAAGAATTTGAGTTCTCAATTGTTCACAGTAAATCCAAGAACATGTTTATTATTTGTATTTATAGACCACCATCATCCGACTTGAACTTATTTCTACATAGGTTGGAACTGCTTTTATCTCAGTTTCCACTAAATGCTCATATCTTAGTTTCTGGCGACTTCAACATAGATTTTTTGGATGAAACAGTACCCCATACACAAATCATTGACAACTTATTCGATTCATTTAATTTAACTATGCATGTTGATGCACCTACACGAATCTCTTCTCACTCATCGACTACCTAAGATTATACTTGCACAAATATCAATAAGGACCTTATTGACTGCACTGTTATGAACGCTGGTCTGTCAGATCATGAAGCGGTTGTTTGCAAACTTCCTATAAAATCACAAACGCCAAGGGATAAATGTATAAGACTGGGTAGGATATTCTCTGAACGAAATTATAACAAGTTTTCACAACTTTGTGCCAAGGTGCATGGGCATGAAATATTAGGCAGTGATGATCCGCTCAACGAATTTCATAGAATGTTGTCCACATTATTCAACCGTTCCTTCCCTATCATGAGAATCAAGTGTAAAAAGCAGAAACCTTGGATCACATTAGGTCTGAGAATCTTGGGAAGAAACATTCGTTCACTTCACACAATTAGAAAATTTGCAATTAATAATATTCCCTTTGTTACCTATTTCAACAAATATAGAAATACTTACAGAAAAGTAATAAAAACTGCCAAGTCATTATACTACAACTATAGAATTAATCGGTCGAGCAATAAACAAAAAGAATGCTGGAAAATTGTAAACGACTTGAGAGGTAAAAACAAGTCTAGTTCTCTGAAACCGAATATGAATCCGGATGATTTAAATGAATTCTTCTGCTCTGTAGCGGATGATCTCACTCAGAAATTATCACCATCGGTCGACCCCAGTATATATCTAGCACATTTATCGGTACCAGAAAGTTTTTATTTTACTCCCACAGATGCTACTGAACTCAGAGAAACCTTCGTTGATATAAAAAATAAGAACTCCTCTGGATGGGATGATATTTCAGTGAACATACTGCTCAAATTGCCACTTACACTGCTACAAGTATTGGCAGAAGCAATCAACTATTCTTTTTCAGTAGGTGTTTTTCCTAGCTGCTTGAAAATAGCAAATATCATTTCACTATATAAAGGCGGCGACCACGATTCTCCTTCAAATTTCAGACCGATTGCCTTGCTACCCGCGTTAGCGAAGGTAATCGAAAAATAAGTTAAAAAAAGAATGGTAACTTTTATATGCAAACATGGTATTCTTAGTTCAGATCAATATGGTTTTCAATCCTCAAAAAACACCAATGATGCAATATTCGCATTTCTTGAGCGGCTGTACTTACGGCTGAATGATGGGGAAGTAGCTGCAGCAGTGTTCTGTGATCTATCAAAGGCCTTTGACTGTGTAAATCACAGAATACTGCTTCAAAAGCTGCAAACCTATGGTTTTAGAGGTGTAGCTTTCCTCTGGTTTCAGTCATATTTGACTGAACGTATCCAAAGCGTCATCGTCGCTAATACGAGCTCTAAGCATTCAGCACTGAAACATGGAGTGTGGAAACTGGGACCCCTGTTATTTTTACTATATGTGAATAACTTAACACATGTCGACATCCATGGACAATTCACAGTATTTGCTGATGACACTACTATACTTTGGCATGGCATGGATTACACATTTTTAGAAGACGTCATCAATGAGGACCTGAGCAAAGTTAAAAAATGGTGCGACGCCAACTTATTATCTTTCAATGCTACTAAGACAGGTATCATCAACTTCAAGTGTGTTATTAGCAATGTATTTCTCGAAAATGATCGTATCAGCATCGAAGCCATGAATAATTTCTTGGGTCTAAATATTGATGCAAATCTGAAATTTGAAGGGCATATATTGAATTTATCTAAAAAGCTAGCGTCTGGCTGTTATGCCGTACGAGTTACATCTAACGAATTAGGGTTAACTGCGGCAAGGAATGCATACTTTTCACTTATTGAATCTCATCTGCGTTATGGTATTTGCTTCTGGGGAATGACTGCGAACTATTTATTCCATAGAGTTTTTATGCTCCAAAAGAGAGCTCTTAGATACATGTGCAAAGCCGGCTCGAGGGACGCTTGTAGACCTTTATTTTTGCTCCATGGAATATTGCCCCTGGCCTGCATTTTCATTTTGGAAACCGTATGCTTAGTACATAAAAAATATAAAGAATTCAGATACGCGTCATCGATTCACACTACTCGCGGCAGCTCTTCCCTAAACATTAAATTACCTATTCCCATATCAACTCTTACTAAGAACTCTATCATCTACGAAAGCAAGAAGTTATTCAATCATTTACCCCTGCACCTAAAAAGAATTGAAAATGAACAAAAGTTCAGGAAATCCGTGAAACAGTTTCTTTTGGAGAGAGCTTGTTATAATCTCAATGAATTCTATCAGATTTCCTTATTGTTATTTTATTATCTATGTTTTTTATGATCTTTTTTTATGATCTTTCTTTATGATCTTTTTTATGACGTTTTTTATAATATTTTATGACTTTTATTATCATCATATACCTGTATGACTTTGACATTGGTATAAGGCAGCTCTTTTGCCGTTACCAACAAATGTGTGTATGTTTATTTATATTTTTGTATATTATATTCATCGTTTATATCCAGGATACTGATAAGACTATGTCGTGTGACTTCGGCCGCTATGTAAACTTACTCATGTGATTAGTACCTAAGTTCTCAAACGCTTTGTCAATAAGAATTTATATTCTTCAGGCAATAAAGTATATTTTGATTTGATTTGATTTGATTAGTCACGGTCGAAGTTTCTTGTTCTGCCTGTTGTGTGCGTGATACCCGCTCTGATTTCATCTTATATGATCGTTGCGGACTGATATGCCTCAGATGTATCCATGTGCGATAATAGAATCCATAGATTCAGTGTGCAGACTGATGTTGTCGAAGTATCTTCACTTGCCTATTATTCTCATTATTTGTTCTTCGAAGTCGTCTAATATGGTCAATGCGATCGTATCTGCTATAACTGTAGGCATGTCAGATACTAGAATGCGAAGTTACAGTGTGAACAAAGTCACAGTCGAAGTTTCTTGTTCTGCCTGTTGTGAGCGTTATACCCGCTTTGATGTCGTCTTATATTATCGTTGCGAACTGATAGGCTCCAGAGGTATCCATGTAAGATGATTGAATACTGAGATACAGTGTGCAGACTGATGTTGTCGGAGTATCCTCACTCAGCTATTGTTTTTGTTCTATGTCCTCCGAAGTCGTCCCATATGGTCAGTGCGATCGTATCTGCCATAACTGTAGGCATGTCAGATGCTAGAATGCAAAGTAACAGTGTGAACATAGTCGAAGTCGAAGTTTCTTGTGCTGCCTGTTGTGTGCGTGATAATCGTTTCGATGTCGTCTCAGATGATCGTTGCGAACTGATATGCCCCAGAGATAACTATGTTAGATAATAGATTAGTAAACAGGGTGTATACATTGAGAAACCGCTTATGTTATTTCTCAACGGAATAAAAGGATTGTATAGGACCGAACCCATTGCTTGATTTGGTCAGACCCCACAACGACCCTTGTTTCATCTCAAATCATCGTTACGAACCGATATGCTACAGAGGTATCCATAAGAGATGATAGAATACAGAGATACAGTGTGCAGACTGATGTGGTCGAAGTATCTTCACTTGCCTATTGTTCTCGTTATATGTCCTTCGAAGTCGATTTATATGGTCAGCGCGATCGCTTTTACTACTTCTACTTGTGTGCGTTATATCCGCTTCGATGTCGTCTTATATTATCGTTGCGAACTGATATGCTCCAGAGGTATCCATGTGAGATGATTGAATACAGAGAAACAGTTCGCAGACTGATGTCGGAGTATCTCCACTCAGCTATTGTTCTCGTTATATGTCCTTCAAAGTCGTCCCATATGGTCAGTGCGATCGTATCTGCTGTGCTTGTGCTGCCTGTTGTGTGCGTGATAATCGTTTCGATGTCGTCTCAGATGATCGTTGCGAACTGATATGCTCCAGAGATAACTATGTTAGATAATAGAATACAGAGATACAGTGTGCAGACTGATAATAACGAAGTATCCTCACTTGCTCATTGTTCTCATTATGTTTCCTTCAGAGTGATCTCATATGGTCAGTGTGATCGTATCTATTATAGCTGTAGGCATGTCAGATGCTAAAATGCATAGTTACAGGGTAAACATAGTTTAATTCGAGGTTTCCTGTTCTGCCTGTTGTGTGCGTTATACACGTTTTGATGTCGTCTTATATGATCGTTGCGACCTGATATGCTCCAGAGGTATTGAGATAAAATCGGACTGTTGGGGCTGTCAGGGTTCATTATTTTATCTCGAAAATAATGCTAGGTATTTTTGCCACGACTACAAAGCCAAACTCAGGGAATAATTGACAGCAGTCCGATCCTCCCGAAAATTTATAGTTCTGAATAGGCCCTAATTTCCTACAAACAAGGAAAGGATACTATAGCCCACCTTACAGCTGACTGTGAGGTAAATCCTAACCTCACAGGACAATTCCCACAATACTACCCCTGCCTAAGATTCCTAACTTCCTAGAAGATAGCTAATCTTAATACTAGAGCTGCTAAGCTTCCGTCAAACCCGCCCAGACCACCACGTCGGCGTTGCACCGGGTACTGGGGGTTTCCTATCGCCTAGTCCTATCAAGGCTGAAGGCCTCTGAGTCCCTAAAGTTATCCTGCCCTAATTCCTGACGCGAACCGTGTGTCCCGCAGGTACACTAAAGGCGTTCAACGTCACCCTGGGGAAGTGCAATGCTTTCACCTCCTGGCTACTAACGTATCCCTAGAGTTAGACGGCACCAGAAGGCATTCCGGAATGCCAGTGGTTGCTACGACGAGGTACCAAGGGATGTGGCCAGGCTCAACCACAAAGGTCCTTAGTCTTGGAGCCTTGGTACCGTACTGAAGCTCTTCTTTCTTGCAATATGATAAGGGAGGACTAGGATCTTCATTCGGTAGGTGGGAATAATGACCTTTAATTTTGTCCCGTTAGGACAATTTTCTCATCAGAGCAACGAATTCTAATCCAACCAATTTGGTTGGTCACCCACTTTGGTTCGTATTCTAGAGCTGGCTGTAGACCTCTATTCTTCATCCACCCTTGTGGAATAATCGTCGGAAATACCAAACGGCTTTCTGATAATATTTCTATCCCTTTGGAATGATCTTCTCAAATATCAATCGGCTTCTTCTATGTAATATTCCTTTTGGATAATCTTCTCAAATATCAATCGGCTTCTTCTATGTGATATTCCTTTTGGAATAATCTTCTTCTATTATTCTACTTCTTCTATTCTTCTTATAATAGTACACATCCAACCCTATGGGAGTGATGTGGAGTCGCAACTCAAATACTAGTAGTTCACTCAGAACTATTAAAAACACTACCAACCATATTGGTAGCGGAGGCGAATCTGAACTGTCGCTAGCGGCAATTTGGCCGATATTTATCCCTATACGCGAAAAGCTCTTAAGCTCCGCCTACCGCGTTCTCGCAGTTTCTGCGCACTGATTGGCTAATCCACAAATCGCGCAGTTGGAACTTAAATTCTCGCACTCTCTTAGGCTCCGCCTACAGCGTTTTTCATGAAATCTAGAAGCCGATTGGTTTAAAATTTAAATGACTACAAAACTTAACCATTTCTAGTTTATTTCATTCCTAATGAATGAAATGATAATTATTAATACTTTTGATAATTTTTAGAGTAGAAAGCCATGTTTGGTGACACCCCCCTGCTTAAGAAGGTCGCTAGCTCTAAAACCCCCCTGCTTAAGAAGTAATATTTCTATTTCTACAGCCTTATTATGAATATTCGCCGCCATGGGTGACCTAGATCTGAAAAGATCTAATTTTTTTTTTCTTCTTTCTATCTGCATACATCATTTTACAAAAGCTGAAAAATACAAAAGCAAATCAAAACAAGAACAATAACAAGAAAAATCCTCAAAACTATAAAAGTCTTTTCAAAAGTTCTTATCACTTTCAAAAGTGTCTATCAATAACTTTCACTGTCAAGTGTCTATTATATAATTGTTTTTCCTTTTTTTTTAAAGTTAGTGAACCCAGTTTTTATTGTTTATTAGGGGTATTCACTAACTCACACTCACAGAGCGTTTATCAGGGGTATTCACTACACATTAGTGTTAGTAACAGTCACCAAAGTACAGTGTCTCACTCGTGCACCAATCTCGGATCAAGCTGCTCTTGACCGACTCTAGGGACAGGGGCAGTCCGGATGTCATCCAAGTGGACTACAGTATCCAACCCTTCCTTATTAATTATATAAGTAGTTGCACCTATTCGTTCTACCACCCTACAGGGACCTACCGAAGTCTGACCAAAATTCTTACGGACATTCTCTGCATTTCTAACCATCACCCACTGATTTGGTTCAAATTCATTAGGAAAATTTTCCTTATTTGGAAATAATCGGCGTTGATATGCTATACGTTTATCATTCGCGATATTAATCCTAACATTTCTATCTTGAGGATTATTATTAGGGGGACGAGATTTTTGTATTGGAGTAGCCCACTCTCCAGGCCGCGGCAGATCATAGCCTAACAACAGCATCGACGGGGTAGAATCACTTGACAAATTTTTCCGAGTCCCCAAATCAAAAAGCATTTCGGGGATATAATTTTCCCACAAATTTTGATTCTTCATTATTAATTCAGCCCTGAGCCAGTTTTTTATTTCTTGGGCTCTACGCTCCACCGGATTTGCTCTCTGATGATATAGTGGGGAAAATTTGATTGTAATATTATTATCACCACAAAACCTTTCCCATCTAATTCCGCGAAATTGACTTCCATTATCGGAAATAATGATTTCCGGAAATCCCCATCTTGAACACACAAAATTTTTGAAAAACTCTATAACTGTTGTGGCATCAGCCTTTGATATGGCCTGAGCTTCAATCCATTTTGAAAAACAATCAGTGGCTACTATCAAATATTCATTTCCGGATTTCCCCGGAGGATATGGACCCATTACGTCGATGGACACAACTTGCCATGGACGTTCCGGTTCATTTGGACGTTGTCCAGCTAAAGGTTGAGGAAGTGCTCTTTTAGTAGTGAGACATTTTAAGCATTTCCCTATAAATTTCCTAACCTGTTTTTCTACTTCTGGCCAAAAATAATGAAGGGTAATTTGTCTGATAGTCTCATCCGCACCCAGATGACCTGTACCCTCATGGAATTTTTTAATAACTTTTTCCCATGCGTCCTTAGGAATAATTAATCTCTTTAATTTTCCATCTGGTGGACTATAAAACAACAAACCTGCATTATCTATTGAAAAGTCACTGTATCTCTCAGGATCCGCCCTGACTCTACGCGCGAAGTTTTTCACCCCATTACTCACACGTTCCAATAAGCAATAATGTCTCTCTCACCTTTCTCTTTTTCTTGAAACAATACCGCGCCCATACCAATATGACTAGCGTCAGTTTGAAGACAAAATGGCCTAGATAAATCAGGCCGAGCCAGATACAAGGGTTGAGAAACTAATTCCTTGATTTTATTGAATGCTATATCCGCCTCCTTAGTTCACTTAAACCGCTTAGATTTATCAATTAAATCTGTAAGTGGCGAAGCCACATCAGCAAAATGGGGAATAAATTCCCGCAGCCATCCGGCTGTACCCAAAAATCCGCGCAATTGTTTAAGCGATTTAGGAACAGAAAAATTTTTAACATTCAGAATATGAATTTCTTGAGGAAAATTCCTTTCTGAAGTAACTACTCTACCCAAATACTCCAATTTCTCCGATGCGAATTTACATTTAGATGGAGATACCCATAATCCATGAGCACGTAATCGCTCAAACACCATTTTCAAATGGTCTAAATGCTCCTCTATTGAATTGGAATATATCATAAAATCGTCTAAATAGACTTTACAAAAACTATCTACATACCCTGCGAGTACTGAAGAAGTTAAATTTTGAAAAGCGGCCGGCCCATTATTGAGACCAAAAGCGAGAACACGAAATTCATACACAGATCCGTCAGGTCCTCCAAATGCAGTGTATTTACGGGAATCTGGACTAAGCTTCACTTGTCAAAACCCATTTCTTAAATCTAAACTAGTAAAGATTTTTGCATTACCCATTTCCCTAACCGTCTCCTGGATAGGAGGAAGGTGAGGCGCTTCAGGAATTATCAATTTATTAATTTCCCGATAGTCTACACAAAAACGTAATTTTCCATTTTTCTTAGGGATGAGGACTACTGGACTACAATACGGTGAGTTACTTCTATTAATAACTCCCGCTTCCAGCAGTTTGTCTATCTCCTCATGGATTATTTGTTTTCGACTATCGGACATTTTTGCATATCTAAATTGCTTAAAAGGCCGCTCCTGTGTCACTCTTATTGTATGTATCGCCGCATCGGTAGTAGGTTGTCTTATTCCCTCATCAAATATATCAGCAAATTCTTGTAATACAGGCATTACTACTGACTTAGTTTCATCCGAAAACTGTGTTGCATCAAAGTTCAACTCTGAAGGGGAAGCAACTTGATGATCTTGTTTAACCGTCGAAAAAAATACAGTTTGTGTAGGAGCCTTCCCAAAATACAGACATTTCCGAAATACATCTTAAATAGCCTGGTTATCCTTTAACCATGGCATGCCAATGATTAGAGATTCTTGTAAATTCGAAACTACAGTAGCCTGCATTTTTGAAGGTCGTCCTTCAATAACTATTTCTGAATTAATTTTACCAAGACTCTGCGAGGAATTATTCTGACATCCCAGGAATATTATTCCAGGATTTGGCAGGTTAGTAAGATCTAAGCCTGGCAAAACGTCTGACCTGACAAAATTATTACTCGCCCCTGTATCAACCAATGCTTGAATCGTTCTACCCTCTAACTCAATCTGTATTCTGGGCAAATAGCCAGAACTTGTCATCAGACTATCATGAGTATCCATGAGAGATACAAGATTTTCGCAAAATAAGCCAACATTACTTGGAACCTCTGAATAATTTTTGTCTAAGTGATTAATACCCTCAACTTCTCATCTGGACATTATATTTAGAAACGAGAATAGGAATATATGATTTCCTATTTAATTTTGGGGACGAGATGATCGGGGAAGATTTTGCAGTGACGCCTCGCCCCTGTTGGAGTTTAACGACTCCACTGGAGTATCTTCTACCTCGACAATATGATTGTTACGGGAAGGTCCGGAATTATTAAAATTCCCATTCGGAACACTTCCAAAATTACTTTGATTATTAGGCCTATCGCGGCCTGGAGGGAGCTGTCGAGAAGGAACACCCCGAGAATTAAAATTATTAGATCGGAAATTATTGTTAGAGACTGGGGCTGGAGCCCTATAAGTCTGATTTTGATTAGAATTATTTTCTACATTTTGGCGAACACACCGGGATACATCTCTATTATCTTCAACTATCAGCGTACACTGCTGAGTTAATTCTTCTAATGTATTAAAATTCCTACCACGTAGAAAACATCTCATCTCAGGTTTTAATAAAGGAATGGTTAAATCTATTAAGGCTTCTTCTCTTAATTGAGGAGCCACACGCTGTGCGAGAGCACATTTTTCTGCAATAAATGCCTCAGGTGATACATTTCCTTGAGGTTGGGCATATAATTTTGAAGTTATTTTTGCCAATACATTTTTGCTATCATATTTCTGTAATAATCTATTACACAAATAATCCCAAGTAATTCTAACATTCCCTAATATTAAATTGAACCATTGCAGGGCGTCACCCCTCAATTGCTTCTTCACCAAACCCGGCCATTTATCAATTTGAATTTCCTGATGTTCAGTAAATTCTACAAAACATTCATTGATGAATCGCACTGGGCATTCAGTTTCTACTCCGCTAAATTCAGGTAATAATAACCTACTCTGATTTGTATTTTGATTCAAAGCTTGAATAGCTTTAGTCAAATTAGCAAGCGGATCAATCAGTTGGGCGGGCACAATACTAGGTGCTTGCTGATTGGTCACAGGAAGATTACACCTATTTGGCATATTTGGAGTATTAAAATTCAAGTTTTTAGGGCGCCATTGACTTTGGTTATTCCCGGAAGTCAAAAACGGGGAAAAATTATTATTCTTAGGCATTTCTTGTTGCCTATTTAACAATTCTACAAAAGGATTGTCTGGACTTAAACAAAATGTATCATCATCTTGATACGTTTCCATGTCAGGAGCGGTCACTGTAGTAGGCGTGGCCATTCTCATTGGTAAATTTGGAGCTCTATTCAAAACTCTGCGAGTTCCATCGTCATTTATAACGATAACTAATTGTTCCATATTATTAACTATGGTCGTTACTGACTCGTCCATAGTGTGGTTATTCAAATCTGCAATCGATTCGGACCTTCTATTTCCCAAACTAGGAACTATCCTATCACTGGGTTGTACCAAACTATTTCTATGATTAGCCACACTATTATTTACAGAATTAAAACAACTAGTGGCCCCACGTTTGGCGCCATGAGATAAAATCGGACTGTTGGGGCTGTCAGGGTTCATTATTTCATCTCGAAAATAATGCTAGGTATTTTTGCCACGACAACAAAGCCAAACTCAGGAAATAATTGACAGCGGTCCGATCCTCCCGAAAATTTATAGTTCTGAATAGGCCCTAATTTCCTACAAACAAGGAAAGGATACTATAGCCCACCTTACAGCCGACTGTGAGGTAAATCCTAACCTCACAGGACAATTCCCACAATACTACCCCTGCCTAAGATTCCTTACTTCCTAGAAGATAGCTAATCTTAATACTAGAGCTGCTAAGCTTCCGTCAAACCCGCCCAGACCACCACGTCGGCGTTGCACCGGGTACTGGGGGTTTCCTATCGCCTAGTCCTATCAAGGCTGAAGGCCTCTGAGTCCCTAAAGTTATCCTGCCCTAATTCCCGACGCGAACCGTGTGTCCCGCAGGTACACTAAAGGCGTTTAACGTCACCCTAGGGAAGTGCAATGCTTTCACCTCCTGGCTACTAACGTATCCCTAGAGTTAGACGGCACCAGAAGGCATTCCGGAATGCCAGTGGTAGCTACGACGAGGTACCAAGGGATGTGGCCAGGCTCAACCACAAAGGTCCTTAGTCTTGGAGCCTTGGTACCGTACTGGAGCTCTTCTTTCTTGCAATAAGATAAGGAAGGACTAGGATCTTTATTCGGTAGGTGGGAATAATGACCTTTAATTTTGTCCCGTTAGGACAATTTTCTCATCAGAGCAACGAATTCTAATCCAACCAATTTGGTTGGTCACCCACTTTGGTTCGTACTCTAGAGCTGGCTGTAGACCTCTATTCTTCATCCACCTTTGTGGAATAATCGACTGATGTTGTCGAAGTATCTTCACTTGCCTATTGTTCCTGTTGTATGTCAGTGCGATCGAATCTGCTATAACTGTGGCCATGTCAGATGCTAGGATGCGAAAATACAGTGTAAACATAGTCGGAGTCGAAGTTCCTTGTTCTACCTGTTGTGTGCGTTATATCCGGTTTGATGTCGTCTCATATGATCGTTTCGAACTGATACGCTCCAGAGGTATCCATGTGAGATGATTGAATTCAGAGAAACAGTGTGCAGACTAATGTTCTCGAAGTATCTCCACTTGCCTATTGTTCTCGTTATATGTCCTTCGAAGTCGTTCTATATGGTCAGTTCGATCGTAGCTGCTATAGCTGTGGGCATGTCAGATGCTAGGATGCGAAGTTACAGTGTTAACATAGTCACAGTCGAAGTTTCTCGTTCTGCCTGTTGTGTGCGTTATACCCGCTCCGATGTCGTCTGATATGATCGTTGCGAACTAATATGCTCCAGAGGTATCCATGTGAGATGATGAAATACAGAGAAACAGTGTGCAGACTGATGTTGTCGTAGTATCTCCACTTGCCTATTGTTCTCGTTATTTGTTCTCCGAATTCGTCTCATATGGTTTAATGCGATCGTATCTGCTATAACTGTAGGCATGTCAGATTTTAGAATGCGAAGTACCAGTGTAAACATAGTCCAAGTCGAAGTTTCTTGTTCTGCCTGTTGTGTGCGTTATACCCGTTTTGATATCGTCTCATATGATCGTTGCGAACTGATATGCTCCAGAGGTATCTATGTGAGATAATAGAAAACAGAGTTACAGTGTGTAGACTGATAATGTCGAAGTATCTCCACTTGCCTATTGTTCTCGTTATATGTTTTTCGAAGTCATCTCATATGGTCAGTGTGATCGTATCTGCTATTGCTGTTTGCATAGTCACAGTCGAAGTTTCTAGTTCTGCCTGTTGTGTGCGTTATATCCGCTTCGATGTCGTCTTATATGATCGTCGCAAACTAATATGCTCCAGAGGTGTCCATGTGAGATGATAGAATACAGAGATACAGTGTGCAGACTGAAAATTTTGAAGTATATTCTATTGCCTATTGTTCTAATTATATGTCCTTAGAAGTCATCTTATATGGTCAGTGCGATCGTATGTACTATAGCTGTAGGCATGTCAGATTCTAGAATGTCCTGTGCGGGGTTGTCAGTCCTCAGGTGGTGGATAGGGAAATGCCTGCTAGATACAAGAGGTACCGGGAAAACCAAACACCCGACGTGGACCAAAACTGACACAAAGGATAAATGGATATGGACGAAGATATGGAGAGTAAAACTACGGAGCAGGGTTTCGGATACTCAGTTCTGGTCGGAAACGATGGTGGTAAAGCAGGCCTCGACCGATCATCATCCAGCGACTGCTGGGTACTTCCAGCGGGAAACCAGGCTGGAGATCCTCTTGATGCTACTGGAAATGGGGATAGTAAACGGGAGGAAATCTTCATATCCACTCCGGAATCAAGACTAGCCAGATTTCCCACATGCGGGCATATTTCCAAATCGACAAAGGCGGTCGATGAGGAAACAATTGACATGCATTGGGAGACAAAAGAAGCTGAAAAAGACGCGGAATCGTGAACACAAGTCCTCAAGCGCAAGAGAGGAGAATTGACACCAGACATTTCGAGTGAAAAAATGATGACCGAGGAAAGTGCCTTCAAGAAGACTCTCAGCATGATGATTAAACAAGTGAGACTACTAGAGAAACTCATGGAGGACTACTATGAACCAAAGAAGGAGCTAGCAGAAATCAGAAATAAACTGAAGTTTTACGCTGACAAAATTCAGAGGGACGATCAGAAGGAATGTGTTAGAACTGTCTATTTCTTCAGTCTTTCAGTCTCGGAATCGCCCACTTCTAAGCCGTAGGAATGAATAGGTAGCCAAATCTACTTCGAATGAATAACTTTATTACAGGAAAAATGCAATATTAGACTTCTATCTTTTACATTGACATTATCTCTCAAAAGTCAAAAAAACAATCAAAATGAAATAAAATACAAAGTGTTTTCCAACACACTCCCACCTTGTGTCATCCTTTCATCAAAGTTATGACACAATCAATGTCCATATCTATCAGGAACTTTCACGTGTCTTCCAGATCTTGTTGTAGACATCACCTGATCTTTTGTTTTGTTCGTCAACTTCTCTACATCAATGTTTGTACGAATATTTCCATTCCCTTTCGAATCTGTACGTTTAGGTAACTTTTCTGAATTATTCAATTCCATCAAAGTTAGTCATTGTACTGGTCTCAGCAATTCACCTGTAGCAGTTTTCAGCTCAACCAACCTGACTACACCATCACGTCCAGGAATAGTTTCAACCACACGACCCATAGACCATTCAACCTTCTTTTTATTGAAATCCGAGATCAAAACCATGTCTCATCAGATGATTTCTTCTAGAAAAGAGTGAGTTGACCTAAATACTCGGATTTGAATCTATTGTTCAAATCTTTCCTGAGTTTCAAACGATACTTCAAACGCCTACTCAAATCTTTGGCTTCAACTGAATCAAGATCAATCACTCCAACTTCTTTGATGTCTTGTAAGAACATCGCAGGTGTGAAGACTACAAAATCATTTGGATCCTCTGACATATAAGTGAGTGGGCGGGTGTTGAAAACTGCTTCACAATCACAGAGAACAGTCTGCAATTCTTCGAAATCAAGGCTCGTTCTTTCAAGAATTTTCCTTAATAACTCTTTCATCAGTCTTATGAGGCGCTCCCACCAACCTCCCCACCATGCAGCTGTTGTAGGATTGAGTTTCCAGTCTATTCGGTGGATTGTTGCACATCTTTCCGCTACTTCCAACCAATTCAAGCTATTGAAAGCGTTTGCACATCCAACGAAATTTGTTCCACAATCTGTATATATAGTTGAAGGTCGACTTCGGCGGGCAATAAATCTTCTCAATGTCTGCAGAAACGCATTACTTGATAAGGATGATGTTAACTCAAGATGCACAGCTCGGTAGATAGCGCAAGTATACAGTACAATCCAAACTTTTTTATTCGACTTGAGGTGCAAAGGTCCTGCTAAATCAATGCCTACAATCTCGAACACTGCAGCATTACGAACCCTGTTTTCTGGTATACATATGGCAGGAGTTTCAAGAAGTTTTCCTCTAAATCTCCTGCAAGTGATACATCCATTGATTACTGACCTAACAGTGCGTCTACATTGGAGAATTCAGTGATTTTCTCTTAGGATACTCATCAAACCTTGAACTCCAACATGGTTATTCCTGATATGTTCTTCAGAAATCAGACGTTTCACAACTTCATGATTTGATGGCAAAACATATGGCATACGAAAATTCTCTGCATCCGCTCTATGTGCTATTTTAGTGCGCAACCTGATTAATCCTTCGTTATCAGTAAAAGGGCACAAAGATGATAGCTAAGGATCTTGATACAACCGAAAACTTTCTGACTGTAAATGAGCTAGAGGCATCACGAAAATTGATCATTCGTTCAAATTTTCCTTCAGTCAATATTTCAGTTGACTGTTCAATGAATTGGTTGAGCAATTCTTCATTTGATACACTTGTAAGAACATCGCAGGTGTAAGGACTACACAATCATTTGGATCCTCTAAAATCGTTTGATCCACGCAATCATGTTGACAATTTTGCTGAATTTGGAGAAATATTTATAGTACCATGATGGCAAAAAGGGCCCATGGGGGCCTACTTGCCTGGCTACAGCCTCCCCACAATACTACTACTATAGTACCATGAATAATCATCAGGTATAGATAGGGCGGAAACAACTGTTTTCCTTCTCTCGCAATTGATTTCCTCTTCATTGTAGTCGAAACATTGACTAGGCCATCGTGTTATTGGATCGTGTAACCATATTGGACCCTTCCGCAATCTTCCATCAGCTAGTGATTTTGCTAAACAGCCTCGAGATGGAAGATCTGTTGGATTAATTTCCCCAGGAACATGGTACCAGTCTTGCGGTTTGGAAAAGCGTTTTATTTCTTCGACACGATTCCAGATAAATGGTTTTCAATGTTCTTTTCGTTTTATCCATGATAATACAGTCGAGGAATCCGACCGAAAATATACATGAGGATCGACTCCATAGTCACTCTGGAAATTTCGAAATATTCTTACTCCAATTGTTGCAGCCAAAAGTTCAAGACGAGGTATGGTTAACTTTTTAACAGGAGCTACTCTGGATTTCGCTTCCACTAGTCTCAACAGAATTTTACCGTCATCCAATTCAGTTCTTAAGAAAATACAAGCTGCATAGGCGTTTGCACTTGCATCACAAAACACATGTACAGATTGGGTTGCCGAAGGTGTCAAATCTGCTGCTATCCATCGAGGAATCTTAACAGAAAACATATGAGGTAGATCATGTAACCATTCAAGGAATGTCTCCCGAACTTCTCCATCGATTTCAACGTCCCAGCCTAAATTCGTAGACCAAGTCTTCTGCAGTAAAAGTTTTGGGATCAATATTACTGGACATGAAAACCCAATGGGATCGTAAAGCTTATGCGCTGCCGATAAAATGGAACGTTTAGTTAAAGTTCTTGTATCTGTTTTATCGAAGAATTCTTAAGATACTTCAAAAGTGTCCAATTTGCGATTCCAAATGAGTCCAAGGATATTGCTACTTGCCTCAACTTCAGAATTTTCTAGTAATGAATGCTCCCACCCTCTCAACTCAAATTTTCCTTCAGCCAATATTTTAGTTGACTGTTCAATGAATTGGTTGAGCAATTCTTCATTTGATACACTTGTTAGAACATTGTCGACGTGGAAGGATTTCAATAACGTTGAAACCACTTAGGGACTATAAACATGTCCTTCAGACCTTGAATTCCTCGAGATCCCATTTAGATGAAACTCCAAGACTGCTCCCAATAAAAAAGGACTGCACGTCACTTCGAATACTACACGAGTATGTCTAAGAATCTTCAGGTTTTGACATTTATCATACCAAAGGAACTTCAAATGATTTCTATCACTTTCCTGTAGACTTATTTGAAGGAATGCCTTTCTAATGTCAGCTGTGAATCCAATCTTCTCCATACGGAAACGTAAAATCATAGATGGAATCAATTCAATGAGGTTTATTCCCTTCTCGAGACATTGATTCAGTGATGGTTGATTCTTTTGTCTTGACGAAGCGTCGAAAACTGGACGTACGGGTGTTGTAGTACTATTATCGGGCTTATACACC
This sequence comes from Phaedon cochleariae, assembly GCA_918026855.4. NCBI lineage: Eukaryota > Metazoa > Arthropoda > Insecta > Coleoptera > Chrysomelidae > Phaedon > Phaedon cochleariae. The sequence continues at coordinate 32,895,028 of OU896715.1, forward strand.
GTGTGATGAGGTGAAAAATGACCAGACTGACATGACGTTTCGACTGGTTCATCTTCGGGTAAGTGTTCTATGACTTCTTCAGCTAACCAATCATCGAATACTGCATCATAAATCTCATGAAAATTATCGTTTCTCAATTTTTTCGTGATGTTCAGAAGTCTTTTATAAGATAAATCGAAATTGGAAGGTAAAGGAGGGTGACCTTCGATTCACGGCATATTAACTTCATAACGTTTGTCACCTCTTTGTTTAATTGTCGATAAAAAATGTTCCATGACTGGCTTATCTTGGTCTTGTTGTGATTTCGTTTTTCCAGGATCTTGGAGACCAAGCACATATAATGTCCATAAGTCAGATATAGCAATATCTCTTGAAAATAATGAATTAATCAACAGAGATGTTTTGGTCGAGTAGTCCGGTTTCAGTTTACCCATGAGTGTCCATCCTAATAATGTATGGACTGCTACTAATCCACACCCCAAATCCTGTTTACGTCCAGAAAACAATTTTCCAGTTACGTCAGCTCCCACCATAACATCAATTGGTCCATCCGTCGTGTCAGTCATTTCTATACCCAACTGCTTCAATTCATTTATTCAAGGTCCTCTTTTCACAGAACTAACGTGATTGCAAATCAATGGTTGATCCAATACTTCAAAATTATAAGAATAATTCTCAGTTATACTGTGGAGATGAATTTTATAGCAGGTATGACTAACAGTTTCAGTTTGGGTACCTCCAAACAGTGAATGAACTAGTTGCTCTTCTCGAATCGGAGTGTAGCCTACTTCTTCAGCTAGTTTTCTCGTGATATACGATTTGTGAGAGCCAGTGTCAACAAGAAGTCTCACTCGTCGCGACTCATTCTCTCCTTTCAATTCTACAAGTATTGTTTGCAGAAAAACCTCTGGATAAGTGTGGTTAGACAGATTCTGTTCTTCAATTCTTGGTTTTTGCTCCGTTGAATGTGAATCATTGATATTCGATTTCTTGATGTGGTTTTTGGGACACATGATCAAATGATGTTTACCTTGACAACTACAACATTTTTCTCTGAAACGGCATCTTCGAGCAATGTGACCAAATTTTGTGCATAGATGGCAACATGCAGAATCTGATAACTTCTGTTTTCTTTCTGCGAAACTAAGTTTCAGTGCTTCCTTACACTGGTCAGAGGAGTGTGAACCTTTGCAGAATACACATCGTGGGACTCCTTTATTAAACAGTTCAGATGCAGTCGGTACAGTTGAGTTACTAGCCACATTTCTATCTTCGTTCTTTTGTTTGTCTCCAAAACTGGATACAGCAAGATTAATTCTGTCTTCATCCATCACTTCTCGACTGAGGAAAGTCATAGTAGCATCAAGACGTTTCTTCAAACTGGACTCCGACTAGTATAATTGACTACGATGCCATGCTCGTATTGAATCCTCTCCTATGCAAGACTCTACTAGCGGATACAACATAGCAGCACAGGTGTCGGATTTCACGCCCAAACTTCCAAGGACTCTCAACTGTGATTCCATTTTATCAAAGATTGTTGACATTTTATTTTTGGCATTGAGATTTGTCAGAACTAACTCTAGAAGTTCTCTTACATAAACCTCTATTAACAAATCTTCTCTTCCAAATCTTTTTTTCAAACTAACAACTGCTTTCACATAGTTTCCTTTAGTTGCAGGATAACATTCAACTATTTGTCTTGCTCGAGAACCAGGCACTGTAGCCTGAACAAGATACTGTAGTTCATCTTCCTTGTCTATATCAGAATCTTCATGAATTCTGCTGAACTGGTTCCAGAAACCGAGCCATCCTTTTATCTCACCACCAAATTGCCTGAATTCAAGTTTAGGAATCTTCAATTTGGTTTTAGATTTCTTAGAGATATCTCCTTGACTAATCAATGTTTCGAAGCGACATCTGATTTTATGGTATTCAGAACTCATTGTATCCATCAATTCTATCTCTGCATTCATACTTGCTTCCACAACTTCTGAGTCTAACATTAAATCTAACATAAGTTGATTCAGTTCGGCAATTTGATGCATTTTTTCATCCAGAACTTTGATCCCACTCTGTATTTCTATGAAGCTGGAATCATCTTTGGAAAAATCTTCTTTAAACTTATCACATATCCTTGTAAGAGCTGTCCTTTGTAGAGCTATGGCTTTCTTGGTTTTTTCCATACTCGCTATAGAAGTGTCCTGTCACGGTCGCCAAAATGTTAGAACTGCCTATTTCTTCATTCTTTCAGTCTCGGAATCGCCCACTTCTAAGCCGTAGGAATGAATAGGTAGCCAAATCTTTTTCGAATGAATAACTTTATTACAGAAAAATGCGATATTAGACTTCTATCTTTTACATTGTCATTATCTCTCAAAAGTCAAAAAAACAATCAAAATGAAATAAAATACAAAGTGTTTTCCAACAGAATAGTTACGATCTCGAGCATGCGCTGCGGTCAGAAAACCAGGACCTGAGCAAACACGTAGAGATTCTCGAGAAAAGAGATGCAACTGGAGTGCTGCAAGCAGAAAAAATTTCTATCGGGACCCAGGCGAATCCAGAAGATAAAGACCAGGAACAGATTGAAATGGGTACCAAGACAAATGAAAAAATAAGGAACATACTGAACACCGACAAGAACTTGAATCACCTGATGGAAATTATTGATGAGAAGTGGACAGAAGATGCCACGATAAAGGAAGGATTCACAACATACCGAGCAGATTTGGATGGAGATGTGGAAGCAGTGGTGGACGCAAACATGAAAGAAAATGAGGAAGCAGTAAGAATACTGAGGGAAAACTTCGCTTACGCACTCATGATCGTACAGGAAGGATTCCAGAATGGAATCATGGAATACGTAGAACTTCAAATTGGAACGATAGAGAGTGGGGTAGAGGACGTGAAGTACATATACAAGCTATGTAGTCAACTGAGAGACGAAGTCCTGAAACAAAATGAAAAACTGCTGAAAGTCCTCACAATTGGGAAACTCGAGTTAGAATACCTGAGGAAATAATGTCTGGAGTATGTCTTCCAAGACTATGATATGAAGCTCGAAATATGCATTCAAGGCAAGACAAATACATATAGAAGAAAATCGGAAGTGGGAAGGCGGAAACAAAGGAAGCCCACTATAGGAAGAAAAAAATAATAGTGAAGGCACTAGATGGAGAAAGCTATGCGGATCTTCTGAGAACAGTAAGGAACTCTGTGAATCCTGAAGAAAGCGGTTTCAAAATCGAGACTATAGAAAAAACTAGTAAAGGAGATCTATTCTCGGAAGTGATGGGGGACAGAGGAAAATTTGTTGCCCAAACAGAGCATTCAAACGAAGAATGATAACACTGAAGTGATAATTAAAAATAATGAATCGGTCATACATATTACGGACATAGATGCTAGCATAGAGGAGGAGAAGCTGACAAAAGAAATTTCCAAAGAGGAAGGTGTAAAAGAGAATCAGGTAAAAATAATCTCCATGAAATCAACTCAGAATGGATACCAAACCGCTACGGTGGCTTTGAGAAAAGATATAGCTACACAGATAACGGATAGAGGAAAGATCAACATAGGATGGATACTATGCAGAGTACGAAAAAGAGTGAATCTGCTGAGATGCTTGAGATGTCATCTCTATGAATACAAAAGAGGGGAGTGTACTGGAGAAGAAAGAACAGAATTATGCTTGAAGTGCATCAAACCTGGACACAAAGCAAAGGATTGCCGAAATTCTCCAGTTTGTATAGTGTGTAAGACAGAGGGGCACCGTTCTGACCAAACTAAGTGCCCACAATACAGAGAAATGTTGAATGTTCCAATCAGGAGGCAATCGACTACAAGTAGTGTATTCAAGCACCGCGATAAGAGTACTGCAGACAAACTTAGGAAGGTCGAGGGTCTCACACGATCGGGCCCTTGCTTCGGCGGTTAAAAGAGATATTGACGTGATGATTGTAGGTGAACCTAACAAAGAAATCGTTGAAGATGATCAATGGATCAGTGACAGGAGAAGCAATGTAGCTATCCTATTCTTGAATGAAAATCTGGATGTATTCGAATCCCATTCCGAAGAAGGTTATGTTAGGTTCAAATTGAGGAACTGTCAACTCTTTTGCTGTTACATTTCTCCGAATATTCGTATGGATGAGTATGAAAGAATCGTAGATGAACTGATGAACGATGTCAGCAGCCAGTCTGGTGAGAAAATTATAGCAGGAGATATTAATGCTAATTCTCCCACATGGGGTTCTCCAAACGCTGACAGAGGGGTGAGTACTGGTGTCAATGGATGGCTGCCCTCAATCTGAACACCCTTAACGATGGTATCGAACCAACGTTCATCAGAGGTAGATCCGAATCATTTATAGACATCAATTGTTGCACATCCAAGATTCAGGAGGAAATAATCAGATGGGAAGTCCTAGACGATGAACCAGTGACTGAACATCAATATATATATTTCGAGAAATAATAGAATGTAGAATGGAGGAGCGGCAGGACAATACGCAGAACTTGAAAGACGCAGCAAGAGATGCGTATCAAGCTTAGTCTAGACAAAAACAAGAAATCAGCGAACACCATACTGGTAAAACAATGATATAGCAAACAGAAGGGCAGAATGCCTCAGAAGTCGAAAAGAGGCTACACGTGCAGTAAGACAACAACCAGGAACTGAAAATGAGGCAAGGGAAACATACAAGAGGAGTTAGAAAGAACTGCAGAAGCTCATCAGTATGATTAAAGAACAACACTGGGATGAATTATGTGACGATCTGAATGCCGATATATGGGGAAGAGGATTCAAAATCGTAACTAAGAAACTGATTGGCTACGCTCCCTTCAACTTGGCAGAAGGGAAGAAGAACTGGCAGAAACTCCCAATGGCTACAAAGATAGATCACTTCATGGAGGAGGAACAAAAGAGAGTGCTTCAAAAAATGAAAACAGGGAATGCACCAGGCCTGGATGAAATTCCTATGAAAGCGATCAAAAAATTGGAGGAGATTGTGCCAGCAACGTTGCTCGCTTCGCTGAATGGACTTCTCAAAGACCAACACTTCCCATGCAGATGGAAAGAGGCGGGATTAGTTTTGATTCCGAAAGGAAACCTCGAAGATATAAACTTCAGACCAATATGTCTCTTGAGTTCTTTTGGTAAGCTATACGAAGGACTTATAAGAAACAGACTGAAAAAAGAACTAAATAATACTGGAGGACTTTCAAATCAACAGTATGGGTTTCGCAAGGGAAGATCAACTATTCGAGCAGTGGAAAATGCAGTCAGCATAGCGAAGGAAAGAAAACCTCTCAATGATTTCTACATACACCAGCATATTTCCGAACACTCAATATATGCCACAGTGACAAATATCGTCACAGAAGATTCTGGAATGTTCTGGAAACAATCGATGGAACAATTAGGGAGAGAGAGGTTTCGTTCTGGGAAGCTTCTAGAACAAAAAGAAGGAGACGGAACATCATTCGAGAACGTTCTCGAACCAAAGCCTGCCATGTGTTCTCATAAATAAATCCGTTTGAAAATCAATAGTGTCGTGTTCGCTTCTGCACCCGAATGACGTAACAATTGGTGTCAGAAGTGTGAGATATTCCAGTGTGAAGTGAACAGACCGTTGTAATGAAGAAACTACACGAGTTGAAAGTGGTGGACTTGAAACGCGGGTTGGAGGAAAGAGATCTCGACACAACAGGGATCAAGGCTACACTTCAGCATCGTCTCATAGAGTATATGGTGAGCCCTAGGTCAAGATCCAGAGACGTTCTTCTTCGAGGAACCAGCTTTAGCGGAATCGATGTTAGCTGGTATCTCGGAACAGATAGCGGCTCAGCGACAGGACATCGCGGACCAGATGGTGGCTCAGCAGGAGAAGATCAAGGACCAGATGGTGACTCAGCAGGAGAAGATCTCGGAACAGATAGCGGCTCAGCGACAGGACATAGCGGCTCAGCGACAGGACATTGCGGACCAGATGGTGGTTTAGCAGGAGAAGATCACGGACCAGATGATGGCTCAGCAGGAGAAGATCGCGGAACAGATAGCAGCTCAGCGACAGGACATAGCGGCTCAGCGACAGGACATCGCGAATCAGATGGTGGCTCAGCAGGAGAAGATCACGGATCAGATGGTGGCTCACCAAGAGAAGATCGCGGATCAGATGCGTGCTCAGCAGGAGAAAATCTCAGCTCAGCAAGATCAGATAGCCTTTCAAATCTCAGCCCAACGGGACGAGGTATTAGCTCAGATGACCGCTCAACGAGAAGAGGTGCTGGCACGTATTTCTGCTCAGCAAGATCAGATCGCCTCCCAGATATAAGCCCAACGAGAAGAAGTATTGACTCAGATATCAACACATCGGGAAGAAGTTATGACTCAGATCGCTGCTCAGCAAGAACAGATCGTTGCTCATAAAGAACAGATCGCGTCTCAGCAGGACAAGATCATAGCTCAGGTTTCAACCCAATTCACCACCCAGATAGAAGAAATGAAGAAGGAGCTGCAGCTCGAAATAGAAAGAATAGCTGTGCTGGAGAAGTCTGAAAATGGCCAAGGACTCATGATTGAAACCACAGTAGGGCGAGATGCAGTGACTACTAACAATTGAGTAAAACCACCTACATTCGATGAAAAAACATCGTGGCCGAACTATCTGAAGCAGTTCGAAGCAGCTTCCAAAGCCAATTTGTGGACATCCAAGGACAAGGTTGTGGCTCTGACAGTAGCTCTACGGGGTGAGGCATTGAACATCTTGCAAGCCATTCCGGAAGGTGAAGTCGATATCTACGATCATCTCGTCAAACGTCTTGACATGCGATATGGCCATGAACATCTGCAGCAAGTGTTTCAATCACAAATTAAGAGCCGTCGACAGGGAGCCAACGAGAGTCTTCAAGAATTCGAAGTGGATGTAGTCCGATTGGTCCACTGTGCCTACCTGTCAGCCTCAATGTCTGGGATGTCTAGCTGTTCAAACGTTCGTTAATGGATTGCAGGATATGGAAATGCAGAAAGCAGTACGCCTGACTCGACCAAAAGACCTCACCAGTGCTTTGGCAGCTGCGCTAGAGATCGAGGCAGCAGCAGAAGCTTATCAAGGATCAGCGAGAGTCCGAGCAATGAACGACAGCGGAAACATAGCGGAAAATACCAGGCAAGATCCTACTGAAGCCTCAATCAACGCCATCCAGGGCCTCTGGAATAAGAAGAGGAGACCAGTACGTTGTTGTAATTGCGGGGAGTTGGGCCATCTCCAGAGAGCTTGTAAACGTGCGAAACAGGCTGCTGAGGAAGGATCATCTTCCACGCTGCCGCTGGAAAACTAGAGCGGGTCGACTTCGAGGGGGCAGCTTCGACCCGTCATTCTCAAGACCCTCTCATCTTTGTGGCATCCCTACGGCGTGATAACAGCAGCGTAGATGGACTGATCAACGGAAAGAAATGCGCATTGTTGGTGGATACTGGTGCATCGAAGACAATCCTGCGACGTGGACTTTTGACGTCTTCCAGAAAGCAATTTCTGAACTCAAGTTGGCGTCTGAGAACTGCTACGGGTGAAGCTGCCACCGTTTATGGGGAAATCGATGTGGATATATAGATTGGAACCGTCAAATTTTATCATCGTGCTATCATGGCAGATATTGAAGAAGATGTTATTCTGGGAATGGACATCATGGGTGCGCAAGGAATTCAACTGGACTTCAGATGCAGAACACTCAAGGTGGGTGACGAAGATATCTTTTTGCATCCACGAGTGGAGGTAGCGGCAGGTGTAACGTTAGAAGAGGACGTACTGTTACCGAAACGGAGCGAGAATAAAGGAGCTACAAGAGAACTGGAATCAAAACGCCACTTTTCCCATGTTAATCTCCATAAGAAAAGTAAAGGTTCATTCTGCAATTTTTTGTCCACTTCAAGGTCATCTGGCTCCGACGGCGAGCGAAGCGATAGATCCTTTCTAGAGATAACGACGCGCATTTCATTCCATTTTTTCACTTAACAACGGCTATATACAGGGTGTTTGAGTTGGGTAATAGTTTGGAAAAAAAATAAAGAGTGAACCCAAAAGGCGTTAAACCTCCTCGACGAGTAGACTATCAGCATATAGGCTACCCGCTATAACATGATATATACAGGGTGTTTGAGTTGAATAAAAATTGAAAATTATATATACAGGGTGTCCCACGGTTAGACCACCTCACTTTTGCGGGATTAGACAGCTGACGTATCACATAAGACATTTGACAGTTAACAAAGGATTGACGACACGTGACTAGATGACCTGCAAGTAGACTACCCGCTACCTGATAATTTAATTCAATATACAGGATGTTTGAGTTGAAAGAAATATATACAGGGCGTCTCATGAATTATATATCACATTTTCAGTACATTACAGCCAACGTATGACAGATGGCAAATAGCATATGATAGATGACATGTGACCTTCCGGTGCTCATTGAAACTAAACGCTCAATTTACGTTTGATACCACGTGACGCGCTCGGCAAGAGCAGAGGCCGTCAAAATGGCTACCAGTTCAAAATGACGCTGAAATGATGATACGTATGATGTTTGACAGATGACGTATATCACGTGACCTTCCAGTGATTGTTGGCAGAAACACTCACAGTCGAGACAACCTACCAATTTTAATCAAAAAGGCTATTGAAACACATATGGCGATAATGAGAAAATAGGAACTCGCTGCAAAAACTATCTACTATAGGCATGCCTAGCATAAATTTAACAAGAATGTCGAACAACTCTTGAACAAAACACGGAAAAAGACTTCGAGGGCTTTTCGATGTTCAACTCGCGAATAATATGCAATGTCCTATAAGATTCTAGTCAAAATCAAATCAAGATATGTGAATAACCTACACTTTCACTCATAATGCTGAATATTTGACATACGATGATTAGATGTAAGCCCAGACAGCTCATCCTTTCATGAAACAACAGTCGAAACTCGTAAGGGTTAGGGACGCTAGGGGTTATGGGTAAGGGTATACCAATACCGCTATAATCACCTTTAATGCCATACAATAAAGCATAAAACGCGATTGTTGAGTCAAAATCGGCAGAGATACATACAAAAATCAATAACAAATCTTGTAGGAAAATTTACATTAAATTCAGAAATATTTGTTGTGTATGTTACAATTTGCGGGCCATCAGAGCCTATGTGAAGCAGATTAGATTTTTCCCTAGATCTAGGTACTTCTTCGAATGTGAATAACAGAACTCGTTCAATAACAGGGTCGATATACAGGGTGTTTGATGAAGGAGAACTCATGAGTAGACCACCACACTTCAGATGGACTTAGCAAACAGATAGCTGACGTATGGCAGATGACGTCAGAAGTCTTCCGGTCACACCTATAGAAGTATTCAGAGGTATTCGGAGGTCTTCAGATCACGCCTTCAGATGTCTTCAGATGTCTTTAGAGGTCTTCAGATCACGCCTTCAGAGGTATTCAGATGTCTTCAGAGGTATTCAGAGGTCTTCAGAGGTATTCAGATGTCTTCAGATGTATTCAAAAGTCTTCAGCTGTATATCAGACACCATAGCGTTCACATCATGGAGTCTAAACCACATTCATCAGAGCAAGCATTAGATAAATATCACTGTACAGTTTATGATAATGCTTATGGACCGAAATATGTTGACGGCAGATGGACACTTGGACATAAGAATCTACGCTTTGAGGGCCAACACATAGTCGTAGATAATGCCGATTTCAAAAGTACTTAGGAATCGAAATCATAGAAAAGAACACCCTTTCACTGTCCACCTTGGAATATATCGAACAACTATTTACACCTAAAACTCATATTACAGCTCAGTGTTTCACCATAGGAAATATTCTGGTTGGTTCATGAAATATGTCGAAAAACTCTCTACCAAAACTGGTAATTCAAGAGTCAGAGGAACAAGGGGATAGCGTTTAGTGCGATGGGATGTAATCCGCTGGAAGCGAAATGGGTATCATTTTTCGGGTGATCTAATATGAAAACATACCCGATCAGACCTAAAATGCTTCTGTCATATAGAAATCTTATATATCGTAGGCCAATTCTCATCAAAATCCTCATCAGGAACATCAGTCACGTGACCTGATAGATCGTGAAACGGTTACTTGGTCATAACTGCAGAAATATATGTTTCAACTATACGAGGTGTTTTTGAAATGATAATATGTATTCAGCACATCGATATATAACATTCTTATATCAGATATCTTCAAATTCCTCAAATCAACAGGAAATTGCATCCTGAAAATTGAGCAAGAACAGGTAAACATCAAAACAATCTAAATAATTGAACTCAGCACAGAAAAATTCATGTAGATGGAACGTTATAGGATTGTTACAGAGTGAAACTATATAGGTGTAAAATTGGTCTCACCTCACCAATATAGCATTCGATAGTATAAACGTGTCGAGGTTCGAAATTTCCACGCTTACACCAATACAGCCCAGTATAAAAAAAAAATGTGGTTATAAAGCATTCACCTTTAGCTTTTTTCACCTTAGCAGGCTTAGATTCGATGAAAATCTTAATAATGAATGAGAATAGTGAGAAGACAATTCAGATAAAACAAAAACCGCCATACTCCTATTTTCATACATGATTCTTTAAAAGCACACATCACTACCATCACAAATAATTCACACAAACGGCATTTTTGAAAAACAACACCATTTAATCGACGGGAAATTCCACATAACGTCCACGATATGACTGAACAAATATAGAAATAAAAACTTGATAGTCAACAGGAAACCTGATAACAATTAAACGTTGATAATCCATACATGCAACAATATATGAACCACCACGAGGAAAAATATAGTATACAGGACGATTAAAAAACTGACTCAGATGAAATATTTGAGAGACGTATGACTTTACATTATAACAAGGCATAGGTTCTCGACTGCGCTATCTGAAAACAATATGGCTACCGACGATCTGTGACAGATCCAACAATCAAGAAAAAATAAATCCCACCATTGAGAATGAATAGTACTCCTGAGGCTGAGGATGATATGCGCAGAGTTTCAATGTTTGCGAGATATCAATAAAGAATGGAGAACCGTGAATAACCTATATTCTCATGTTATCTTTCATGAAGCTAGTATTGGAACTTGTCAATAATACCGACAATAGATGCGCGAATAGAATACTCTACTTTCTTTACGACATCTTCACAAATGATGCTAGATAGATGACACTTGAAAGATACCACTTAACACATGAGGCGTTTTGCAGATGATATTATATAATTAAGAGGAGACATATCACGCATGCGTCAAAACGTGACGGAAACATCACAAAAACAGGCGTGCCATTCTAACCAAATGAAATATAAACAACATAAACCAATTATGAATTGTGATCTCAGACAAAAATATTCGAAAAGACTAATATACACGACGAAAAATTATTATCTCTTGCCATCATTCCCAGACAGTTCAAGTATCCCATTCTATTCAAAATCGTATCTCGGCTATCATTCGAAATATTCCCCAACTTCATCAGAATAGAATAATCACAAGGCGACATTCTCTTCAAACCGATATAAAGATTCCCCATGCTCATTATAAATAACAATCGAAACCAAACAGCATATGACACAAAGTTCTATCACGAACGTTGCTTCACAGAAACTGGGATTTTCATTCCAGACAAGAAACTTCTCTACAAAATACAGATACGACCTGTTTGAGAATACTGTTCCTTATATGGGTTCAGCACTCACACATAAAGACGAGCCATACCAGAGAGACAAGCCATGCGCCTAATGAGCGATGCCACACTCACTAATTCCTAGAAAACATCTGAACATCATAAATGCAAACTCATAAAATGACTAAGTTCATCATACGAAAAAACTATGATTTTTATTCCACGCGAAAAGCTACTATATAAGATACAGATATGAAATTTTTCAGAGTACTTTTCCTACATATTATGGGGTTCAACATCCATACATACTCTGATGCTCTGTTTCTACACTCACTGATCCTCAAACAACATTGTAACATCACCGAAAAGACATCGACCCTTCACTTTTCTGCAGATACACAAAAAAATAATTTTCAGAGATTCCTACTATCATCCCATCGCTAGCAATACCAGTCAGACGCACTCAACAAATTCAGAAAACGCATTCTGTTGCCACCAATCTTGAATATGTCGAGCAACTCTTTACCAAAACTCATTAAATGACTGAGTTTACTATAGGAAGTGTTTCTAAGATCTTGAAAAGTTTCAAATTCAATACCTATACCTCCTGTTGTAGCCTGTGCATGATTTTCTTCGAATATAATAGGTATTTGCTATGGTGTGCTTCAAGAGATAAATAATAATGATAATCTGACGCATATTGTAGCACCAAACATCCAAACAACGTATACCAATAATTATGAATTAACTTCTAAGACGAAAATATTTGGAAAATCATCTCTCTCTCTCTCATCAAGTGAGACATTCCCAGTTAGATTGAATATCCTATCCTCTTTAAGGTATGCACGACGTTCTTCGAACCTTGTTAGGATTTTCTTTCGTGTGCTCCAAGTGTTAAAAAAAATATGAACTGATGAAAATGTACCAGAACATGAAAAACGTGAAAAAAATGTTCAAATAGGCTATTATACATTATGGAGAATCGTATCCCAGCTATCGCTCGAAATATTGACCAACTTCATCGATATAAAATAATGATAATGAACTAGATTCTCCACCTGACATATAGAAAATGAGAAATCAGAATCATGAAAAAAAAACATTGTCAGAGGAAAAATGTTCAAGTAGAGGGGCTATGCCAGTTCTGGCTCAAGCCAATCAGAGACCAGCATTTGGTTGGAGGCCACGCCCACTAAAAACCAGCGCGAAATTCAAATTATTCATACGTCGTCACGTCGCCATCGTGAATAAATAAATTAAAAAAAGCTGTCAACGCTGGGGGAAATTGAACCAGGGACCTTTGCATTACGCGGCAGCGTATATACGCACTGTGGTATTCCGACCTCCGTGATATTTCAATTATTTTAATGCTATTCAAACGGGATATCCATAGCTGGCGCGCGCTTATCTTTGCATAGGATCTATCGAGGTAGAGTAAGGCTCGAGCGCTCGGCGCTGCAACGTTGTCGGACGTATGTGTTTGGATGTTAATATTGTTACATTATTGTGTGTGGCAACGCTGTCTCGCTTCATGGCATTCGAAGATCCAGCAAAGCGAGAGATCCCGTAGAATGATAAGCGCGCGCTCGTATTGGAAACGAATACTTGGATTATTTATTTATTTTAAAGTGGGTGATGTCATGCCGTTACCTTCATGGCGTTCGAAGTTCCAGCAAAGCGAGAGATCCCTTAAAATGATAAGCGCGCGCTCGTATACCCATTCCTCAAACTGTGACTTTGATGACAATAACAAGATTGAATTTTCATATACAGGGTGTTTGAGTTGATGAAGATTGAAAAAAAAATATATACAGGGTGCCACGTGCTTATCTCGAAAGAACAAAAACGGGTGCCCTGAAGCACGAGCAAAGGGGTAGCTCAGTACTCAGTCGGGTATAGGGTGAGTTCTAAGAAAACAAAGTAATTATTGAGGGCGCCACCAACTTACATAATATGGCAAGTTCAAGTTGGAAAACTTCCCTGATCTTGATGGGTCCTGCTTTTTGAACCGTATCGTCAAACAAAAAAAATGTTGGTAGGAGTTTATCAATGAGAACACATAATCTCTTTCCCAAGTTACTATCGTATTTGTTTATTCACTCATTATGTTACTTCGTCATCAATGTGGTGGTGAAAAATGTTTCCTGAGTAAATATTGTACGTGAAAAATTATATATGTATGTGGGCAGAAATAATGATTAAAAAAATACCCCCCTGTGTGTACACGCAGAGTTCACAGTTTTCAGTAATTAATAATGACTGAATTTGCAGTGAATATGATTAAACCCCTCAGAAAACAAGAAATATATATATATATATATATATATATCATGTAAAGGATATGATGACGATATCAACATATAAAGATTGATTATAACCCCTTAGCAAAAAAAAATATAATAGAAAGGCATGCAGCTTATCTGTAGGTGGTAATTATGACGGCAGCAGCATCCCAGCTCATCCAATCTGACCATCCACTCCAAATGGTTATGTAAGCAAGTAGCAATATAGTTGGCTAGCAATGCAAGTAATAAGCAGTCCAAGCAATAGTATAAGCAATAGTCTCAGGGAAATATAGTGTATCATGCAGTTCTTCCTATGTCATGCATATCACTAGGCCGATAATTCAAACCGTTACGGCAGCACTAATATATTATTCAACGATTGGTGATGACGTAATATGCACCATAAACACCAGTAGGAAAATGAACCCTAAAAAAAATAAGGACGCCATAAAATAATGATTTAAATCACCAGGAAGTAGTACTTTGTACCTCATGCGATGTTCGAGGGTATATAGTAGGCAGTAAAGTTTGAGGTTCGGTCTCAGAACCACATGCCGGTTTCCCAACAAATCCTTCCACAGAAGATCAATTTAGCTGATTTCTCTTATCACACACGTGAAAAACGGTAACAACAGCTATATTGCACATTGAAATAAGGCCAACATATCCAAATTATTGAATGAATGTCAAATTCATTTATGTACAAAGGCACTTATCAATGGCTAACCGACATCTTTTCTTTTCTCCAACGTCAAGCACCCTTCTCCCTTTCCACAAAATTCCAAATTTCTCTTGAGGTCATCCGAGATGTATTGTCCATCTCTTTCCTCGTCTTGAGTATTCAAATTCCTATTTTAAAAAACATTCAGGCACAGAATGTGAACTCCAAATGACAGTTGAATACCCGAACTTTTCCGAAATTCTTCGACCGAGTCTGCTCCTACCCAGTGTATCTCTGAAGTGCGGTGTCTGTGAATAAATATAGATGAAGAACACCTCCTGATTCCAAGGTCGCTACAGACAAATTAGTGGAACACCCATAGTTCTCCTTAATAATTACTTACAATATGACGGACATCAGCTGATTAGCTACTGGCCTGCCACCGTATGACTGCGAAAGCAACAAGTGCGTTATCAAAACAATACCAAAAACAAAACAATACCAAATAGCTGATCAAATTGCCCGAGGACAGCCTAACAAACATTGAGATTGAGTAGACAAAATAAAAGGTGAGATATACCTATCAATCCCGAAGAAAACTGGATATTCATAATGAGTGAGTGTTTGGTTATTTTACTGGAATAACGATCTCCACTGTCACGGGTGACCACTGTTGCCTTTACATAAAGAAACCCACGATTTAGGGTGAACTTATGATATAACACGACGAGATGCGATGATAATAGGTATGAATACTTTATTTCGGGAATTCAAATTTATTTAATAAGGATACGAAAATATAACGTTACAAATTCTCCCACCACTTTAAAAGATTTTCCTGAAAATCTTTTGCGAAACCTAGTCGTCTGGAGGATGAGCTTTCAAATCCTTACAATTCCACACTCCTTGAATTTTATTGTTATGATCCTTCAATTGGTATGTCCAAGGAGATACTCGCTTGGCAATCAAAAACGGGCCAACAAATTTCGGGGCCAGTTTGGCATTAAAATACTTAGACGCGTCCGACAATACATAATTACGACGCCATACTAGTTGATTCGGATGATACTGTTCGTCCCGCCAACGCAAATCGTACACCTTTTTATTTTGATCATAGGCCTTAGACAACCTTTTTCGAACATCCTTGTAAAAACTATCAAAACTATCTGTTCTTTCTTCACTCAGAACAGATCTATCAAAATCAATTGGTTCAACCAAATTAGTCTGAGCACCACGTATCGGAAGTTCATGACCATAAACTATAAAGTTTGGTGAGTATCCGGTAACTTCATGTTTCGATGACCGAATGGCGAAACCAATTTGAGTCAAATTCACATCCCAAGATCTATGATCATCAGCGACATAAGAACGTAACATTGTTTTAATAACACGATTGATTCGTTCGCACGGGTTGGCTTGAGGATGATATAAAGCTGTATACTTGGCCGTTACATTATAGCTTTTGAGCAATTTCGAAAATTCTTTAGAGCAAAACTGAACACCATTATCGATTATTATTCCGTTAGGACATCCGAATACTAAAAAAAACTGTTTTTCCCAAATTCGCGTAATTTCCGATGCGGTTGCTTTCCGTAACGGGAACAGGAGAGGAAATTCACTAAAGCAACACGCCACGACAAAAATATACTGATTCCCAGACTTTGACCGTGGTAGCGGACCTACCAAATCTGCACATAACAGTTCGAAGGGTCTAGAAATACCTGATTGACGACTTAACATCAATCCAGGAGGGGCTTTTTGTTCTGGTTTTACAGCATGGCATGTCATACATCTACGAATGAATGACGCAACATCTGAGCGCATTTTCGGCCAATGATAAGATTCTGCAAGTTTATGGAAAGTCTCAAATACTCCAGCGTGGCACAAGGTGTCATGGATCTGCTTGATCAAGGAATTCCTCAACTTCCGAGGAACAGCTTCTTGCCAAAAATTTGACGGAGCAGCTAAGGCTGGGTGCGATGGTCGAACTTGTTTAAACAACTTGTTATTAATTATTTGCCACTTGGGAAATTTATTCGGCTTCTGGGCAACGTTATTCAAGAGTTGTGTGTACCAGACATCTGTTAGTTCTGGTTGCGGCATCTCGGAAACATCAACCGGATTTGGAATATCTGATGATGACACGGGGAGGATGGACGAAACGGCCAGCTGAGACACGGAGTCCAGAACAGGGACAGATCGAGATAATGTATCAGGAACAATGTTTTCTTTACCTTCTCTGTGCTCGATAGTATAATCAAATTGTTGCAGTTTTATGGCCCACCGCGCGAGCCGACCAGAGGGGGATTGGAGACGATTCAACCACACTAAACTGAAATGATCCGTGATAACGGTAAATTTTGAACCCTCGACATAAGGTCTGAGTTTTTCTATCGCCCATAAAACCGCTAAACATTCGCGCTCTGTGGTACTATAGTTCCTTTCAAGACGTGAAAGAGACCGAGATAAATAGCAGACCACCTTCTCTCCTGCCGGATGCTGCTGGGTGGGAACGGCACCGATACCAAAGCCAGAAGCATCCGTTTGGATAGTAAACGGGAGAGTGAAATCCGGCAACACAAACAAGGTGCACTAATGAGGTATTCCTTCAGAGCCTGAAAGGCCATATCGCATTCTGATGTCCACACAAATTTCTTATTTTTGCGCAAAAGATTCGAAATAGGAGCTGTCACACTAGAAAAATTTGGTACAAAA
This sequence comes from Phaedon cochleariae, assembly GCA_918026855.4. Lineage (NCBI taxonomy): Eukaryota > Metazoa > Arthropoda > Insecta > Coleoptera > Chrysomelidae > Phaedon > Phaedon cochleariae. Next base: position 32,912,405 of record OU896715.1, read on the forward strand.
CGCCTGTACCAAGAAGCTAACCCAAGTACGCGCCGAACTTCCGAAACACAAGTGGAAACTGGCAGATTAATAATGGCTTCAACTTTTCCAGGATCAACCCTCAATCCATTTGCGTCTACGATATATCCCAGATACAATAACTCCGGACGGCAAAAGTTACATTTTTCTTTAGCTACAGTTAGATTTGCTGCTTGCAAACGAGAGAATACTTCTTGTAAAATTTCGATATGTTTCTCGAAAGTTTGCGTGACAATAATTATGTCGTCCAAATAAACAAAACAATGAGGCTCTAATTCTGGACCTAACACCCGGTCAATTAGCCTTTGAAACGTTGCAGGAGAGTTAGCTAAGCCCATCGGCATTCTCCGAAATTGAAAGAGGCCACGACTAGGTACCGTGAACGCCGTAAGTGGTCGTGAAGATTCAGTTAGTGGTACTTGGAAATAGGCTGATTTTATGTCCATAGAAGATAGATATCGCGCATCCCGCAATTTATCTAATGTAGCCGAAATATGAGGAATAGGATATGCATCCTTCTCTGTAACCTGATTCAACCGCCGATAGTCAACACAAAAACGATAACTATCATCCTTTTTCTTTACTAAAATGATAGGTGATGACCAAGGACTAGTTGATCGTTCCACGATACCCTCATCTAATAATTTGCTCAATTCTTCGTCAATGTGCTTCTGCATCATAGGTGAAACCGGATAGTATCGCTGTTTTATTGGCGCCGAAGAAGTTTTTATTTCGTGTTCAACGAGAGTGGTGCATCCTAACTTAGACCCCATTTTGGCAAACGATTGGTCCACTTCATTCAAAGTCTGCCATTGTCCCACAGAAAGATCATCCTTAGAATTTAAAATTACTGAATTGACATTAACTTCCGGTTCTGTTGCAAAAATCCATTCACCCCTACGTAAATCTGGCACAATTTCCATTTTTTTCCAAAAATCCACCCCAAGAATTAATGAGTGTTGTAACTTTGGTACGACCAGAGCCGAAATAACTTTGACTTTATCCTGTAAATTCATAGGCAAATCAACCGTTCCAATACTGCTACTTGTTTCCCCATTTGCAACTGTACAAGTAACAACTCTACTAATATCTAAGTTAAAATTCAATTTTTCTAACAGTTTCCATCCAGGACCACCTATTATAGTATGTGATGCCCCTGAATCCGGAAGACCCATTATATCAATGCCTAAGATCGAAATTTTCAAATACGGTCGCTCATCATTCTGAGCATGCGCCAAAATAAAATCAAAAATTGCTACCTGTTTAGAAGGCAAGATACTTCCTACAGAAACAGCAACAGGGGTGACCGCTTGACAAGAGGAGATCGCTACACGGTCAGTTACCGTCTCCCTCGGGAGTTTCCCGAACGCGAACATTTAGGACATGATCTTACAGTATGATCTGGCATACCACAACGGAAACAATACTTATTTCTCATATCAGCAGTACAATCGCCAGCTGTGTGTCCCGAACCTTTACCATTCCAACAAACTGTAACGATGTCTATATTACTAGAGGAAGGGCCAGCTGTGGCCACATCTGTATAAACATACGCCAAATCGGGCTCCATGAGAGGGCTTCTACTACGTGGTGGGGGTACAAAAGATTCGATAGCCTCTTTTCGGGCCTCTAATTGGCGCCCTAATTGAAGTAAGTGATTTGTGGAATTGATTGTGATTAATCCCAACTGACTTTGATAAAATGGACTATGTTGCGCAACAATATCTTAAGGCGGGCGGCCTCACCTACTGACACGGTTAAACGATTGAACATATTTGACATTATCGCCAAATACATTCCCATAGACTCATTAGGGCCTTGTGTACGACGCTTGATTTCCTGTAATAGTTTCTCATTGAAATTTGGAGGGTGAAATTGAAGCCTTGACTCGGAAACTAAATCTGACCAACTATGTACTTGATCCCGAATTGCCCTATACCAAATTAGTGCCTTGCCAGCGAATAACTCCGTACCACAATTCAAGAGCTGATCTTTAGGGACGTTTCTCGATCTACACAAGTCCTCGACATTCTCCAGAAAGGCATTCAGTGACAATTTGACATTATCTCCTGTAAATTTTGTCAAATTCCACTTGGAAACTGGAACACTGTTATTATGATTTGGTGGTGGAGATGACGTTACAAAATTCGACTGCGGTGGGGGATTTGCCAATGAAGGTTGAGGATCTACCTCCGCATCAGAGCTTTCACTTTCTGAAGTACTAGAGGAAGTGGATAGAGGCTGCAAAGCACTGATTTCTAAAGGTGTTGCACCCTGTTGGGAAAGCCGTTTGAATTTTCTAACTTTTGATTTCAGCGAGGATTGCAAGTTCAAGATGTCCACCAAAAATTTTGACTTCGAAACATGTTCGGTATCTCTACTTGAGACAATTCGATCCGCTCGGTAAAAAGAATGATTCAATTTAGTGACGATTTTTAGGTAGGCTGGACTCGAATCACTGTCAGAAAAACTGTCAATCATATCAGATAACTCTCCAATCTTGATACTTAGATAGTCAAAATCCTCCTGACAAGTGAAAGGATACACGAGATGAGAAAGTTTTGTCCCAGATTTCTCTAACTTGAAATAACCCCGTAAACATTTGCGCATTTCCTCCACCGTATTTTTATCCGTTACTCCTCTAATTGCTAATTCATAACCTAATTCCTCCTTCTCAAGGCGATTTATATCCATTTCACCTTCCATAGTTGTTCAAGATGAAAAAAATGACAAAATCAGAAAAACGACGCTAGGCGTCGGTAGGCGTCGGTAGGCGTCGAGAGCGTCGAAAGAAAAAAATAATTACCTAAACACCAAGGTCTGATATAAAACTCTTTACTTCGATTGAAAACGATAAACAGCGCTTATTTATTATAAAAACAGTAAAGGACGCTAGGCGTCGGTCCACAACAAAAAACTCCAATGTATATTCATATACCTTCACCGTTAATGGGTACGCTGGATGGAAATTGCTAAACACAAATCCAAACAGGTTTTTATAGACCCGAAATTATTCAAAAAGAAAATCAAACAAAAAAAAACTCGAGTATCGATAAGAATACCTATTATCTATGCTGCTATCAATAACAATCATTATAGCGGCAGGTATATATAATACGCTTCAGACTATCAACGTCTGAAAGGAAAACCACTGTATGTGATATAACAATATTTACAAGATTGACGCTCGACAAAAAAAATACTTGAGATGAGTAACGCGTATATACCAAGGTACCTATGCTACCAGTTCACTATATATATTTATATAGAAATATTCTAAATGGTGCAACAAAAAAAATTTCCCACACTGTGAATGGATGTTTATGGTGCAACAAACAGTAAATAAACACAATGAAACTTATAGCTTTCAAACTCTGTGATTGTCTGCCGCCGAATATATTGAAAATGTCAAACAGAGCGTCGCGATGCTGCTGCTGCTCAAAAATATCCTATAACTATGTAATGGATACGAAAAAATTAATTTCCTTGATGAATTATTGAAAAATAAGTGAAATCTGACCCAAAAACGTTGAAATCTCAAAAACGACGCTAGGCGTCGCGACGTCAAAAACGACGCTAGGCCCCACGTTTGGCGCCAAATTTGCCACGTGCTTATCTCGAAAGAACAAAAACGGGTGCCCTGAAGCACGAGCAAAGGGGTAGCTCAGTACTCAGTCGGGTATTGGGTGAGTTCTATAAAAACAAAGTAATTATTGAGGGCGCCACCAACTTACATAATATGGCAAGTTCAAGTTGAAGAACTTCCCTGATCTTGATGGGTCCCGTTGGTAGGAGTTTATCAATGAGAACACATAATCTCTTTCCCAAGTTACTATCGTATTTGTTTATTCACTTATTATGTTACTTCGTCATCAATGTGGTGGTGAAAAATGTTTCCTGAGTAAATATTATACGTGAAAAATTATATATGTATGTGGGCAGAAATGATGATTAAAAAAATACCCCCCTGTGTGTACACGCAGAGTTCACAGTTTTCAGTAATTAATAATGACTGAATTTAAAGTGAATATGATTAAACCCCTCAAAAAACAAGAAATATATATATATATATATATATATATATATATATATATGTTTTTGTACCAAGTCGAGATCCGAATAAATAATGGACTACCCGAGATCCACCACAACAGAAGGACTTCCTTGAGTATGTATTTCACGAATAGTTGCCAAACATCCTCTTCAAACCAAAACCCTAGAGAGGGGAAGAGATTTTTCAATTTGAATTTTTGTGATACTATTGAAACAATGAGAGATCCGATACAAATACATGCAAGTTGAGATCCGGGAATGTATATTTTGATATTTAAAACACAAGATGAGATCCTGCAATGTTGTCATATCTGATGTTCGAGGAATGGACACGAACATCTATATTTCTGAATCTATTTTATATTTCCATCACGCACACATGATGAAATTTCATCATTTCTATAGCAAAACAAATATTTTTGAAAATGATGGCGGCGTGATGCGGCACCCTATTGCTGACAATGAACTAAAATCACATGTAGGGATGATCGACAGCTTTTTCGGAAGTATTTCTGTATAGAAAAAGCCTGTTCGATAGTATTCAACCAGAAAATCAATACATATAGTGGCACATCATTTAATGAAAAATCTTTCACTTCCAAGCATTCAGACCAATCAAATTGTTCAATCTGATTTTGAGGAGATTTTAATATTTTTCATCTCTTGGAGCGCACGAAAAAAATCCCTATTATGTTCGAGGACCATCGTGTGAACTCAGGGAGAATTGAGGGAGAAGGTAGATATTGAAATTTTCTTTGAACCTCTGAGGATAATAAGTTCTTGAGAATATACTTCCTGTTGTGAAGAATTCGAAAGACTTGCCATTCTATTGACAAACGAGTTCCGATTAAGAATTGTTCGGTATATTTCGAGGATAACGACAAAAAATGTGCTAATTGAGCTCATCGAGTACGTCTAACTGGTTCTGCAAGTGAAAGATATTTCTGAAGAACATTTTCCGTGAAAGAATCATTAGAGAAGTGTAAGGTTACCGACTTCCTTATGGTGTTACGATAGTGTCAAAGAATCAGTGAGTGTGGCATCACCCACCAGACGGATGACTGGTCTCTGCATGGAAGATGAATCTAACTGTATCAGCATATGTTAAGGTGCTGAATTTCATGTGTGAAAAACATATTTCTGGAACGGGTCGTATCTGTGCTTTGTAGATCATCAGAAGCTGTCATGGTGTGGAGTTGAATTTCCTAATTTTGATGAAAAAACCATAATCTCCGATCCCAAGAACCCTCTTATATCAATTTTGAATAGAATCGGATCGTAATTGGAAAACTCGTTCGCCATATCGAATCCGCTTTCCCGTATCTTCTGATTTCAATGACGGAATCATAATCTCCGACCCCGAACATCCCCAGATACCAATTTTGAATAGAATCGGATCATGATAACAAACCTCGTCCGCCATATTGAATCTGCATTCTTGAATTTCCCGATTTTCATGGAATAGTCGAAATTTCCAACTCCGAAAACTCTCACATACACATTTTGAATAAAATCGGATCATAATTATTACAGAACTCGTCCGCCATATTGGATCCGTCATCTTGAATTCCCCAATTTCCACGGAATAATCGTGATTTCTGACTCCATAAAGTCACACATACACAATTTGAATAGAATCGGAACATAATCACAAAACTCGTCCGCCAAATTGGATCCGCAATCTTGAATTTCCTAATTTCGACCAAGAAATTCATAATCTTCGACCCTGACAACCCCCATATACCAATTTTGATTCGTGTGCCATATTGGATCTGCCATTTTGAATTACATAATTTTCACAGAATAATCATCATCACTGACTCCAAAAACTCCCACATACAAAATTTTGATAGAATCGGATTATAACTACAGAACTAGTCCGCCATATTAGATCCGCCATCTTGAATTCCCTAATTTCGACCAAGGATCAATAATTTCCGACCCCAAAAACCCCCAGATCACAATATTGAATCGTATCGGATCATAATTACAAAACTCGTCCTTCATATTGGATTCGCCATCTCGTATTTTCAAATTTCAACGAGGGAATCATAATCTTCGACCCTGAATACCCTCAATTTTGAATAGAATCGGAACATAATTACAAATCTTGTCCGCCATATTGGATGTGACATCTTGAAGCACCCGAATTTTACGGAATAATCGTAATATTCGGCTCCGAAAACTCCCACACACAACTCGTGAATTGAATCTGATCATGATCACAAAAATCGTCCGCCATCTTGAATTTTCTAATATTGACGAAGGAATCATAATTTCCAATTCAGAAACCCCCTGATTCCAATTTTGAATCGTATCAGATCATCATTACGAAACTCGTCCGCCATATTGAATCCGCCATCTTGATTTCGACAAAGAAATCATAATCTCCGACCCCGAAAACCACCAAAAACCAATTTTCAATAGAATCGGATCATGGTACAACACTCGTCCGCCATATTGGATCCGCGATCTTGAATTTCCTAATTTTGACGAAGGAATCATCATCTCCGACCCCAAAAATCCCCAGATACCAATTTTGAATAGAATCGAATCATAATGACAAAACTCGTCCACCATATTGGATCCGCTATTTTCAATTTCCCAAATAAAAAAATAGTTATTTTACTATCGTGCGCAGAAGTCATATTTTCCGCACGCATATTAGTGCTGTCAGAGTCACTTCTCCGCAATAGTGATGAAAAAACTATCTGTGTTCAATGAATCAATAATGGCATACTTTGTATGTTATCAATTATATTTCCGTATCGGATATCACAATGACTTCATTGTGTTATTATTTCAAAAAAATCTCATTCATGGCAAGTCAAAGTTCAAATAATGACAGTTCTGTCAGATAGATGAGCATTACTTATGAAAAAATCAGATGGCTACAAACGAAGAAATCCAAAATTTTTCTCTGTTATCTGTTACAGCCGTAGAAAAATTATGATGTATAACTCACACGGAATGCTAATTTCCCACTCGAATGATTTCAGCATTCACCTAATGCTCATGCTGCAAACTTCATTCTCGTGGGAAATCACGATCATTCCGTGCTCGTTAAACAATATACTATTTTCTACGGCTATGACATAAAATTACTCTTGTTTAACTGTGTTCGATAAATCAATGAGGTATTTTGTATGTCATCAATTTTATTTCCGTATCGAATATCACAATGACTTCATTGTGTTATTATTTCAAAAAAATCTCATCTCCCACGGCAAGTCAAAGTGCGAGCAATGCTTGTTATGTCAGATAGATGAGCATTACTTATGAAAAAATCAGATGGCTTTACAAGCCGAAGAATGAAAAAATTTCGCTGTTTTCTGTTACAGCCGTAGTAAAAGTATTGTGTATAACTCGCACGGAATGCTATAATTTCCCACTTGAATGATTGCAGCATTCGCCTAAGGCTCATACTGCAAACTTAATTCTTGTGGAAAATCATTATCATTCCGTGCTCGTTAAACAATATACTATTTTCCACGGCAATAACACAAGATTAATCTTGTCTCATTGTGTTCGATACATTTCTGAGGTACTTTGTATGTCATCAATTTCATTTCCGTATCTGATATCACAATGACTCCAATGTGATATTATTTCAAAAAAATCTCATCGCCCATGGAATGTAAAATTACAAGCAATGCGACAGCATTACTTGAGAGAAAATCAGATGACTACAAGACGAAGAAATCAAGAATGTCGCTGTTGCCTGTTACAGCCGTAGAAAAATTATAGTGTATAACTCGCACGGAATCCTGATTTCCCCGTCGAATGATTGCAGAATTCGCCTAAGGCTCATGCTGCAAACTTCATTCTCGTGGGAAATGACGATATTCCGTGATCGTTAAACAATAAACTGTACCCTTCAACTTTTACAACCAAGTTGTAATTGGAAGACGAAGAGCTCAATAAATAATATATTGCCTCCGATGTACTCGTACGAGATTATCATCATATTCGAAATGAAGGTAACATGTCAATTAATATACCAACATATGAGGAACACATTCTGAAAATATTGAGTTTGTCGCCGAAATAGACTAACAAAATGAAGCTCAAATTCATGACACAACACTGACTTAGTTGAGAGATCTCTGATGCAACGTTGCCAAATATACTGGATCTCAGATTGTCGAGTAAATATCATATTCAAGGCTCACAGCGCAGCGCCCCCTTCAGAGCGCTAGATAGAACTACGAGTGTATAAAAATTGACAAAAATGGTCAAATGGAGATCCGGACTAAAATTTGTGTACCCCTTCTCCTGACCTAGGATAACGTAACTAAGATGATATACACATAGAAACAAGTCGAGATCCGTTTCGGATCTCGGATTGTCGAAACGGATCTGCACTTGTTCACCATATATCACCAAATGATCTCGTCTTGTATCGAAAACATATCTATATATATATATATATATATATATATAACTAAACGGTCATTGTTGAGCCCGATTAGCATATGAACGCTACGTAGTGGAGCCCGAAGAAACGTTGTTGAGCCCGGTTTCGGGCTCAACAACGTATCGCCCTGTATCTCTTCACTGAGTGGTCAGAATTGTTTGAAAAGCCATTTCCCGCATTTTTGGTCGGGCTCCACAATATACCGATAATATAACCGACATACAGCAAAAACTTCGGGGATCGGCCTGTAGAGGGCGCTTTTTTGTATATAGGGATATACACTTCAGATTTGTATAAACGTTGTTGAGCCCACACATGATTGTATCGTTGTTGAGCCCTAAATTTGGCAACGTCGCAATTATTGGTATTGAGGATACACAATTTGACCTGAGACTTCTGCATCATGATGATGATGTGGAATAAGAACTCGATACTAGCACGTAAGAGTCTTAAGAAAAGTGTCCTGTCCATTATGTACCCGATAAACAACTAAGAACGGCTGTCATTTCTATCATTCTTCCAACTTTGATAGTTGATATCTTCCTTTGGGGAAAAGCTATCATGTTGCGGTTTCCGTTGGTCTGTTTGAGATTCAGTTTCTCTATTACATCGTGTAATGATATGCATACCATTTGATTTATTCTATCTCAAACTTTTATCATTATTCGTTGCTGATATATGGCCGACAGCCGTTCTTAGTCGTTCACCCAGTACAACTCCATTTCGTTTTGATATTTGACAAAACGATAAAAAATCTCGAGCGGATAATCAATCTGTTTCATGATTGCAGGAAGAAAATTCTATTCGTTGACGAGTTCGATATCAGGTAATACCTGAGTTGTTAAAACACTCGACAGGGTTGAATTACTTAAGTTCCTGTGTTTTTTACAATTTATATCGGAGTTTTTTCCAATAAGCTCATTCCCCACAATAAGCACTGCAAATTGAATACATATCAGATCATAATACAGGTAGTATGATGCTTCAGGCAAATATTCGAGGCCTCATGCTACAAAGAGACAGATTCATTCTTGGCTTGATTATCAGTGCATGAATAGCAGAGCATTGTCTGTTGGTATAGCTAAAAAGAGACAAATCTAGTCGTAGAATGATTGAAGTGTACTTTTCGAATGTGAGTAGTTCCATTCATCTTCTTTTTTTTTCACTTGCAAATCGTATCAATAAATATTGAGTAACGTTCTGGAATAAGATTATGAGTATGCATAGATCATGTAATCTCGCAAGAAGCAAAGGTTGTAGATCTTAATATGATGATAATTGGATCTGTAGCCAAACTCATCAACGATTCACCTCATCAACGATTCACCTCATCAGCGACCTAACTTTTCAATCAACCTAACTCCTCAAAAAACGAACTTATCAACAACCCAACTAATCAACGGTCAACTCATCAATAATACTACTGATTAACGACCCAAGTTGTAAACGGCCAGATTCATCAACGAAATACCCATCAACGAGTCAAATCTTCAACGACACAACTTATCAACGAGTCGAATCGTTAAGGACCAAACTAATCAACGGCCCAACTCATCAATGATCCGATTCATCAACGACCAAACACATATTATCGATCAACACATTAACGACCCACCTATTCAACAATCCATCTTATCAACGAGTCAAATCATCAACTACCTAACTTATCAACGATCAAGACATTAACGACTCAACCCATCAACAATCAACTCATCAACGACTCAACTAATCGATTCACCTCATCGACGACCTAACTAATCAACCAAGCTAACTCATCAACGAAACAACTCATGTATACTCAACTCACCATCCAGGCAACCAGATGACGTTTCAGAGACTCCTTTTTACGTCAGTCACAGCCCAATGACGTCATATTACTCACGTTTATTGACGTCATTCACTCACCAAACTGTGACGTCATGCTGGCGTCAAAATGACGTCAGAATGACGTTTAAATTTGGTGATGACACATAAAAAAGTTTCCTCGAACATGGAGTGATAATCACCACTGACCTCTGATGACATATAATATTTATTATGCATTGTTGAGTCTACTTGGTGGTCCCTCAGGTGTCATGTCTATTCAATCGTCTATTCAGCAGCACTATCCCTCAGTACCATCAGAATGAAATCAGTTACTCGAATTTGTATAACAAATTATGTAGTTTGTGTCGGCGAGATGTAAGCAAACCAAAAATAGTTTGATAAGCAATAAAAACGATGTTGGCGAATCTAGCTTCACTTTGTTGAGTAACGTATATTCATAAATTATTTGTCACGCAACAAAAATCTGAATAGCAAATTACTAAAAAAATTTCTGAATGACGGAGCTCACCAAATTGGTACGTCACATCGACGTGATTTTCAGACGTCATAGATACGTCACTGCAAAGTCATTGAAGTGACGGTTTCAATATAGGTACACCTATTTTAAATTCTGAATATAAACATAATTATTATATTGTTTACTTTTCGGATATATATATATGTAATTCTGATAAAACTTGCATGTTTTGATGAGTTATACTTATATCTATATATCTATAAAATTACCAAGACGTACAAGTTTCTATATATCAGTGTAAATTGATAAAAAATTTATTTTTTCTGAAAGCTTTACGCCACTGAAAATACCCATCTTGTATACATAGGTACGTCATGAAACTGACGTCTCATTTTACCTTTCTAATTGTCGTTCCCTAGACGACGAGATGATGACGTATTTCTCACGTCATAGAAAGTAGTTGAAGTGTTGGATCATCGATGAGTTGGGACGCTGATGATTCGATACGTTGCCCAGGCAACCATATGACGAATGATCATGTCACTGTGACGTCCCTAATTGGTGATTTTTCGTCAGAGACGTCATACCAGTTTTTGACGTCTCTGGCGAAAAATCACCAATTAGGGACGTCACAGTGACATGATCATTAGACAAATGGTTGCCTGGGCAACGTATCGAATCATCAGCGTCCCAACTTAACAATGACTCAACACTGCAACGGTAAACTCTTCAATGATTCGATTCATCGACGCTCAAAGTCATCAACGAACCAACCCATCAATGACCCAACTCATTAACGTTCGCTCATTAACGACCAAACATATCAATGATCCAATTTATCAACCTAATTTATGAACCATCATCGCATCAACGAATCGATTCACCAAAGTGAACTCATCAATGACTCAACTCATTAACGTTTCACCTCATCAATAACGATCCTGCATATCAACCAACCTAACTCATGAATAGATCTATTCATCAACACTCAACGAGTCTACTCATTAGCAACATGTTCCACGAACAATCTACCTCATGAACGACCGAACTCAAGAACGAGCGAAATCATTAACGACTCAACTAATCAACGAGTCCTCTCATCAACGGCTAATCTAATCAACGAGTCAAATCATCGACGACTCAAATAATCGATGACCCAACTCATCAACGAGCCGTCTCATCTACGATCCAATTCATCAATGACACAACTCATCAACGGTCATGCGATCATCTGTACAAATCAAAACCGGTCAGCACATCAACAATAAAACTCATCTATGATCCCAGTCATCAACGATATAACTCATCAACGGTCAACCCATTAACGATTCAACTCATCATCGACTGAAATGATCAACAAAGAAATCGTCAACAATTCAAATCATCAATGACATATTCCATCAATGACGCAATTTACTAACCACCCAACTAATCAACAATATAACTCATCAATGATTCAATTCATCAACGACTTGACGATCAACACATCAAAGACTCTACGCATCAACGGCCAATTCATCAACAACACAACTCATCGACGATCCACTTCATCAATGACCTTACAATCAATCGACCCAAATCATCAACAGACCAACTCATCAACACCCAACTCATCAACTGATAACGATCCTCCAGATAAACTCATCTCAACTGTTCAACGGTCAACTCACTATAGGGCTAGCTCCTCAAAAAGTCGAATAATTAATGACCTAACTTATAAATTACTCATTTTATTGACGTTCGACTCATCAACGAGTCAAATCATCAAAGACCTTACTCATCAACGACTCATTTGATCAACGGTCAACTGATCAACGACTCAAAGTATCAACGGTCAACTCATCAACGACCCAACTCAACAACAATTCAATCCATCAATGTTTCAATTTATCCACGGTCAACTCATCAACGATCTAGCTCATCAAAGACTGATTTTATCAACGGTTAACTCATCAATGACTCAACTCATCTCGCTCTTTCGAAATAAGGACTCTACTCATCAACGACCCAACTAGTCAACGACCCGTTTCATGAACGATTCACCTCACTCATCAACCGACAAAACTCATCAACGGTCAACTCATCAATGACCAAACTCATCAACGACTGAACTCATGAAAGACCCAGTTCATCAACGATCTACCTCATCATCGACCCCAACTCACTCAACTCATCAACTGACAAAACTTATCCAACTCATCAACACCTAACTCATCAGAGTATCAAACTATCAACGGCCCAATTATATGGGTTAAGGTGGCAGAACTATTTTTGACTTTTCATGTTCATCTTTTTTCCTTGGTTTACTCGAAGATTTTCTGAAGCCAATTATTATTGAATTATTATCTTCCACACCGTCTGCGTACCACTGTTATCCTTTTACATCAGTATTAACGTAAATTTTTTGACGAATATCACATAAATCAGTCTGGAGTCTCCTCTATACCTTTTGAATATTGAGACACTTACAAAACAAACGGAAATTGTAGGTAAGAATTTTTGTCTGTGAATGATCTGATGTAATTGTTAGATGGTTATTAAATATGATATAAAAATGGGGTATCACTTTGAACGTTATTAGGTAATTGGAGGTGATGAAACGGTTGAGCTGGTCAGTTGGGTCAATGAGTGTGGTTCGTTATTTAGTTCAAGTTATAGGAAGTTGATGAAATGGATTGTTGACGAGGTGGGTGCTGATTAAATGGGTGTGTTGATGAGTTAGGTCCTTGATAAGTTGAGTCGTTGATGAGTAGGGTGTTGATGAAATGAGCCGTTGATTAGATATGTATTGTTGATAAGCAGGGGTCAACCCTGAAAGTATACATCATTTACCTAACTAATTAATTCTCACTACATATTTCCAACCAGTTGCATACGGACACCAACTTGGTCTTTAATTCCATTCTTCTTTACTCAACTCTAGAATTGAAAAAAATATATCCGAAGATTATGCTAGCAAAATAATATACAATATCAACTCACGTATTTGCATTTCCGCAATTCCTGTCCTATCATTGCGACCATGATTTTACCTCTGAGGCTCATTAGAGTACGGTTTATATAATACTCATATGTATTAATATCAACAAAACATGGCAACACTGTCGGGACACACTAGGAACGGTTCATATAAATTCGTATATAATTGGGCTCCACTACGTAGTGAAAGTATAAATGGCTCAACAACGTGCGAAAAATATATAAAAATATTTAAATGTTTGAAATCCTTTCCCCTCTAAGTGTCCCATGAGAGACAAAGATGAAAAGATATAATTGTCCTGATATATACTCTTCTAACTACACAGGAAAGGGCGGGCTCAAGAGCGCCCCGTTCATATGACGGGCTCAACAATATACCGTTTACACCTATATATATATATATATATATATATATTTCTGGCGTATAAAGTGAGGTCCGATTGTGCAAAAATCACGGAAGTTATGAGGCCCATGTCAAAGCGAGGTCCGTATACGGTCCTCATAAAGTTTTCACCTGTGAAATCTGCTCTTCTTCTCAATTTGCAGTTGAAAGTAGTATTTCTGCTGAATGCGATGCTGCTATAGTTAGGTTCATTGACTGTTTGCACAAATCTCCCACTGATAATCGATCTACTGCCCATGTATGGTGGACCTCACTTTGAACCAAGTATGATGAAACTCATTTATTTTAGTTCAGGATATTGCCACTTGGAACGCTGCTGCGCGAGTATACTTTCTGTACGTGTATATTTCAGTCCCAGTGAAATGATATGATGGGCACAAAATGGGGACCAAAGAACTGGCAACGTAGCATGATGTGCGAGACTCATGAATTCTGGTGACAATGCATTATGAAATTTTTGTTGAAGATGAAAACAAAATGGCGGCTACAATATAGCGGACGAGTTTTGTAATTATAATTCGATTCGATTGAAAATTTGTATCTGGGGGTTCTTGGGGTCGAGAATTATGATTCTTTCATCAAAATTGAAAATCCAAAATGGCGGCTCCAATATGGCGGACAAGTTTTGTAGTTATGATCCGATTCTATTCAAAATTGGTATTTGGAGGTTTTTGGGGTCCAAGATTATGATTCTTTCATTAAAATTGGAATATTCAAAATGGCGGCTCCAATTAGCGGACGAGTTTTGAAATTATGATCCGATTCTATTCAAAATTGGTATCTGGGGTTTTCGGGGTCAACATTTATGATTCTTTCATCAAAATTGAGGAATTCATGATGGCAGCAAAATTAAAAAATTCAAAATGGCGGCTCCAATATGGCAGACGAGTTTTGTGATTATGATCCGATTTCATTCAAAATTTGTATATGAAGGTTTTCGAGTTAGAGAATTGGGATTCTCTCATCAAAGTTGAAATATTCAAAATGGCGGCTTCAATATGGCGGACGAGTTTTGTGATTATGATCCGATTCTATTTGAAATTGGTATCTGGGGGTTTTCGAGGTCGACATTTATGATTCTATCATCAAAATTGAAGAATTCATGTTGGCGGCAAAATCGAAAAAATCAAAATGGCGGCTTCTACATGGCAGACGAGTTTTTTAATTATGATTCGATTTCATTCAAAATTTGAATCTGAAGGTTTTCGGGTTAGAGAATTGAGATTCCATCATCAAAGTTGAAAAATTCAAGATGGCGGCTTCTATATGGCGGACGAGTTTTGTGATTATGATCCGATTCTATTCAAAATTGGTATCTGAGGGTTTTTGGGCTCGAGACCTATGATTCATTCATCAGAATTGGAAAATTCATGATGGCGACAGAATCGAAAAATTCAAAATGGCGACTCCAATATGGAGGATGAGTTTTGTAGTTATGATCCGATTCTATTCAAAATTGGTATCTAGGGATTTTTGGGGTCGACGATTATGATTCTTTTATCAAAATTGAAAAATCCAAGATGGAAGTTGAACAATTCGAAATGGCGGCTTCAATATGGCGGACGAGTTTTGTGATTATGATCCGATTATATTTGAAATTGGGATCTGGGGGTTTGCGGTGTTCACTTTTATGACTTTATCATCAAAATTGAAGAGTTTATGTTGGCAGCAAGATGAAAAAAATCGAAATGGCGGCTCCAATATGGCAGACGAGTTTTGTAATTATGATCTGATTTCGTTCAAAATTCGTATCTAAAGGGTCTCGAGTCAGCGAATTGAGATTCTCCCATCAGAGTTGGAAAATTCAGAATGGCAGCTTCAATATGGCGGACGAGCTTTGTGATTATGATTCGATTCTATTTAAATTTGGTATCTGAGGGTCTTTGGGGTCGAGACTCATAATTCTTTCAGCACAATTGGAAAGTTCATGATGGCGGCAGAATCGGAAAATTCAAAATGGCGACTCCAATATGGCGGATGAGTTTTGTAATTATGATTCGATTCTATTCAAAATTGGTATCAAGAGATTTTCGGGGTCGACGATCATGATTCTTTAATCAAAATTGAAAAATCCAAGATGGCGGCTCCAATATGGCAGACGAGTTTCGTAATCATGATCCGATCATATTCAAATTTGCTAACTGAGGATTTTCGGGTCGGAGATTATAATTATCTTGTCAAAATTTCTTTTGTTAGTCAATAAAACGAAATGGTGGTTTCGAGCGATATCGAACGACTTTCATTATTACACTCCAATTATTCTATTCGAAACTGATGTGTGGACTAATTATTTAGGATGGCGGCTCCACGATCCTAAGCAAGTTATATAGACCAGTGCTGAAGCCTTTGAAAACAGTAAAATGTGGAGAAAAATCAAAGTAGTATGAAACTCATTGAAAAAGGAAGAGAGTATAACGAAGATGAAAGGGAAAATAAATAGCGGGCGATCTGAGGTCGGAAAGTGGTAGGGGGTGAGTTTTCAAGGGTAAAAAACAGTTTATCTCGATTTCCAGCAAAACTTCAAACCCAATGGAAAAAATTTGGAGAGCAAAGTTGTAGACAATATTCAGATCTCTAACTTTTATATTTACACTTTTTTCATATAACCTCGAGATTTATTTGAAAAAATCAGATTAGTATTTGGTTTTTATTTTTATCTTTCAGAATAAAAATATTTTCCCACGAAATTCAGTGAAAACTCACCACTTTATATCCCAAATACATTGTTATTTGTTTGATTCAGGATATTCATTTTTTCACCTCAGTAAACTTAATATCGAAAAAGCACCCTAATTCTGAATCGAAAATTCTCACGTCAAAATATCTGCTTTTTCAAAAAAGTCGATGAGCTTTTTGTTCGTTGAAATCTCTACTTTCTGATTGTGATTGTGTGAAAAATATATACATTACTAGGATGAATTTCCTCAGAAAATGCAGACAAAATAACAGGTATAGTTAGTTAATATTCAATATGACATCTACAATATTTTGGAAAGTACTGAAATCTTCTTTAAATTATTTGCGTTGATGCCTATTTCTTGTGATAATAACATACTTCAAATACCTGAGTGATCTACGGAAAATTTAAGCCCATTAGAAGGTTTTTTATAGAGAAGTGGAGTAGGAGCAAGGGGGGCTGGGCCTTAATACCTGTTATTCTATTTGCATTTTCTGAGAACATCCACCATAGTAATGCATATATTTTTCACATCAGGAAGTTGGGATTTCAACGAACAAAATGTCCACAGACTTTTTTGAAAAACCAGATATTTCGACGCTAGAATTTTCGATCGAAAATCAGGGAGCTTTTTCGATATTGAGTCAAAGAGAAGTGAAGAAATGAATATTTCGAATGAAGAAAACTACAGTGTATTTGGGATATAAAGGGGTAAGTTTTCACTGAATTTCGTAGAAAAATGTTTTTTATTGTAAAAGATGAAAATATCTGCGCGTGCTCAACTGAGACACATAAGGCATGTGCAGTGACATATGGCAACATTGTGTGGTCCCCACTTCATACGCTGCAAGGATATATACACAATAAATGGACCTGACTCTGGTAGGAGCATGTAAAAAGTAAACGGATCTCACTTTGATGTTATGGTGTACAGTCCTCACTTCGTTCATATATAGGCGTGAAAACTAAATCCTAAATAGTCGATATTTTACGCGTATATTCCAGAACCCCATGACGTCCTCTATTGAATAATGACGGAGAATGCTTAGAGAGCGTCTAGCATGATTCCTTCTGATAGTCCTCACAACGTCGACTGTGTGGTGTGTCCTCACTTTGATAGCTGGCCGCAAATATATATATATATATATATATATATATATATATATATATATATATATATATATTGAAAATCATTCCGCATTCTCATCGCTGCTGCTGCTATTTTGCCAAATGATGTAATCCAGTGCAGCAGGCGGAGCTTCAACATTCCCCAGTGCCCGCCTCTCATGACGCACGCACCAACATGTGGAGAAATGGTGGTCCACGCTACTATAGAAGTAGCCGACATTCTCACAGAAGTACGACCCCATATTGCATCCGACGCATACCCCTTTCCAACAATCATTCCTATATGCGTCGCATCTGATACAGCGTTGAAATCGCAGGCGTACCTCCACGCTGCATGCTCTACACACATCCCTGCAGATGCCCATGTTGTTATTTTTGAGCAGCTTCGAACAAGTCTTGCATCGCGGTCTGCTGTCGCCATCAAGATGGTAGCTCCTTCTTGGGGGATCCGGTGATGTTGGCCGGTTATGCTCCGAACATCTTTCGCAAACTCCCGTACTCTGGTTTATAGCGTTAGGATTGAAAAATATCTCGCAATTATGGCAGATTACAAAATAACCCAACCTCGATGGTCCTACTGCCACCACTGGTTTCAAATCCCATGATTTTGGGTATACCATAATGTCATATGATTTATTTCAGTAGAACTGTTGGAGGAATATGGAACACTATGATGGAAATAGAAACATCTGCAGCTTTTCAATACTCGAATCTACCCCCACTCCTCTTGAACTATAAGAGGGGCGCGCATAATGATTTGGACATGGTGGTCAGTGGTTAACGCCTTTCTCCTCCTCCTCAAACCTTTACACCTAACACACCTCAGGTGGGGGAAAGGTGTTAAAAATAGTTTTGAAGGATTGGTTGCCACCACCACCACCACATCATTCAGGGTAGAAACCACTCCCCTTCATTGGAAGGAGCATCAACCAGTAACAATAACGATTGCAAATCCACCACCCTTTTCCCTTTCTTTTTCACACACACATAAAAACCACAGTCTTTGGCTGTACAAAATACTCTGATTCTACTATTCAGAAACACTCAATTGAATATCTGGAAGGAGAGTAAAATGGCTGCTGTCAGTGAAATTGTGAAGATGTTGGCCAAGTTGTCTCTCATAGATGAGAATCGCTTAGTTGGTGATGCTGCTGCTGCTGCTGCCTTTGTAAGTATCCCCTCATTCACACAATTTTCAATTAGAATATCGTTCACCTCTTACGTCCTTCATGAAAGTTTATGATACATACATCGTAGAATATATATTTCCATTCTTTTTCAGGAGCATGGAAATGCAAATATTGGATTGGGTGCTGGCGGTGTGGAGCAGGGGCGTGGTGACGAGGGTTTCGATAAAGAATGCGGTGTTGGCGAATTGTGGATTCGGCTACATTCCGAGATGGTAGACGTGGCTGAAATTCGAGACCGGCATCTGGAGATGACGTTCTGCGTAAACGTTGCTATGGTGACGTTGGATACTACAGAGGGTTGGAGGCACCTATGCTATAGATGCTTCTTCCTCTATTCCCTCCGACCCCTCGTCAGAGGCAAGTATCTACACGCCTCATCGCACACAAGGGCGACCTTCCGCGAAATAGAGAGGATGTACTCGTGTGCAGCGTGTTCGATTCCTCTCCACCAAATCCATTTGATGGACATGTGTACGATTTGTAATAACTTTGAGTAGAAATACAATAGATTTCAAGTAGAATAGATGTAGTTTTATTCACATTGTATATAATTTTCCTATTCAAATACTTTTGATTGAAATAAAGTTCATTTCGATACATTTATGAAGCGATCTTATTTTATATATAAATAAGATTTCATTGCATGCCCATCACCATTCCAGTTGAGGGGTAGTGAGTGGAGAAGTGGTAGAAAAACAAGGTGAATTCATTGCCTAATGGGTATTTATTCTAAATTATCGATTTTCACACTTCAAATAACTGCAGATTTGTCAATCCAAGAGTTGTGTTGGTTAGAGAATCCAAGCCATTTAACATATATTCTACCTCCTTTCTCCTTCAAGACTTTCTCTACCAAGTATGCATCTAGATTGGCGGTTTTTAATAACTCCAATTCATAAAATGACCCTTTGATCAACCTTCCATCCACATCTTCAAGTCTGTAAGTTCTGGGATTGGTTGCATTCACTTTGGATATTTTGATGAGTTCAGTGGAAAAATTTGCGGTATAGCCCTTCTCGAATACACCCTTATACTCGCTTATACGCACCACATCGCCAACGTGAAATTTTGTCTTTGGCACGATTTTTGGGTGGCTATAGGCGCGTAGAATTGTAGTAGCTGTTACGTCGGCGGGTTTCATACCAATTGTTCTATGTACCCTGTTATTATACATATTAGTTGAGTGTTGTAATTTATCACACCACTTGTATTCACCTCTTGCAGAAAATTCCTTATAAATCCAATTCTTTAGAGTTCTTATCACTCTCTCCACGATTGCAGCCTTCATCGTGCTATATAAGGAATAATGATTGATTTTATATTTAACCATCAATGCGGCGAAGTTGCTGTTATAGAATTCCTTTCCGAGGTCACTCTGCACATTTTTCGGTGAATAGTCAGCCTTTTTCAATACTCTCTCCATGGCCCGTGTAACTTCCGAACCGGTTTTATTTCTTATCGGTTCGGTCCAGATGTATTTAGAATAGCAATCGATGACGAATAGTATATAACGGTAACCACTATTCTCCTTGTAATACGTTTGCATCTCAGCCAAATCAATTTGCCACAAGTCTGCAAAACCTTTTATTATAGTTCTCCTTCTCGCAAAGTTGCGCATCGCAGGTTTATGTAATTCATCAACAATCTGTCTTCTGGTCACACTTATTTCCATTATTGTGCTATTTCTCAACCTCCGAACACTTGCGATCTCTTTGGTTCGCATTGATATACTAATGGTCTAGCTGTTTTAAATTGTGGTTATATATGGTATCAATACACAATACCTTCTTCACGTAACTCCTCAATGATTGAGACTATTTCATTATCGTGCCCAGTATGACCAGCCATTTTTGACCCATATAATAGTCGAAGGCGGTCCACTAATTCTGCAGCCTCATTCCAATAGACGTACTCTTTCAGATGATTACTAGCAATCTTTTTAATAGATTCTGATTGCTTTATTTCCCCACCACCTTTGACTTTACGCTACTGCTGACTCCTCATGTTAGGCGGTGTGCTAATTATTGGTTTGATTATTTGTAGATATTTCTTTGATTTCGTACTAGCATTCAAGCCTTCGCGTATATCGTAATCCTTATATGGCGCCCTTGTAGTTTGTAGTAAATCAGCGTATTATCGCATGTCTCGATCATCGACAGATCTTGGTACATGTTTCATGAATATAAGATTGTATAATTCATATGTAGCTGGAAACATCACACTCTTCTTCTTACTACGCCATAA
Source organism: Phaedon cochleariae (assembly GCA_918026855.4). Lineage (NCBI taxonomy): Eukaryota > Metazoa > Arthropoda > Insecta > Coleoptera > Chrysomelidae > Phaedon > Phaedon cochleariae. The sequence goes on from OU896715.1 coordinate 32,933,798, forward strand.
CTCAATTTGTCCATGAGGAAAACGAATTTTCATGTTACCCATCATCATGTCTCCCGTAGTAGGATCAATGCGAACGCCATATGTGGTATCATAATTGGGGTCTTTGGATTTCAAATTTTTCAAATGCTCTTTCAACTGTTCATCTAATCCACTAATGATTTTGCTGCCAGTCGGTGTTTTATCGAATGGCATGAGTGGAGTTGATGATGATGATGATGATGGTGGTGGTGTATCCATCATGGTCACATAATTAGATCTCCCTTCTTCTTCACGTGATGGAATTTCAGCGAAGAAACTATGTGGTTTTATTGTGCTTTCAGGTGTTTACATAGAATTTGATTCATTTCCCGACATTGGTGTGGAATGGAGTGTAGGTTTCATCATGATTGGTCTACGTTGTTTGGTGATACTTTTCATTGTCGTTGCTGGAATATGGTTACTCATAGAGGTTGCTGCCGCTTTTGAAATTGTGTTCAATGGTTTCATCAGTGGTTCATACATTTTTTCCAGCACTATTTGATTACCTATACGATCACTCTTGAGACTTTTGAACTTTTTTCTCACTGCATCAGTTGCTTCAACGAGTTCTCGTTTGAGGTCAATTTCAGATGCCATTTCAACCTTTTTATCATTAGATGTGCTCATTGTCGCTTCTGGAGATTGAATGAATGGAATGCTGCTGAAATATTATGGATATATAAAGTTATCGAATCCTTTTCTATAGCGCCGCCCCTCATGGATTTCACTATCCTTATCGATAACAAGAAATCCATATTTATCAGTCCAACTTTGTGCACACATATCTTGAAATTGTTTGAATGTCACATCTGGGGATACGTGATCGGAAAAAATGTGGTGTAGATTCATGTCATCCTGTTTAAACATCACAATGAAGTTAGAATTGTCTCGAATAAGCTGTTTAGGTACTCTAGAATATGTCTGCGCCAAATAGAAACAATCCACGCTTTTATGTCGACCCATGGAAAAATACGACCTTATTACATCTTGTTTTTCGCAAATGACATCGTCGAAAATGAAAATACTATCAGGTTTGGCGTCTGCCGGTTCCACTATATCCACATTATTGTCGGAGGTGTGGAATCCTAGCCCTTTTATTGGCTCCAAAACTTTTCTTTGATATTCATACTTGGGTTGGTATAATGATTTTGAGTAAATGTAGATATTGGCGAATCGTAAACCATTTTCATTGGTGAGTAACGATATCATGACATTCGTTTTACCACAATTCGATGGACCTATTATCAGCCCGCGTATTGTATTTGGGAATAACACCCCATGGCGACGTTGTTGTATGATGTTATTTCCTAATCCCACTTTTTCATCGAAATTATCCACATTGAATATTTCTGTCTGTTGAACAATCCGCATTGTATGGTGGTTAGATGGTATATAAAGAATCACAACCTGTGTTCGACTCATTTATATTATGACAGCGAAACGTTGCACATCGATAAAGAATAATAATAATAATAATAATAATAAAGGGAAAAGAAGTAGACGGGGAAAGAAAAAGGGTGGTGGAGGAATTGTTAACACTATAATCAATAAGTTACCATTCGAATTACACATTCCTGGAGGCTATCAATATTGCGGCCCAAGAACACGCCTATAATAATAATAATAATAATAATAATCATTTATTTCCTTAAGACAGTTACAAACCATATGGAAAAAGTCAGTTGCTCACATTCAACATGTGTATACACCCGTAAATTTACAATACAACAATTAAAAATGAATTTACTTCACCGCCAATTGCCATGACAAATATTCATCCAGCTTATAAAAACTCTGTTCTGTCAAAAAGGATTTCAAATAATGTTTGAATGATTGCTTTGTTAAACAGTTTTTCACATTTGAAGGAAGAGCATTGTATATTCTAGGAGCCATATGACTAGGAGATTGGTGAGTTATTTTGAATTTTCCAAATGGAATTGAAGAATCATTCTTTTGTCTTGTATTGAAACCATGATTTTGTTTGTTTCTCACATATATTCCATCGTTATTGTCGAATACTAGCATACTCAACTCTGATATGACTAGACATGGTAATGTTTATATTTTCAGTTTCTTGAATATATCTTTGCATGAATCAATCTGTGAAAGCCCCGTCATTGATCGTAAAATTCGCTTTTGTGCCACGAATATATCTTTTGCTAGGGTAGATAAACCCCAAAATATCACACCGTAGCCTACTCTCAACTTGTGCATAGTAGAGCTGTATCAATTGATCAACATTGAGTACATGCCGCAAATTTCTAAATTGAAAGGCAATCGAGTTCAACTTTGAGATTAGGTAGTGGGAGTGAGCTTTCCAATTGAGATTTTTATCTATTCGCAATCCTAAGAAAATTGTTTGATCCGAACTAGTTGAGATCGATGGACCCGAATCGTTTGATTGGAATGACAACTCATTACATTCTTTTTGGATATGGTGAAACCTCAGTGCTTGCGTTTTCGAAGTATTAAGAAACAAATAGATTGCTGAGAACCATTCATTCAAAGAAATCAACACCTCATTGCATTTATCACGCAAGGAAGAGTAAATTTTTTTGGATATGATTAACGACGTATCATCAGCATACATTGTGAAGAATGCAGGTACAGAAAGTGCATCTGAGTCATTAATATAAAACAGGAACAGAATTGGCCCCAATATGGACCCCTGAGGGACACCAATGTCTGTTTCAGTTCGTTGTGAGAAATGATTATTGATTGCTACATATTGTGTACGTTTGAGTATGAATGATTTTATCCAATCTAGAGGGCAGCCTCTAATTCCATGCTTATACAGCTTTTTCAGTAGTATGTCGTGATTGATACAGTCAAATGCCCTGCTTAGGTCACAGAAGATTCCAACAGGGCATTCTCCTGCCTCAATATATTCTATTATTTTTCGATAATAAGAAAACACCGCTGTCTTCGTAGATTTTTTGTTCAAATATCCATGTTGGTTTCTCGAAATTATATCATATTCTTTACAAAATGTCATTAATCTATCTAAAAAACAATACTCGAATACTTTAGAAAATGTTGATGGTACTGTGACTGGTCTGTAATTTTCGAGGCTCTGACGACAGTTCTTTTTATACACAGGTGTTATCTTTCCACATTTCAGCAATTCTGGAAAACTGCCAGAAGACAATGAGAGATTTACCATAAAAGTAAGAGGTACAATAAGTACCTAAGCCTACAGAAACGGTTGGCTCGCGGTGATCCAGGAATAAATCAATTGGATAGAGCCTGCAAAGAACACGATATTGCATATCTCAAACATCCAAGCGACCTAATTGGAAGAAGCTGCCTGGGAGCGGGTCAAATCAAAGGACGCTAACGTGGGGGAGAGGACTGCATCTTGGTTAGTTACCAATATCATGAAGAGGAAGAGACGTTTTGGTATGGGGTGCAGTGATGGCGTGAAGCAGCGTAGAGTGTTGAGGAAGAAGAGGAAATCAAAGCGTAGTAGAAAAATTGCATTTGGTTCTGGTATAGTTCACAAAGTTCGCAATGTGGTAAACCGAATGGGTGAAAAAAGTGCCAACATCAAAAACCTAGCCAAAACTTCATTGATGGCGATTGGGGCTGCTCGAAAGTTTGTGAAAATTGCTGGTGGAAAAAATAATATCCGAACACCTAGAATAATACCAATTCCTAAGGTTGGTGGAATTCTCCCGCTTATACCCATTTTCGCGGGTTTATCGGCATTAGGTAGTTTGGCTGCGGGGAGTGCCGGAATAGCACGAGCCATTCAATCCGCTAAAGAGAGTAGAGAGCAACTCTCTGAAGCAAATCGGCACAATAAGCATATGGAGGCGATCGCAATCGGAAAAGTTGGTAAAGGAGTCTATTTGAAGCCATATCGAAAGGGATTAGGTATCTATCTAAAACCCCATAACTCAAAAAACTAGATGATTCACCTCGGAGGGCTTCAACAGACATTGATCTATTAAATCAAATAGATAGAATGAAAGTACCACACTTCCGAGGTATATTTATGAGAGATAACCTACCCAATTCCGGGCCAAGACGTATAGAATCAGCTATTCTGAATTTAGATAGCAGCAAAGGCAGTGGCACACATTGGGTTGCATATAAGAAACGTAATAGTGTAGTGGAATATTATGATAGCTACGGAGATTTACCACCCCCAAGGGAGTTGATGGAGTATCTGAAGAGGAGATCGAAATCGTCTAATGCTATGAAAATCGTATATAACTACGAGCGACATCAAGATTATAAAACAGTGTAGTGTGGTCATTTGTGCCTGAAGTTTCTCTCCGCAAATAGTTAGAGAAAAATACTATAATATGGATAGAGAGAGCATCAAACGAATGGGTCACTCATTACTGGCTTACTCAAGAGTGCGCTCTTTGTTGAAAATGAGTAGAGCGCAACTTGCCGACATGCCGAAGGAAGTCATCATCAGCTGCGCACTGCATGAAATCGCTTTAGTGTGGGAAAAGTTACCTGAACAATAACAGAACGATCCTGATATATCAAAATATCAATTCTGTATGGAACACTTCACGGAGGAGGAGGACAGCCAACATAGCGTTGATGCTAATGATGGACCAGTGCCGAGAAGATTATTCTGCTGTTTTTGCCAAATTAAAGATGTAAATGTTGTAGCTTAAAATAAATTTGATATTAATAATTAACTTTGCGAAAACTATGGCATTCTTCATTGTTGCAAGCAGCGATAAGGTTGTCGCTGTTGCTGCTGCTACATACATTGATGTTTGCCACAGTTTTCATAGTCTTTGATTAATCATGTCGCAAACTCTCACCATATCTGGGGATCGTATTGTATTGAGCGCCAACTTTTATCCACCTATTGAACTCGATGCGAGGAAGACCTATGGATTAGGGTTGCATGGTTTCTACTCTCTCATTTTTTCCCTCAATATTGATGAGCAGAATAATCGATTGGGTATCAAGTTCGGACCTACTTTCACACATGAAATGATTACGATACCATCGGGTGCTTATGAAATAGATGAGATCAATAAAGCTTCACAAATGGCTATAGCACGTAGGATATCATTGAATGGAGGGAGTATGGATGGTGTATTCTCTCTCCGTGCTAATAATAATACCATGAAATGTGAAATGAGTAGCATGTATGAGATAGATTTGGCGTCTGACACATCTTTAGCAAGTGTTTTGGGATTCGAGGAGAAGAAATATTCAGCCAACGTGTTGCATGAATCCACATTACCTGTGAATATAATAAAGGTGCGCCTCATAAGGGTGGATTGTAACATTACCACAGGAGCATTCCTCAATGGGGAGGAGGTACATACGCTATATGAATTCGACATCGGTGTGGAGCCTGGATATAAGTTATCAAAGGAACCGCAAAATATTTTATATTTACCCATCAGCCCGACTGGGTGTCAGTTCATCGACAACATTACACTGAGAATATTGGATGATAGCGGGCTCTTAGTCAATTTTCGTGGAGAAAAAATCATTGTTAAATTGGAATTGAAGCAGCTTTACGTAACAATCCATCATTCCAGAAGGAAAATGGGGTTTTGTTTTGGGAACCAATCAAAACATATGTTCAGAACTGAAACTGCCACCTACCGTAAAAATATCAATAAGAAGAGAAGGAAGAATGGTGATGTATTCATTCGTACAGAACCACCCAAACGAGTCAGACATAGGTTGTCTGCAAACGATATACACTTTTTGCAATCCATTGGTCTGAAGTTGCGTTGAATAGCAAAAAATTAGCTAGATATAATGGTTGTTACATCGTCTATGAGCAGCACACAATTGGAAGTGTCTGATGAGCCGATTTTGGATCATTCCCTGATCAGTCTACATGAACACACATACAAACCATATGGTTCACCATCATTCAAGAACCCGGATGAAATAAGGATCGCCGTCAACTTCCAAGATTTACTACTCGATATTTCAGAAAGTTATATCTATATTGAGGGAAAATTCACTCCGAATGATCCTACTAAAACATGTTATTTATCCAACAATGCTTTAGCATTCCTCTTCGATGAAATACGTTATGAGATGGGTGGTGAACAAGTATATATGATTCGAAAACCCGGCATCACCACAACCATGGAAAGTATGATTTCCTATAGTGAGGTGAATGCAAAATCCTTAGAAACAGTTGGATGGGGTCTAGAAAATGGGAAACAGTGTATTTTAGATGAAGCTAGCCGCGTGTTTAGCGGTAAGCTACCTCTCAAATATCTGATGGGGTTTGCTGAAGACTATAAAAAAGCGATTCTAAATATCAAGCATGAGTTGATCCTCATTATAGCTCGTTCATTCAAGAATTCCTACATGGGAGAAGTTGATGCCGCATTGGAGATTAACAAAATCGAATGGAAGATAAGTCATGTGGCACCATCAGATAAACAGAAATTGAAGTTGTTGAATCGTTTGAATAGGAGCACCACTGCAAGAGTAAAAATTGCGTACAGGATGTGGGATCTTTATAGGCTACCAACAATCCGTGAAACAGCTTCCGATATTTGGCCGTTAAAACAACCAATAGTCTAGAGCGACCGCGATTTATCATCATAGGATTCCAAAACTCCTCGAACACAGATGACAGGTCTAAGGATGTCACACAGTCCACCCATGCAGGAGTTAACAATATTCGACTGTATCTGAATTCGGAAGTTTATCCATACGAACGATGGAACTTGGATTTCGATAAGAAATTGGATGCGGTAGCCTACTATGCATACGAAAATTTCCAGCGTAGTTACTATGGGAAAGATATGGGTGAACCAATGATGAGCATTGAAGAATTTCGCGCTAACCCGCTATTCATCATAGATTGCAATCATCAACCCGATGCAATGAAATCCTCAACTGTCGACATCAAGTTAGAGTTCGAAACACGTAAAACGAAGTTTTCATCTCACATCAAAGTTTACGCACTGATTCTCCATGATGCATATTTGACTTATAGTGCATTGGACGGTTCCATTCAGCTGGGTGCTATATAAACACTTGAAATGCATTGTCAATACTTTTATGTTTATATCATTGGTTGTTTCTCGAAATATGTTGTTATACTAAGTAAAAACCGAATGTGTTGAAAATGTTGCTTTATTTCACACTCCAATTAATTATCATCAATATATACAATGAACTAAGAGGATTCTTCAGCATCAGATGTCTCTGGAGTTATACCAATACTATATCTTCGAACGAGGTGGTTTGGTAGGAAATCTGAAATTTCATAAAGGAATTGCACCAAGTCCTCTTCAACCATTGCTTCCACGAATTCCTCAACATTAATGTTTCCATATTCGAATCGAGCACATAGTAGAGAGCCCAATTTGTATTGATTAGCTTGATTGTAGAGTCGTTAAACTTGTTCCTGATCGAAGCATACTCTCGTGTCATAACTCATTTCATATAGTGTTTTCTGCTCCAACTCAGTAAATCGGCATTTCAACCTCCTCACACCTGAGGTGATATCTTCCGCTATCGGCCTTGATTGACTGGTATAATGCAAATCTGGATCATTCATCGGAAAAGTCTATGTATCCTGCAAAATAAATACATATTACGCATGTCACCATAATAATAATTTTCATCATTATCAACACGTGGTAAGTGTGAGTATGTGATATGTAAGGTTTACTATATAATATCCATGTCCCTTTCTAATATATACTGAATCTATCGAATAATATTAACTATTGAATGCTAATTATAATTATTCATACTTTTTTGCAATCAAATTTAATGAGAGCTCTGGTCTTGGCACCAGCAAATATTGGCTCACTTTGCCCCAAGTACGTTAGAGTATAAGACCCATTAGAAGAATTCATCTCATCGATATCGTTCTCTGTCAATTGATCTACAACTCTCTTCGGTAGCCAACATTTCAAATTCACTTCAGTCTCTTCATCATACAGAATCACAGTACCACTTCTACCGAATCTAGTTCCACATATGGAAATTTTATTGATTGTGTAACACTTATTAAGGGGTAGTGATGAAATTGAAATTCGCTTAATCATTTCATTATCTTCATTGATTTTTTTATGGATTGCGACCAAATCAATTTTTGCTACTGCCATTATTCCTCGAAGGTGAAAGGGGACTGGAAAGTATATGAATAAACGTACTTACACAAAACAGATCACCTCTTAGCACACTGAAACTATTCTAGGTAGGTATAATATTCAATATTATTACGAGAACTGTGTTCCGGTTAGTCGGCGAGACCGTATTTATAGAAATCAGGCATGTGGCGTTTCACACCCCACTAATTCACTAAAATGCCTCCAATAGAAAACAAGGTCGACAACGATTGAGTGTATGTGCATACAAGGTCGAGCATTCCACCCAAGGTTTCTCCTCTCAAGGTTACTCTTCTTCTCAAGGACATCACACGAGGTCACTCCCTCTCCCAAGGTCGACTCAGTCTTCAAGGTCGTCAACCACTCCTCCCTCAAGGTCCATCTCAAGGTCACCTCTCCCAAGGTCACTCCGGTCAAGGTCACCTCGAAGGTCACTCCGCCCAAGGTCACCCCAAGGTTACTCCCAAGGTCACGATCACTCCCGCCCAAAGTCACACTCCTCTGGCCTTGGGCGGAGACCCAGAACCGGTGAAAACTATCTACTCGTAGGGTATATAACGAGAATAATAGGCAAATGGAGATACATCGACTTCATCGTTGTGCACACTATATCTCCATATCCTATCATCTCACATGGACACTATTGAAGCAGACAAGTTTGCAATGACCATACGATACGACTTCTGGGCAGGTATAACGTACACAGCTTGCAGAACAAGAAACTTTGACTTCGACCACGTTTACACTGTAACTCTTCAATCTAGCATCTGACATGCATACAGTTATAGCATATACCATTGCAGTGTATGAGACAACTTCGTAGAGTATACAGGGTGTCCGGAGATATAACCGACAAAACTTATGGGGTTATAGGGACTGTCAATATGATTGTAAAATGCCATAAACGAATGTCCAAAACGACTTCGTTACTGACTAAAAATTCAATCCGCCATATAAAATACTGGGATTAGCCGATTGGATTCAAATTTTGTACACGAATTACACTGAAAAGCATCAACAAGTAGCCCTTTGATCGAAACCAATATCAGGACCGGAATAATATTTTTCCCCTTTGTTGTGTTATTGTTAGGATAACTCACCCTGTATCATAATAAGCAAAAATTTCAACTCAGATTCGCAATTTACGGTGAAAATTGTATAGGAATTTGTTGAAAAATCTCCTGGCACCATCTCAGTTATCCCGTAATTAATTATCATTTCGATTTTTTTCACTGAAAAATCAATCATTGTCCGATAAAGTATGTATATTTACGAAACCATGACATGAATGTCGTTATTTTCTTCGATCAGTTCATGAATCGGAGTAAAATGAAATATTCTCATAACCCGAAAGAACTGAAGAATAAATTTGTATCAGGACTGGAATGAGTGTTTTGTTTGGTCATGTTAGCTGACCTAGTACATCAATAGTTATCAATAATCTGATCGTCGATTCGGAATCTAAAAAAATCGTATAAGAACCTGTTGAAGAAGGATAACAGTGAAGTTTTCGTGAATTATATTCGCTCACTAATGAATTTGAATTAACACAACGAACAATAACTGTTTGTTATTGTTGCATACTGTATTTCGTGTTACATACTGTATTTCAATCTATTAGGTATATTTTGTCTAGTTTGGCCTTTAGCGGGCACACATTGTATAATATTTCCTATATGTAAAATATTTGTGGAAAGTTAGTGACCTTTGAAATGTTCTGTCAATAACGGGTGGCAATAAATAAATAATTCAAATCTGACAACAACTAATTTTTCAATTTAGAAAAATCGTCTTTCGAACCTGGATATAAGGAATATCTTTACAGGTAAACTCTTCAACAAATGGTCTTTCGAACCTGGATATAAGGAATATCTTTACAGGTAAACTCTTCAACAAATGGTCCTTCGCGTTTAACTGAACTACACTGTGGTAAAAATGTCTACTCACGAATTGAGGAGAAGCGAACGTCTTAAAGCCAAAGGCATGAAAAGCGCTCAAGAGATAGAACAAGCTACCTCGACAAATCAAGTTCCATCAGAGTCTGGTGGATCAAAAGGTGGCGAGAAGAGCAAGAATCAGATTCATGTCAAGAGTGGTACGATAAGAAGTAACAAGACTAATGCATCAAGAAGACGTCAAGCGGAATTAGAAATAGCAATGAAGAAGAAAGCTCTAGAACAAGAAGTGCTGGAGTTAGAGTAAAAGAAGAAACAAAAAATGCTAGACTTGGAGTTAGCTTTCAAATTAGCTGAAATAGAGGAAGAACAGTCAGATCAAGAGGATTCTGGGTCGAGTGAGTCGCATGAGAGGTCAAATAAAGGACCCGATATTAACAAATGGGTTGATGGCGGGGATCCCTGGATTAGTCGAGAGCTAAGGAATGATCTGGAGTGGCAAATGCCAGTAACGGTAACAAAAGCGGAACATGAGGTGAGAGGATCAGGTTATCTTGCTTCTCGTCCATGCTCTTCTGTGAATTTCCCAAATGAATATCCAAACCAAATATTTCCTAATCAACTCACGAAATTGCTGACAAGACAGTCAATGCCAAAAGACTTGCCTATCTTCAGTGGGAATCCGACAGAATGGCCTAATTTTATATATCAATATCGTAATTCTACTGCTATTTGTGGATATTCACAAGAAGAAAATCATTGTCGTTTACAAAAATGCTTGAGAGGTAACGCTAGGAAAATCGTTCAAAGTTTGCTCATCATGCCTCAGAATGTTAATAAGATAATGCAAATTCTCCAGAATAGATTTGGGCAGCCTGAACAAATCATTCTGATACTTCTTGATCAAATTAAAATCTTTCCAATCGTCAAAGAAGATAAATTAGACACTTTAATACAATTCTCAGACGAAGTGAAAAATCTTGTCGGAACTATCGAATCTTTAGATGCCCAAGATCACTTACATAATCCTATACTGTTGCATAAACTTCTGAAGAAACTGCCCAACTCTTATCAAATGATGTGGATTGAATATATCTCCAGCATACCATCTCAAACACATAAATTAGTTGAATTCACCACATGGTTAGATAAAAAGGCAATGATAGCTAGTCAAATTAAAATTCCTAGATTTAATGATGACAGTGACATGAAAAAGTCAAAATATTCTCATAAGAAGGATGTGACATTGACAACGATGGTTAAAAAGAACTGTATCTGTTGCCATGACGAAATACATCATTTGACCGAGTGTTCCAAATTCAAATCATTGACTGTCGATCACCGTTGGGAATTCGTAACAGCCAACAAAATCTGTTTCGCTTGTCTAATACCATTCCATAATATTTTTGTATGTAAGAAGAGAAAGATGTGTGGAATAAATAGTTGCAGAAAGAACCATCATACGCTCTTACATAAAAAAGATGATGAACCTATTAATGTGGAACCATCTCCATCTGGTAGCCAGACGGGTGCTCATGTGAATTGCTATATTTCAACAAATAAACATGTACTGCTGAAAATTCTACCGATAATGATTTGTAGTAACCATAAGAGTATTAAAACATATGCCCTTCTAGATGATGCTTCTACGGTTACTCTTATTGATCAAGATTTAGCAGACGCATTGGACATCGAGGGTCCTCAACAACCACTATGCCTTCAATGGACAAACAACCAAACCAAGGAACAGGACGATTCCAGGATTATAAGTTTCACGGTACGAGCTGAGAATGGAAATGGTGAGTTTCAATTGAGACATGTGAGGACAATAAAAGGAATGTCTCTACCAACACAGACGGTGGATGTAGGTGAGATTTGCAAACAATATCCTTACATAGATAGTAGAGGTATATCAATGAAAAATGCGAAACCACAAATTTTGATTGGTCAAGATAACTGGCCATTACTAGTTAACCGAAAAATTATAACTGGTCCATGGAATGGGCCTGCCCTTAGCAAAACGCTTTTAGGGTGGGTAATCCATGGAAATGTTTTGGAAACTACAGACCATCAGACAAACAAAATTGGGTTTGTATGTTATGTAAATAATAATAATAAAGAAAAGGACGACTTAGATTTATTACATGATCTTGTAAAAGAACAGTGGAAATTAGATTGTTTTGGGTTAGATAAAATTGAGAAAGCTTCATCAAAAGAAGATATTAGAGCTCAAAACATTCTTGATAGAACAATGAAACGAATTGGAAATCGATTTGAGACTGGTTTGCTTTGGAAAAATGAAAATATAATCCTTCCAGAAAGTAAAAATAATGCTATGAAAAGACTTTTGTGTACAGAGAGAAAAATTGATAAGAATCCTTCGTATGGCAAGGCATATTGTGACAAAATAATGGATCTACAGAGTAGAGATTACATTAGAAAACTTTCTCGAGAAGAAGCTGAACAAACCAGTCCCAAAACTTGGTATCTCCCTCATTTTGGTATTATAAATCCTAAGAAACCGACAAAATTGAGAATAGTCTTTGATGCTGCCTCAAAGTCAAATGGAATCAGTTTAAATGATGTTTTGCTCACTGGTCCAGATTTATACAACGATTTACAAACTATTCTACTAAATTTCAGAATCAAAAAATTTGCCTTCGTTGCTGACATAAAAGAAATGTTTCTGCAAGTCAGGGTGTGTAAGGAAGATTGTGCATCACAAAGAATTTTATGGCGTGGGATGGATAGAAATCGGGATCCAGACGTTTATGAGATCGGCGTAGTCTTCTTCGGATCTACAAATGGGCCCTGTCTAGCACAGGAGGCAAAAAACCGGAATGCCAAAGATTTCGAGAAGGAATATCCAGAGGCAACGAAGTCAATCATAGAGGAGCACTACATGGACGACTTTCTAGGAAATGCTGATTCGATGAATGAAGGTAAAAAACTAATAAAGGACGTAATTCATGTTCATTCACAAGGTGGTTTTATTATCTGCAACTGGATATCTAATTCAGATGAACTCCTTGAAGACATTGATCCAAACTTGAAAGCTCGAGGTGATAAGAGCCTGGAAACAAATCCAGAAGCAGTGACAGAACGTGTTCTGGGTGTCTATTGGAATTCAACTGAAGACAATTTTCTATTCCGAACTGAATCTCATAAAATTGACAATGCAATCTTGGAATATAAACGACGACCGACAAAAAGAGAAATTCTCAAAGTCGTGATGTCTATATTCGATCCCATTGGATTTTTGGCAAATTTCATCATTCAGGGGAAAATACTTCTTCAAGATATTTGGAGAAGTCAATTGGGATGGGATGATGGAGTCACTAATATCTTAGACGAAAAGTGGAGATTATGGCTAAGTGATCTTAAGAATATATTCAATTTCCAAATTCCAAGACAGTATTTCACAACTGACAGGAATAAGTGTTCATTACAATTGCATATTTTTTGTGACGCTTCCGAAAAAGCTTACGCGACGGTGGCATATTTGCGCTGCCAAGGAAAAAATGACATACAAACTGCATTTGTAAGTGCCAAGGCCAGAGTTTCATCATTAAAACCCATTTCGATTCCAAGACTCGAATTACAAGCTGCTCTCATGGGAGCACGCCTTGGATATCACTTGAGAAATAATTTAAAATTAGATTTCAACAACATTTTTTATTGGAGTGACTCGAAAACGGTGCTTCATTTGATTTGTTCAGAAGCCAGGCGTTTCGCAATATTTGTCGCTCATCGAGTAGGCGAAATTCAAAATTTGACGAAAGCTACCGACTGGAGATATATTTCCTCCAAAGAAAATGTCGCAGACGAAGCAACTAAGCGTAGTGAAATGGATTTTTCAAAAAACAGTAGATGGCTGTACGGTCCTAAGTTCTTACGAAAGTCTGAAGACTATTGGCCCAAAGAAAAAGAAAATCTGGAAATCAATGATGACGACCTACATTTGGAAGTGAGAAGAGATTTTGTTTTTATGAATTTTGAAAGAAATAATTTGTCAGTTCCCAATCCGGGAAGATTCTCAAAATTGTATCGTCTTGTTAGAGCTACTGGTTGGATGTTGAGGTTCATCAAAAACTGTAAAAATAAAATGAATCATAAAAGAACTCTAGATATTTCCTTAACAAGTTTGATTGAACTCGATTGCGATGAAATTTCAGAAGCCGAAAATTTATTATACAGGAAGGCTCAACAAGATTCTTTCAGAAAAGAAATTGAAACTCTAAGACAAAATCAACCGATCCATAAGGCAAGTAGATTATACACTCTATCTTGCTCAATGGATGAAACCAGTGGATTGCTACGACTCAATGGTAGATTTGATAATTTACTTGGTGTCTCTAAAGACTTCAAGCAACCTATCATTTCAGATCCTGATCACAGGATTTCCAGGCTAATAATCCAAAACTACCATGAAGAAGTTATCAAGGGCAAGAAACCGTGATAAATAAGCTTAGACAAAAATTCTGGATTCTGCGTATGCGGCAGGCTGTCAAGAGTTCCTGGAATAGGTGCCAAAAATGTAAGAATAGAAAAGCTTTGCCAGAAATCCCAATCATGGGTCAACTACCGCCCTGTAGGCTAGAACCTACAGTTAGACCTTTTGTCAGGACCGGTATCGATTATTTTGGACCGCTATTAATCACAGTTAAACGGAGTCATGAAAAAAGGTATGGAGTAATTTTCACCTGTATGGTAACCAGAGCCATACACTTAGAAATCGCTCATGATATGAGTACCAATGGATTTATTCATGCACTTCGTCAATTCGGTTGTAGAAGAGGTTTTCCCTCTGACATTTATTGTGATAATGGCACATATTTCAAAGCTGCTGAAAAGGAACTTGCTGATTGTATTAAAGGACTAAGTTCGACAGAAATCAGCCAATTTTGCACATTGAAGAACATCAGATTTAGATGGAATCCTCCTGGATGTCCACATATGGGAGGTATTTGGGAAAGATTGATTCAATCAATCAAGAAGGTGATGTACGAAATTTTGAAATCAAGATATCCCCAAGAATATGTTTTGAGAACTGTATTTGCTGAAATTGAGAACATTATAAACTCACGACCTCTTACTCATGTATCGCTCGACTCAGATGATTCTGAAGCACTAACTCCCAATCATTTTCTGATTGGACCGGACTATGCAGCCCTTCCGTGTTCCCAAACAGAAGAATCAGATCTGAACTTGTTATCAAAATGGAAAGCGGCTCAAAAATTAACAGAACTATTCTGGAAGCGATGGACTCAAGAATATATGCCTTATTTAGTTAAGAGGACGAAATGGTATGCAGAATCGAGGGCAATCAAGATCAACGACATTGTAATTATCGTTGACCCAAACGGACCAAGGAATACATGGCCTAAGGGACGAGTTATTCATCTCTATGAAGCAAAAGATGGCAGAGTTCGAATGGTAGACGTACGACTGGCCAATGGGACAGTTTTTCGAAGACCCGTATCCAGGCTTTGTGTACTGGATGTGCAGTAATTGTTCTTACACTCTATCACATCATGTATCCAGATCAATTACTGGGGGGAGAGTGTTGCATACTGTATTTCGTGTTACATACTGTATTTCAATCTATTAGGTATATTTTGTCTAGTTTGGCCTTTAGCGGGCACACATTGTATAATATTTCCTATATGTAAAATATTTGTGAAAAGTTAGTGACCTTTGAAATGTTCTGTCAATAACGGGTGGCAATAAATAAATAATTCAAATCTGACAACAACTAATTTTTCAATTTAGAAAAATCGTCTTTCGAACCTGGATATAAGGAATATCTTTACAGGTAAACTCTTCAACAGTTATGAACATAACAAAAGCAACGAATTCGTGAGAAACTTTCACTAACCAGTATTACAAAAGATTTTCGAAGTGGAGCCCTCCAACATCAATACATTGCTGAGAGCGATGATTCACTGACTTGCGAATTATTTGAGGGTTATTTCTAACACTAACACATGCAGCAGTGATTTCCTATAAAAAATTTATCATTATGAACTTCTTACTTTGAATGACCTCATAGAAAGAAATCTAGCTGAGTTAGATCAGGGGATAGCGGTGGCCAATTCACTGAACCTTCACGGCCAATCCATCTATTGGGGTAATTGGCATCGAGATGGTCTCTAACTGGAACTGAAAAGTGAGGTCTAGCACCATCATGCTGAAACCATATACCTCAGGTATTCACACCTTGCAATAAATCCGGTCAAGTATTGACCAGGAAATTTTGGTGAACATCACCAGTTAAAGCCCAAACACAAATAGAATATCTGCGTATTCATCATAAGTGAAATGAAACGGCATCATAAGCACACTCTCAGAACTATAGTTCGATCCTAAAAACACTGGAATAATGAATGAACACCAATAAAACAAACGCTGATGACAGCTGAACAATGGTTTTCCATAATGAAATTCTGAATTTGACACAAGCCTAGTATTCTTTATACACAAACATTATAAGGTACTGATACGGATTTATTATTTGAAAGTTCAACCCGATCATTTTTCAACAAGTTCTTAATTTTTCTCAGTGCATTTCGAATCTGCGATCAGATCATTGTTATAGTAGATCATCTATTCTTACAGGAATATAATCATAGAAAACCGCATTCCAGTCCTGTTACGAATTTATTTTTCAGTTTTTTCGGGTAATGAGAGTATTTTATTTTACTACGATTTACGGACTGATTGAAGAAAATAACGATATTCATGTCATGGTTTCGTTAATATTTATTATATTACCAATTTTGATAGTAGTTTATCCGACAATAATTGAATTTTGAAAGAAAAAAAATTAAAATAATAATTAATTACGGAATAACTAAGATAGTGCCAGGAGATTTTTCAACAAATTCCTATACAATTTTTACCGTAGAAGTCGAATCTGAGTTGAAATTTTTTGTCATTATTATACAGGGTGAGTTATTCTCACAATAACTCAACATAGGGGAAAAATATCACTCCGGTCCTGATATTGGTTTCGATCAAAGGGAATTTGAATCTAATCGGTTAATCCCTGTATTTGATATGGCGGATTGAATTTTTTGTCAAAATCCACAAATCACTCTGTATGTCAATAACGAAGCGGTTTTGGACATTGGTTTATGGCATTTTGCAATCATATTGACAGTCCCTATAACCCCACAAGTCTTGTCGGTTTTATCTCCGGACACCCTGTATAACGAGAATAATAATCAAATGAAGATACATCTGACATGCATACAGTTGATGCAGTAACGATTGCAGTGACCGTATAAGAGGACTTTGAAGGGTTTATAACGGGTTCAATAAGCACATGAGGATACATCGACTTCATCGTTGTGTACACCATACCTCTCTATTCTATCATCTTACATGGACACTATTGAAGCAGACAAGTTCGCATTGACCATATAAGACGACTTCCTAGCGGGTATAGTGCACACAGTTTGCAGACTGAGCAACTTTGACTATGTTCACATTGTAACTCTGCAGTTTAGCATCTGACATGCATACAGTTGGAGCAGATACGATGGCAGTGACAGTATGAGACGACTTTGAAGAGTATATAACGAGTACAATAGGCAAATGAAGAAACATCGACTTCATCGTTGTGCACACTATATCTCTCTATTCTATCTACTCACATGGACCCTATTGATGCAAAATAGTTCGCAATGCCCATATGATTCGACCTTCGAGCGGGTATAAATCACACAACTTGCACAACAAGAAACTTCGACTTCGACTATGTTTACACTCTAACTCTGCAGTCCAACATCTGACATGCATACATTCGTAGCAGATACGATGGCAGTGACCGTATAAGACGACTCTGAAGGGGATATAATGAGTACAATGGGCAAATGAAGATACATCGACTTCATCGTTGTGCAGACTATATCTCTCTATCCTGACATCTCACAAGGATTCTATTAAAAGGAACATGTTCGCAATGCTCATATGAGACGACTTCTGAGCATGTATAACGCACACAACTTGGAGAAGAAGAAACTTCGGCTACTACTATGTTTAAACAGAAACTCTGCAGTTCAGCATCTGACATGCATACAGTTGAAGCAGGTATGGAGGGTGAATAGAGAGTACAATAGGCAGATGAAGATACATAAACTCCATCGGAGTGCACACTCTATTTCTCTATCCTATCATCTCACATAGATACTATTGGAGCAGACAAGTTCGCAATGACCATACGAGACGACTCTCAGGAAGGTATAACGCACACAGCTTGCAGACCAAGAAAATTCGACTTCGACCATGTTTACACTGTGACTCTGCCGTCAAGCATCTGACATGCGAACATTTGAACAAATACGATAGCAGTGACCGAATAAGACGACTCTAAAGGGTATATAGAAAGTACAATAGGCAGATGAAGATACATAGACTTCATCGGAGTGCGCACTCTATCTCTGTATTCTATAATCTCACATGGATACTATTGAAGCAGACAAGTTCGCAATGACCATACGAGACGACTTCCAGGCAGGTATAACGTACACGATTGCAGAACAAGAAACTTCGATCTTGATAATAAGTCGGTTATACATCTTTTAGTTAAACATTGTCTAGTGTTTCCTGAATCAAAATTACGCTAACAACAGGGAGAACAAGGAACTTCGACTTCGACTATGTTTACACCGTAACTTCGCATTCTAGCGTCTGACATGCCTACAATATTTGCAGATACGATCGCACTGACCATAAAGGACGACTTCGAAGGACATGTAACGAGAACAATAGGCAAGTGAAGATACTGCGACAACATCAGTCCGCACACCGTATCTGTAATATCCTGATTACAATATATCATTATTCAGAATGATATCTTGAAAGAATTGTATTATGAAACTGAATTACTTCTTTATTGAAACAAAAGTACAAAATTCATCATGACAACAACCTTTTTCTCGAAAAGTCACTTGATCTACTATGAAATATAATATATAAGGTGATATATATATATATATATAAGGTTTACTATAGCTACTATACTACATCTTCCCCTCAAAGAGAAAAATAAATCAATCATACTTCCACCTTTCAGGAGGTTTAACATTTCGTTTAGGTCTGCAGATATTTTCCATTATGGATTGTTCTCTAAATTGAGCATTCACATTATTATCTGACGTAGTTTCTTTCCCTTCATTTTCTAAAATATGTGATTGAATAATATGCAACTTTTTGATTTGATTCAAATGTCTCTTCCATGTAACATTCAATTCTGGAATTTCTACAATATATATTGAAACACCTATTTTTTTAACAATGACACCTCTGATCCAACAAACATTATTGATTTTTCTATAATCCTTAACTGTTACTGTTTCACCTATTTCGAAAGTTTCGAACCTTTGTCCCCTATGATAATATTTTTGTTTATTTTGTTGTTTCCTTACATGATCTTCTATATCCCTATTGGCTTCAGTATCCTGACTTACATCTGGCAATAATGCACTGAATCGTGACCGCAAACTTCGTCCAAACATAAGATTTGCAGGACTGACATTCGTGGTACAATGTTGAGTATTCCGGTAATCAAAGAGAAAATAATTCAGTGCTTGATTCACCGTCAAAGCCATATCAGTACCTAATGCATTTTTCAATGCATTTTTCACACATTTCACTGAGTTTTCAGCTGCTCCATCTGAAGATGGATGAAAAGGAGGTGAAGTCGTGTGAGTAATATTATTTTTCATCAAAAATTCTCGAAATTCTTTGGAGCAAAAAGAAGGTCCATTATCAGTAACTATCTGCTTGGGTAACCCAAATCGTGCGAAACAACTTCTCAAAATCTCAATCGTTGAATTAGAGGTTATTGATGACATGGGAAACACTTCTAACCATTTTGTA
The DNA here is from genome assembly GCA_918026855.4 of Phaedon cochleariae. NCBI lineage: Eukaryota > Metazoa > Arthropoda > Insecta > Coleoptera > Chrysomelidae > Phaedon > Phaedon cochleariae. Next base: position 32,953,677 of record OU896715.1, read on the forward strand.
TGGGCATCTAGAATAATTATAAAATATCTTCCTAAAAATGGACCCATATAATCTAAATGGAGCCTACACCACGGTTCTTTCGGCCATGGCCAGGAATTCAAAACTGATTTAGGAGGTGATTGCTTATTCACCAAACACGTTTTACATGTTCTACAAAGATCTTCTATTTCTTTATCCAAACCAGGCCACCAGAAATAAGATCTTGCCAAACTTTTCATTTTCACTACCCCCATGTGAGAAATATGTAAATTATTTAATATACTATTTCTGAGAAGCTGTGGTATAACTATTCGGTTGTTCCATAACAAACAATCCGACTCCAAGCTGAGTTCATCTTTCAATCTATAAAAAGCTGAACAATCTTGATCATATTCATTTTCCCAACCTGATTTTATATTTTCAGAAATTTTCAATAACAGTTTATCCTTCAAAGTAGCCTCTCTCACTTTCTCGAAGTTCAATGGAAAATGCTCATTATCTGAAAAGTATTCCATGAAATCTAAATCAACATTTTCAATCGAATGCTCTTCCACCGGTAAAGGTAATCTAGATAAAAAGTCAGCCTGGTTGTTTTCAGATTTAACAAGTTTAATATTATATTGATAATTTGACAATATAAGAGCCCATCTTCTCAATCGATTCGCAGAATACTGGGGAATATTTTCATTTGGATGCCAAATGTAAGATAACGGCTTGTTGTCGATGACTAATGTGAATTCACGACCAAATAAATAAGTATGAAATTTACACAATCTAAATATTACTGCCAAACCTTCCTTCTCAATTTGACAATATTTCTCTTCAGCAGAAGATAAAGTTCGTGAGGCATAAGCGATCGGCTTTTCCATACCATCAGGCATTATATGAGTTATCACTGCCCCTAAACCAGAATCACTCGCGTCTGTGGTCGAAAATAAAAGTAGGTCTGGATTGTAATGGACTAATAATTTAGCTGAGCTTAACATTTCCTTAATATTTTCAAATGAAATTTGGCATTCCTCTGTCCATTCCCACTTTGAAGAATGTTTCAATAATTTGAATAAAGGATTCAAGATCGTTGAAAGATTCGGCACAAATTTTCCATAATAATCAACCAATCCTAGAAAAGACTTGAGAGAAGTTAAATCTTTTGGCTCTGATGCATTTTCGATAGCTTCAACTTTTGATTCTGATGTGTGAAGTCCATCTTTGTCAATATCATAGCCCAAATAAGTTATTTTCTCTTTGAAAAAGTTACATTCTCTAAAGATAACTTCAAACCAGCATCTTTTAAACGAACCAAAACTTCTTCCAATGCTTTGATGTGTGTCATTCTATCTTTACCTGTTATTACAATGTCATCCAAAAAGCAAACGACCCCATCTAATCCTTGTAATAAAGTTTCGACTATTCTCTGAAATTTCGCAGGAATGCTTGATATACCAAACGGAGCTCGAGTGTATCTGAATAACCCTTTATGAGTAGAAATAGTAACAAATTTTTTTGATTGATCATCTAAACATATCTGCTGGTAGGCATTTGACAAATCTAATTTTGTGAAATGAATACCACCCTGTAATTTGACGAAAAGCTCTTCAATTCTGGGTAAAGGAAAATGATCAATTTCAACGAAAGGATTAACTGTTACTTCAAAATCCCCACAAATTCTTACCGATCCATCTTTTTTTAATATAGGCACAATTGGGGTTCCCCATTCAGAGTACTCAACCGGTTCAATAACTCCTAACGCAACCAAACGATCCAACTCCTTCTCAACTTTCTCCTTCATGGCAAAAGGTAACGGTCTTGCTCTAAAAAATTTTGGAATCAAATTATCGGATTTCAATTTAATTGACATAACACCTCTCGTGAACGTTCCCAACCCAGGCAAAAATATTTCTTTGTATTTTTCTTTTAAATATATCAAATCTCTCGGAATATCTACGAAATTCAGATCTGTTATTCTCAAATTGAATGACCTATAGAAATCTCTACCCAATAGTGGTAGTCCACCATTCTTAATGACAAATAGTTTCAACTTGGAAACTTTATCTCCATATGTAATATTACATTCTATATATCCAATCGGAACAATTCTACTACCATCATATCAATTGAAAACTTTATCAGTAATCATGATTTGTTTTTCTCTGAAATGGGCATTATAAAAGGTTTCTGAAATCACACTGTAACTTGCCCCTGTGTCCAAATAGAAATTGAATTTGTCGTTGTCAATTTCGACATCTACGAAAACAGGAGTTACATCACCTTCAATGTTGAAAATATCATAATCCACCTCAGAAACTAAAAAGTTATTAGATGGTTTACCTCTTCGATTGTAGATCTTTCTGTTTGGACACATAGGTGCTAAATGATCCTTTTCATTACAATTATGACAGAAACATTCTCTGTAAGCACACTTATCTTCTGCATGATTCCTACGTCCGCATACCGTACACTTCAATGGTAAGTTTCTTTTATCTCCAACACTTTGAAACGATCTTGATGCAAGAAAATTCTCTGCTTGTCCTTTTTTCTCACTCGATTTGGTGAAGTTGAGATCAATCTCTGGCTTGAAATCTTTAGTTTCAATAGAAGCTGATGTTTTGGCTGAAGCAATTTCCACAACTTTCACAAATCGTACGCTTTCGTTTTCTTCATATAGTCTCGTTTTAACTTGACCAATTTCATAGGCAATGACAAAATGATTAACCAAAGCATTTTCTATTTCGCTAGCACCTCCAAATTTACAAACAGCTACTAATTCTCGGAGTCCCATTCTTTCGGAGATTCGGATGTCAACTTTTTGGCTTCAAAAAATTTTTCTCTGTTACAAAATACGGATGATATCGGTTTGAAATGCTCATCCATCAAGAAAATGATGTCACCATATGACCTTGATTCTGGTTCGTCAGGTATGCACATGTTGAATAAAAGTTTGTACGCAGTTTCATTTAACAAACTCAGAAGAATGGCACGCTTTCTTTCATCCTTATCAATATTATTTGCTAGATAATAATTTTCCAGCCGTCTTTTATAAATTGACCAATCAGATATACTTGGTATAAATTCCTGTATGTGACCAGCTAAAGGAATACTCTTTTCCGACATTTCTGAATATCTGTTATGATAATTTCAATGGTTCTTTACACAACTCGTCGCCACTGTAATATCCTGATTACAATATATTATTATTCAGAATGATATCTTGGAAGAATTGTATTATGAAACTGAATTACTGCTTTATTGAAACAAAAGTACAAAATTCATCATGACAACAACCTATTTCTCGAAAAGTCACTTGATCTACTATGAAATATAATATATAAGGTGATTTATATATATATAAGGTTTACTATAGCTACTATACTACAGTATCTCTGTATTCTATCATCTCACATGGACACTTCTGGAGCATATGAGTTCGTAACTATCATATAAGACGACATCGAAGCGGGTATAACGCACACAACAGGCAGAACAAGAAACTTCGACCCCGCTATGCTTACACTGTAACTTCGCATTCTAGCATCTGACATGCCTACAGCTATAGCAGATACGATCGCACTGAACATATAAGACGACTTCGAGGGACATATAACAAGAACAATCGACAAGTGAAGATACTTCGACAACAGTCTGCACACTATATCTTCGTATTCTAACATCTCACCTGAAAAACTTTGTAGCATGGTAGTTCGCAACGATCATATGAGACGACATCAGATCGGGTATAACGCACCAACAGGCAGAAGAAGAAACTTCGACTTCGGCTATGTCTACACTGTAACTTTGCATTCTAGCATCTGACATGCCACCAGTTATAGCAGATGCGATCGCACTGACCATATGAGACGACTCTGAAGGACTCAAAACGAGATCGATAGGCAAATAAAGATACTTTGACATCATCAGTCCGCACACTATATCTCTATATTCTATCATCTCACATGGATACCTTTGGAGCATATCATTTCGCAACGATCTTATGAGACGACATCAGAACGGGTATAACGCATAAAACAGGAAGAATAAGAAACTTCGACTATGTTCACACTGTGACTCCAAATTCGAGCATTTAACATGCCTACAGTTGAAACTGATACGATCGCACTGACCATATAGAAATAATCTGAAGGACATATAACGAGAATAATAAGCAAGCGAGGATACTTCGACATTATCAGTCTGCACACTGTATCTCTGTATTGTAACATCTCACATAAAAACTTTCGTAGCATGGTAGTTCGCAACGATCATATGAGACGACATCAAATCGGGTATAACGTACACAACAGGCAGAACAAGAAACTTCGACTTCGACTATGTCTACACTGTAACTTAGCATTCGAGCATACGATGGTAGTGACCGAATAAAACGACTTTGGAGGGTATATAACGAGTACAATAGGCAAATGCGAATACAATGACTTCATCGTCGTACACACTTTATGTCTCTATCCCATCATCTCACATGGACACTATTGAAGCAGACAAGTTTGTAATGACCATACCAGACGGCTTCAAAGCAAGTACAACGCACACAGCTTGCAGAACAACAAACTTTGAGTTCGACCATGAACATGAACATGAACATGAACAGTATAGCATCTGACATGTTATCAGTTGACGCAGATACGATCGACATGACCATATAAGACTACTTTGAAGGGTAAATAGCGAGTACAACTGGCAGATGGGGATACATCGACTTCATCGTCGTACACACTATATCTCTCTTTCATATCATCTCACATGGACACTTTTGAAGCAGTCAAGTTCGCATTGACCATATAAGACGACTTCGAAGCGGGTTTAACGCACACAGTTTGCAGAACAAGAAACTTCGACATTGACTATGTTTACATTGCGACTCTGCAGTCTATCATCTGACTTGCATACAGTTGAAGCAGATACGATGGCAGTGTATGAGACGACTTCGTAGGGTATATAACGAGAAAAATAGGCAAATGGAGATACATCGACTTCATCGTTGTGCACACTATATCTCCATATCCTATCATCTCACATGGACACTATTGAAGCAGACAAGTTTGCAATGACTATACGAGACGACTTCAAAGCAGGTACAACGCACACAGCTTGCAGAACAACAAACTTTGACTTCGACCATTTTTACACTGTAACTCAGCAGTCTGAGATCTGTCATGTTATCAGTTGACGCAGATACAATCAAAATGACCATAAGAGACCACTTTGGAGGGTATATAGCGAGTACAACAGGCAAATGGGGATACATCGACTTCATCGTCGGACACACTATATCTCTCTATCATATAATCTCACATGGACACTATTGAAGCAGACGAATTCGCATCCATATAAAACGACTTCCAAGCGGGTTTAACGCACACAGTTTGCAGAACAAGAAACTTCGACATTGACTATGTTTACATTGTGACTCTGCAGTCTATCATCTGACATGCATACAGTTGAAGCAGATACGATGGCACTGTATGAGACGACTTTGTAGGGTATATAACGAGAATAATAGGCAAATAGAGATACATCGACTTCATCGTTGTGCACACTTTATCTCCATATCCTATCATCTCACATGGACACTATTGAAGCAGACAAGTTTGCAATGACATTAAGATACGACTTCTGAGCAGGTATAACGTACACAGCTTGCAGAACAAGAAACTTTGACTTCGACCATGTTTACACTGTAACTCTGCAATCTAGCATCTGACATGCATACAGTTTGAGCATATACCATTGCAGTGTATGAGACAACTTCGTAGGGTATATAACGAGAATAATAAGCAAATGAAGATACATCGACTTCATCGTTGTGCACACCATATCTCTATATCCTATCATTTTAAATTGACACTATTAAAGGATACGAGTTTGCAATGACCAACTAAGACGACTCCCAAGCGGGTATATCGCACACATCTTGCAAAACAAGGAACTCCGACTTTGACTATGTTTACATCGTAACTCTGCAGTCCAGCATCTGACATGCATACAGTTGAAGCAGATACTATGGTAGTGACCGTATAAAACAACTTTAAAGGGTATATAACGAGAACAATAGGCAAATGCGGATACATCGACTTCAACGTCGTACACACTATATGTCTCTATCCTATCATCTCACGTGGACACTATTGAAGCAACGCACACACTATCAGAACAATAAACTTCAACTTCGACTATGTTCACACTGTAACTTCGCATTCTCGCATCCGACATTCCTACAGCTATAGCAAATACGTTCGCACTGACCATATAAGGCGACTTCGAAGGACATATAACGAGAACAATAGGCAACTGAAGATACCTCGACAACATCAGTCTGCACACTGTATTTCTGTAATTTATCATCTCACATGGATATCTCCGGGGAATTATAGTTCGCAACGATCATCGAAGCGAGTATAACGCACACAACAAGCAGAACAAGGAACTTCGACTGTGACTATGTTCACACTGTAAGTTCGCATCCTAGCATCTGACATGCACACAGCAATAGCAGATACGATCGCACTGACCATATGAGACGTTTTCGAAAGACATATAACGAGAACAATAGGTAAGTGAAGATACTTCGACAACATCATTCTGCACACTGTATCTCTGTATTCTATCAACTCAGATGGATACTTCTGGAACATATCAGTTCGCAACGATCATATGAGATGACATCGAAACGGGTATACGATCATACTGACCATATAGAACGACTCCGAAGGACATATAACAAGAACAAAAGGCAACTGGAGATACTTCGACAACATCAGTCTGCACACTATCTCTATATTCATTCATCTCACATGGATACTTCTGGAGCATATCAGTTCGCAACGATCATATAAGACGAAATCGAAGCGTGTATAACGCACACAACAGGCAGAACAAGAACCTTCGACTTCGACTATGTTTTTACTTCAACTTTGCATTGTTGCATCTGACATGCCTACAGCTATAGTAGAAACGATCGCACTGACCATATGAGATGATTTCAAAACACATATAATGAGAACAATAGGCAAGTAGAGGTTCTTCGACATTATCAGTCTGCACACTGTATTTCCGTATTCTATCATCTCACATGGATACCTCTGGAGCATATCAGTTCGCAACGATCATATAAGACGACATCGAAGAGGGTATAACGCACACAACAGGCAGTACAAGAAACTTCGGTGACTATGTTCACACTGTAACTTCGCATCCTAGCATCTGACATGCCCACAGCACTAGCAGATACGATCGCACTGACCATGTGGGACGACTTCGAAGGATATATAACAAGAACAAAAGGTAGTGAAGATACTTCGACAACATCAATCTGCACACCGTATCTCTGTATTCTATCATCTCACATGGATACTTCTGGAGCATATCAGTTCGCAACGATCATATAAGACGGAATCGAAGCGTGTAATACGCACACAACAGGCAGAACAAGAAACTTCGACTTCGACTATGTTGACACTGTAACTTTGCATTCTAGCCTCTGACATACCTATATCATAGCATATACGATCGCACTGACCATAAAGGACGACTTCGAAGGACATATAACGAGAACGATAGGCGAGTGAAGATACTTCGACAACATCAGTCTGCACACTGTATTTCTGTATTCTATCATCTCACATAAATACCTCTGGGGCATATTAGTTCGCAGCGATCAAATAGGACGACATCGAAGCGGGTATAACGCACCCAACAAACACAATGAGAAACTTCGACTGTGACTATGTTAACACTGTAACTTCGCATCCTAGCATCTGACATACCCACAGCAATAGCAGATACGATCGCACTGACCATATGAGACGACTTCGAAGGACATATAACGCGAACAATAGGCAAGTGAAGATACTTCGACAACATCAGTCTGCACACTGCATCTCTGTATTTTTTCATCCCACATTGATACCTCTGTAGCATATATTTTCGCAACGATCATATAAGACGACATCGAAAGACATATATCGAGAATAATAGGCGAGTGAAGATACTTTGACAACATCAGTCTGCACACTGTATCTGTGTATTCTATCAACTCACATGGATACCTCTGGAGCATGATAGTTCGCAACGATCATATGAGTTGACATCGAATCAGGTATAACCCACACAACAGGCAGAACAAAAAACTTTGACCATGTTTACTCTGTAACTTTGCATTCTGGAATCTGACGATCGCACTGACCATATGAGACAACTTTGAAGGACTTATAACGAGAACAATAGGCAAGTGAGGATACTTCGACAAAATCAGTCTGCACACTGTATCTCTGTTTTCTATCATCTCACATAGATGCACCTGGAGCATATGAATTCGCAACGATCATATGAGACGACATCGAAGCAGGATAACGCACACAACAGGCAGAACTAGAAACTCCGACTTCGACTATGTTTACTTTGTGACTTCGCATTCTAGCATCTTGAATGCCCATTCAAAGAGTATATTTGACAGCCCATTATATGCGAGTGGAGTATTATACTTTTTCATATCCACTTAAAACTTTGATTCCAACAATCAAGAGTGGGTAAACCGGCGTGTTCGCCAAAACTACGAATTTATCAATCTTGATAATAAGTCGGTTATACATCTTATAGTTTGACATTGTCTAGTGTTTCCTGAATCAAAATTACGCTAACAACAGGAAGAACAAGAAACTTCTACTTCGACTATGTTTACACCGTAACTTCGCATTCTAGCATCTGACATGCCTACAATAATTGCAGATACGATCGCACTGACCATAAAGGACGACTTCGGAGGACATATAACGAGAACAATAGGTAAGTGAAGATACTTCGACAACATCAGTCCGCACACCGTATCTCTGTATTCTATCATCTCACATGGATACCTCTGGAACATATCAGTTCGCAACGATCATATGAGACGACATCAAAAAGGGGATAACGCATGAAACAGGGAGAACAAGAAACTTCGACTATGTTCACACTGTGGCTCCAAATTCGAGCATCTGACATGCCTACAGTTGAAACAGATACGATCGCACTGACCATATAGAAAGACCTCGAAGGACATATAACAAGAATAATGAGGAAGCGAGGTTAATTCGACAACATCACTATGCACACTGTACCTCTGTATTGTAACATCTCACATGAATACTTTGGTAGCATGGTAGTTCGCAACGATCATATGAGACGACATCAAATCGGGTATAACGCACACAACAGGCAGAACAAGAAACTTCGACTTCGACTATGTCTACACTGTTAGTTCGCATCCTAGCATCTGACATGCACACAGCAATAGCAGATACGATCGCACTGACCATATGAGACGACTTCGAAGGACATATAACGAGAACAATAGGTAAGTGAAGATACTTCGACAACATCAATCTGCACACTGTATTTCTGTAATTTATCATCTCACATGGATATCTCCGGGAAATTATAGTTCGCAACGATCATATAAGACGAGATCGAAGCGGGTATAACGCACGAAACAAGCAGAACAAGGAACTTCGACTGTGACTATGTTCACACTGTAAGTTCGCATCCTAGCATCTGACATGCAGACAGCAATAGCAGATACGATCGCACTGACCATATGAGACGACTTCGAAGGACATATAACGAGAACAATAGGTAAGTGAAGATACTTCGACAACATCAGTCTGCACACTGTATCTCTGTATTCTATCAACTCAGATGGATACTTCTGGAACATATCAGTTCGCAACGATCATATGAGATGACATCGAAACGGGTATACGATCATACTGACCATATAGAACGACTCCGAAGGACATATAACAAGAACAAAAGTCAAGTGGAGATACTTCGACAACATCAGTCTGCACACTATCTCTATATTCTATCATCTCACATGAATACTTCTGGAGCATATCAGTTCGCAACTATCATATAAGACGAAATCGAAGCGTGTATAACGCACACGACAGGCAGAACAAGAACCTTCGACTTCGGCTATGTTTTCACTTCAACTTTGCATTGTTGCATCTGACATTCCTACAGCTATTGTAGAAACGATCGCACTGACCATATGAGATGAATACCTCTGAAGCATATCAGTTCGCAGCGATCGAATAGGACGACATCGAAGCGGGTATAACGCACACGAATGACACAACGAGAAACTTCGACTGTGACTATATTAACACTGTGACTACGCATTCTAGCATCTGACATGCCTACAGCTATTGCAGATACGATCGCAGTGACCATATGGTATGACTTCGAAAGATATATAACAAGAACAATAGCCAAGTGAAGATACTTCGACAACATCAGTCTGCACACTGTATCCCTGTAATTGTTCATCTCACATATATACCTCTGGAGCATATCAGTTCGCAACGAGCATATAAGACGACATCAAAACGGGTATAACGTACACACCAGGCTGAACAAGAAACGTCGACTTCGACCATGTTCACACTGTAACTTCGCATTCTAGCATCTGACATGTCTACTGTTATAGCAGATACGATCGCACTGACCATATGGGACGACTTCGAAGGACAAATAACGAGAACAATAGGCAAGTGAAGAATCTCTGACAACATCAGTCTGCACACTGTTAATCTGTATTCTATCATCTCACATCGATACCTCTGGAGCATATCAGTTCGCAACGATCATATGAGATGACATCGAAACGGGTATAACGCACACAACAGGCAGAACAAGAAACTAGCATCCGACATGCCTACAGTTATCGCAGATACGATCATACATATAACACTGTTCATCTGTATTCTATACCTCTGGAGAATATCAGTTCGCAACGATCATATGAGATGAAATCGAAGCATGTAATACGCACACAACAGGCAGAACAAGAAACTTCGACTTCGACTATGTTTTCACTGTAACTCTGCATTCTAGCCTCTGACATACCTATATTATAGCATATACGATCGCACTGATCATATAGGATGACTTCGAAGGATATATAACAAGAACAATAGCCAAGTGAAGATACTCCGACAACATCAGTCTGCACACTGTATCCCTGTATTTTATCATCTCACATATATACCTCTGAAGCATATCAGTTCGCAACGATCATATGAGACGACATCAAAACGGGTATAACGTACACACCAGGCAGAACAAGAAACGTCGACTTCGACTATGTTTACACTGTAACTTCGCATTCTAGCATCTAATGTTTACTGTTATAGCAGATACGATCGCACTGACCATATGGGACGACTTCAGAGGACATATAACGAGAACAATAGGCAAGTGAAGATTCTCTGACAACATCAGTCTGCACACTGTTAATCTGTATACTATCATCTCACATCGGTACCTCTGGAACATATCAGTTCGCAACGATCATATGAGACGACATCAAAACGGATATAACGCACACAACAGGCAGAACAAGAAACTTCGACTTCGACTATGTTTACACTGTAACTTTGCATTCTAGCATCTGACATGCCTACAGTTATAGCAGATACGATTACACTGACAATATAGAACGACTCCGAAGGACATATAACAAGAACAAGAGGCAAGTGATGATACTTCGACAACATCAGTCTGCACACTGTATCTCTGTAATCTATCATCTCACATGGATACTTCTGGAGCATATCAGTTCGCAAAGATCATATAAGACGAAATCGAAGCGTGTATGACGCACACAATAGGCAGAACAAGAAACTTCGACTTCGACTATGTTAACACTGTAACTTTGCATTTTAGCATCTGACATGCCAACAGTTATAGCAGATACGATAACACTGACCATATAGAACGACTCCGAAGGACATATAACGAGAACAAAAGGCAGGTGAAGATACTTTGACAACATCAGTCTGCACACTGTATCTCTGTATTCTATCATCCCACATGGATACTTCTGGAGCATATCAGTTCGCAACGATCATATAAGACGACATCGAAGTGGGTATAACGCTCACAACAGGCAGAACAAGAAACTTCCACTGTGACTATGTTTACACTGTAACTTCGCACCTTATAATCTGAAATGCCCACAACCATAGCAGATACGATCGCACTGAACATATAAGACAACTCTGAAGTACATATAACGAGAACAATAGGCAAGAGAAGATACTCCGACAACATCAATCTGAACACTGTATTCTATCATCTCACAAGGATACATCTGAAGCATATCAGTTCGCAGCGATCATATGAGACGACATCGAGACGGGTATAACGCACACAATAGGCAGAACAAGAAACTTCAACTTCCACGATGTTCTCACTGTAACTTCGCATTCTCGCATCCGACATGCCTACAGCTATAGCAAATACGTTCGCACTGACCATATAAGACGACTTTGAAGGACATATAACGAGAATAATAGGCAACTGAAGATACCTCGACAACATCAGTCTGCACACTGAATTTCTGTATTCCATCATCTCACATGGATACCTCCGGGGTATTTTAGTTCGCAACGATCATATAAGACGAGATCGAAGCGGGTATAACGCACACAACAGGCAGAACAAGGAACTTCGACTGTGACTTTGTTCACACTGTAACTTCGCATCCTAGCATCTGACATGCCCACAGCAATAGCAGATACGATCGCACTGACCATACGAGACGACTTCGAAGGACATATAACGAGAACAATAGGTAAGTGAAGATACTTCGACAACACCAGTTTGCACACTGTATCTCTGTATTCTATCAACTCAGATAAATACTTCTGGAGCATATCAGTTCGCAACGATCATATGAGATGACATCGAAACGGGTATAACGCACACAACAGGCAGAACAAGAAACTAGCATCCGACATGCCTACAGTTATAGCAGATACGATCATACTGACCATATAAAACGACCCCGAAGGACATATAACAAGAACAAAAGGCAAGTGAAGATACTTCGACAACACCAGTCTGCACACTGCAACTCTGTATTCTATCATCTCATATGGATACTGCTGGAGCATATCAGTTCGCAACGTGCATATAAGACGAAATCGAAGCGTGTATAACGCACACAACAGGCAGAACAAGAACCTTCGACTTCGACAATGTTTTCACTTCAACTTCGCATTGTTGCATCTGACCTGCCTACAGCTATAATAGAAACGATCGCACTGACCATATGAGATGTTTTCGAAACACATATAATGAGAACAATAGGCAAGTAGAGATACTTCGACATTATCAGTCTGCACACTGTATTTCTGTATTCTATCATCTCACATGGATACCTCTGGAGCATATTAGTTCGCAACGACCATATAAGACAACATCAAAGTTGGTATAACGCACACAACAGGCAGAACCAGAAACTTCGACTGTGACTATGTTTACACTGTAACTTCGCATCCTAGCATCTGACATGCCCACAGCAATAGCAGATACGATCGCACTGACCATATGAGACGACTCCGAAGGACATATAACGAGAACAATAGGCAAGTGAAGATACTTCGACAACATCAGTCTGCACACTGTATTTCTGTATTCTATCAACTCAGATGGATACTTCAATAGCATATTAGTTCGCAACGATCATATGAGACGACATCGAAATGGGTATAACGCACACAACTGGCAGAACAAGAAACTTCGACTATGTTTACACTGTAACTTCGCATTCTAGCATCTGACATGTCTATTATTATAGCAGATACGATTGCACTGACCATATGGGACGACTTCGAAGGACATATAACGAGAACAATAGGCAAGTGAAGATTCTCTGACATCATTAGTCTGCACACTGTTTATCTGTATTCTAGCATCTCACATGGATACCTCTGGAGAATATCAGTTCGCAACGATCATATGAGATGAAATCGAAGCATGTAATACGCACACAACAGGCAGAACAAGAAACTTCGACTTCGACTATGTTTTCACTGTAACTTTGCATTCTAGCCTCTGACATACCTATATCATAGCATATACGATCGCACTGACCATATAGGATGACTTCGAAGGATATATAACGAGAACAATAGCCAATTGAAGATACTTCGACAACATCAGTCTGCACACTGTATCCCTGTATTTTATCATCTCACATATATACATCTGGAGCATATCAGTTCGCAACGATCATATGAGACGACATCTAAACGGTATAACGTTCAAACCAGGCAGATCGAGAAACGTCGACTTCGACTATGTTTACACTGTAACTTCGCATTCTAGCATCTAACATGTTTACTGTTATAGCAGATACGATCGCACTGACCATATGGGACGACTTCGAAGGACATATAACGAGAACAATAGGCAAGTGAAGATTCTCAGACAACATCAGTCTGCACACTGTTAATCTGTATTCTATCATCTCACATTGATACCTCTGGAGCATATCAGTTCGCAACGATCATATGAGACGACATCAAAACGGATATAACGCACACAACAGGCAGAACAAGAAACTTCGATTTCGACTATGTTTACACTGTAACTTTGCATTCTAGCATCTGACATGCCTACAGTTATAGCATATACGATTACACTGACCATATTGAACGACTCCGAAGGACATATAACAAGAACAAGAGGCAAGTGAAGATACTTCGACATCAGTCTGCACACTGTATCTCTGTAATCTATCATCTCACATGGATACTTCTGGAGCATATCAGTTCGCAAAGATCATATATGTTGACATCGAAGTGGGTATAACGCTCACAACAGGCAGAACAAGAAACTTCCACTGTGACTATGTTTACACTGTAACTTCGCACCTTATAATCTGAAATGCCCACAACCATAGCAGATACGATCGTACTGAACATATAAGACAACTCTGAAGTACATATAACGAGAACAATAGGCAAGAGAAGATACTCCGACAACATCAATCTGAACACTGTATTCTATCATCTCCCAAGGATACATCTGAAGCATATCAGTTCGCAGCGATCATATGAGACGACATCGAGACGGGTATAACGCACACAATAGGCAGGACAAGAAACTTCAACTTCCACGATGTTCTCACTGTAACTTCGCATTCTCGCATCCGACATGCCTACAGGTATAGCAAATACGTTCGCACTGACCATATAAGACGACTTCGAAGGACATATAACGAGAACAATTGGCAACTGAAGATACCTCGACAACATCAGTCTGCACACTGTATTTCTGTATTCCATCATCTCACATGGATACCTCCGGGGTATTTTAGTTCGCAACGATCATATAAGACGAGATCGAAGCGGGTATAACTCACACAACAGGTAGAACAAGGAACTTCGACTGTGACTTTGTTCACACTGTAACTTCGCATCCTAGCATCTGACATGCCCACAGCAATAGCAGATACGATCGCACTGACCATACGAGACGACTTCGAAGGACATATAACGAGAACAATAGGTAATTGAAGATACTTCGACAACATCAGTTTGCACACTGTATCTCTGTATACTATCAACTCAGATGAATACTTCTGGAGCATATTAGTTCGCAACGATCATATGAGATGACATCGAAACGGGTATAACGCACACAACAGGCAGAACAAGAAACTAGCATCCGACATGCCTACAGTTATAGCAGATACGATCATACTGACCATATAGAACGACTCCGAAGAACAAAAGGCAAGTGAAGATACTCCGACAACACCAGTCTGCACACTGCAACTCTGTATTCTATCATCTCACATGGATACTTCTGGAGCATATCAGTTCGCAACGTTTATATAAGACGAAATCGAAGCGTGTATAACGCACACAACAGGCAGAACAAGAACCTTCGACTTCGACAATGTTTTCACTTCAACTTCGCATTGTTGCATCTGACAGCTATAATAGAAACGATCGCACTGACCATATGACATGATTTCGAAACACATATAATGAGAACAATAGGCAAGTAGAGATACTTCGACATTATCAGTCTGCACACTGTATTTCTGTATTCTATCATCTCACATGGATATCTCTGGAGCATATTAGTTCGCAACGACCATATAAGAGAACATCAAAGTTGGTATAACGCACACAACAGGCAGAACCAGAAACTTCGACTGTGACTATGTTTACACTGTAACTTCGCATCCTAGCATCTGACATGCCCACAGCAATAGCAGATACGATCGCACTGACCATATGAGACGACTCCGAAGGACATATATCGAGAACAACAGGCAAGTGAAGATACTTCGACAACATCAGTCTAAACACTGTATTTCTGTATTCTATCAACTCAGATGGATACTTCAATAGCATATTAGTTCGCAACGATCATATGAGACGACATCGAAATGGGTATAACGCACACAACTGGCAGAACAAGAAACTTCGACTTCGACTATGTTTACACTGTAACTTCGCATTCTAGCATCTGACATGTCTATTATTATAGCAGATACGATGGCACTGACCATATGGGACGACTTCGAAGGTTATATAACGAGAACAATAGGCAAGTGAAGATTCTCTGACATCATTAGTCTGCACACTGTTTATCTGTATTCTAGCATCTCACATGGATACCTCTGGAGAATATCAGTTCGCAACGATCATATGAGATGAAATCGAAGCATGTAATACGCACACAACAGGCAGAACAATAAACTTCGACTCCGGCTATGTTTACACTGTTACTTCGCATTCTCGCATCCGACATGCCTACAGCTATAGCAAATACGTTCGCACTGACCATATAAGACGATATTGAAGGACATATAACGAGAACAATAGGCAACTGAAGATACCTCGACAACATCAGTCTGCACACTATATTTCTGTATTCTATCATCTCACATGGATACCTCCGGGGAATTTTAGTTCGCAACCATCATATAAGACGAGATCGAAGCGGGTATAACGCACACAACAGGCAGAACAAGGAACTTCGACTGTGACTATGTTCACACTGTAACTTCGCATCCTAGCATCTGACATGCCCACAGCAATAGCAGATACGATCGCACTGACCATACGAGACTTCGAAGGACATATAACGAGAACAATAGGTAAGTGAAGATACTTCGACAACATCAGTTTGCACACTGTATCTCTGTATTCTATCAACTCAGATGAATACTTCTGGAGCATATTAGTTCGCAACGATCATATGAGATGACATCGAAACGGGTATAACGCACACAACAGGCAGAACAAGAAACTAGCATCCGACATGCCTACAGTTATAGCAGATACGATCATACTGACCATATAGAACGACTCCGAAGGACATATAACAAGAACAAAAGGCAAGTGAAGATACTTCGACAACACCAGTCTGCACACTGCATCTCTGTATTCTATCATCTCACATGGATACTTCTGGAGCATATCAGTTCGCAACGTTCATATAAGACGAAATCGAAGCGTGTATAACGCACACAACAGGCAGAACAAGAACCTTCGACTTCGACAATGTTTTCACTTCAACTTTGCATTGTTGCATCTGACATGCCTACAGCTATAGTAGAAACGATCGCACTGACCATATGAGATGTTTTCGAAACACATATAATGAGAACAATAGGCAAGTAGAGATACTTCGACATTATCAGTCTGCACACTGTATTTCTGTATTCTATCATCTCACATGGATACCTCTGGAGCATATTAGTTCGCAACGACCATATAAGACAACATCAAAGTTGGTATAACGCACACAACAGGCAGAACCAGAAACTTCGACTGTGACTATGTTTACACTGTAACTTCGCATCCTAGCATCTGACATGCCCACAGCAATAGCAGATACGATCGCACTGACCATATGAGACAATAGGCAAGTGAAGATACTTCGACAACATCAGTCTGCACACTGTATTTCTGTATTCTATCAACTCAGATGGATACTTCAATAGCATATTAGTTCGCAACGATCATATGAGACGACATCGAAATGGGTATAACGCACACAACTGGCAGAACAAGAAACTTCGACTATGTTTACACTGTAACTTCGCATTCTAGCATCTGACATGTCTATTATTATAGCAGATACGATTGCACTGACCATATGGGACGACTTCGAAGGACATATAACGAGAACAATAGGCAAGTGAAGATTCTCTGACATCATTAGTCTGCACACTGTTTATCTGTATTCTAGCATCTCACATGGATACCTCTGGAGAATATCAGTTCGCAACGATCATATGAGATGAAATCGAAGCATGTAATACGCACACAACAGGCAGAACAAGAAACTTCGACTTCGACTATGTTTTCACTGTAACTTTGCATTCTAGCCTCTGACATACCTATATCATAGCATATACGATCGCACTGACCATATAGGATGACTTCGAAGGATATATAACGAGAACAATAGCCAATTGAAGATACTTCGACAACATCAGTCTGCACACTGTATCCCTGTATTTTATCATCTCACATATATACATCTGGAGCATATCAGTTCGCAACGATCATATGAGACGACATCTAAACGGTATAACGTTCAAACCAGGCAGATCGAGAAACGTCGACTTCGACTATGTTTACACTGTAACTTCGCATTCTAGCATCTAACATGTTTACTGTTATAGCAGATACGATCGCACTGACCATATGGGACGACTTCGAAGGACATATAACGAGAACAATAGGCAAGTGAAGATTCTCAGACAACATCAGTCTGCACACTGTTAATCTGTATTCTATCATCTCACATTGATACCTCTGGAGCATATCAGTTCGCAACGATCATATGAGACGACATCAAAACGGATATAACGCACACAACAGGCAGAACAAGAAACTTCGATTTCGACTATGTTTACACTGTAACTTTGCATTCTAGCATCTGACATGCCTACAGTTATAGCAGATACGATTACACTGACCATATTGAACGACTCCGAAGGACATATAACAAGAACAAGAGGCAAGTGAAGATACTTCGACATCAGTCTGCACACTGTATCTCTGTAATCTATCATCTCACATGGATACTTCTGGAGCATATCAGTTCGCAAAGATCATATAAGTTGACATCGAAGTGGGTATAACGCTCACAACAGGCAGAACAAGAAACTTCCACTGTGACTATGTTTACACTGTAACTTCGCACCTTATAATCTGAAATGCCCACAACCATAGCAGATACGATCGTACTGAACATATAAGACAACTCTGAAGTACATATAACGAGAACAATAGGCAAGAGAAGATACTCCGACAACATCAATCTGAACACTGTATTCTATCATCTCCCAAGGATACATCTGAAGCATATCAGTTCGCAGCGATCATATGAGACGACATCGAGACGGGTATAACGCACACAATAGGCAGGACAAGAAACTTCAACTTCCACGATGTTCTCACTGTAACTTCGCATTCTCGCATCCGACATGCCTACAGGTATAGCAAATACGTTCGCACTGACCATATAAGACGACTTCGAAGGACATATAACGAGAACAATTGGCAACTGAAGATACCTCGACAACATCAGTCTGCACACTGTATTTCTGTATTCCATCATCTCACATGGATACCTCCGGGGTATTTTAGTTCGCAACGATCATATAAGACGAGATCGAAGCGGGTATAACTCACACAACAGGTAGAACAAGGAACTTCGACTGTGACTTTGTTCACACTGTAACTTCGCATCCTAGCATCTGACATGCCCACAGCAATAGCAGATACGATCGCACTGACCATACGAGACGACTTCGAAGGACATATAACGAGAACAATAGGTAATTGAAGATACTTCGACAACATCAGTTTGCACACTGTATCTCTGTATACTATCAACTCAGATGAATACTTCTGGAGCATATTAGTTCGCAACGATCATATGAGATGACATCGAAACGGGTATAACGCACACAACAGGCAGAACAAGAAACTAGCATCCGACATGCCTACAGTTATAGCAGATACGATCATACTGACCATATAGAACGACTCCGAAGAACAAAAGGCAAGTGAAGATACTCCGACAACACCAGTCTGCACACTGCAACTCTGTATTCTATCATCTCACATGGATACTTCTGGAGCATATCAGTTCGCAACGTTTATATAAGACGAAATCGAAGCGTGTATAACGCACACAACAGGCAGAACAAGAACCTTCGACTTCGACAATGTTTTCACTTCAACTTCGCATTGTTGCATCTGACAGCTATAATAGAAACGATCGCACTGACCATATGACATGATTTCGAAACACATATAATGAGAACAATAGGCAAGTAGAGATACTTCGACATTATCAGTCTGCACACTGTATTTCTGTATTCTATCATCTCACATGGATATCTCTGGAGCATATTAGTTCGCAACGACCATATAAGAGAACATCAAAGTTGGTATAACGCACACAACAGGCAGAACCAGAAACTTCGACTGTGACTATGTTTACACTGTAACTTCGCATCCTAGCATCTGACATGCCCACAGCAATAGCAGATACGATCGCACTGACCATATGAGACGACTCCGAAGGACATATATCGAGAACAACAGGCAAGTGAAGATACTTCGACAACATCAGTCTAAACACTGTATTTCTGTATTCTATCAACTCAGATGGATACTTCAATAGCATATTAGTTCGCAACGATCATATGAGACGACATCGAAATGGGTATAACGCACACAACTGGCAGAACAAGAAACTTCGACTTCGACTATGTTTCTAGCATCTGACATGTCTATTATTATAGCAGATACGATGGCACTGACCATATGGGACGACTTCGAAGGTTATATAACGAGAACAATAGGCAAGTGAAGATTCTCTGACATCATTAGTCTGCACACTGTTTATCTGTATTCTAGCATCTCACATGGATACCTCTGGAGAATATCAGTTCGCAACGATCATATGAGATGAAATCGAAGCATGTAATACGCACACAACAGGCAGAACAATAAACTTCGACTCCGGCTATGTTTACACTGTTACTTCGCATTCTCGCATCCGACATGCCTACAGCTATAGCAAATACGTTCGCACTGACCATATAAGACGATATTGAAGGACATATAACGAGAACAATAGGCAACTGAAGATACCTCGACAACATCAGTCTGCACACTGTATTTCTGTATTCTATCATCTCACATGGATACCTCCGGGGAATTTTAGTTCGCAACCATCATATAAGACGAGATCGAAGCGGGTATAACGCACACAACAGGCAGAACAAGGAACTTCGACTGTGACTATGTTCACACTGTAACTTCGCATCCTAGCATCTGACATGCCCACAGCAATAGCAGATACGATCGCACTGACCATACGAGACTTCGAAGGACATATAACGAGAACAATAGGTAAGTGAAGATACTTCGACAACATCAGTTTGCACACTGTATCTCTGTATTCTATCAACTCAGATGAATACTTCTGGAGCATATTAGTTCGCAACGATCATATGAGATGACATCGAAACGGGTATAACGCACACAACAGGCAGAACAAGAAACTAGCATCCGACATACAGTTATAGCAGATACGATCATACTGACCATATAGAACGACTCCGAAGGACATATAACAAGAACAAAAGGCAAGTGAAGATACTTCGACAACACCAGTCTGCACACTGCATCTCTGTATTCTATCATCTCACATGGATACTTCTGGAGCATATCAGTTCGCAACGTTCATATGAGACGAAATCGAAGCGTGTATAACGCACACAACAGGCAGAACAAGAACCTTTGACCCCGACAATGTTTTCACTTCAACTTTGCATTGTTGCATCTGACATGCCTACAGCTATAGTAGAAACGATCGCACTGACCATATGAGATGATTTCGAAACACATATAATGAGAACAATAGGCAAGTGGAGATACTTCAACATTATCAGTCTGCACACTGTATTTCTGTATTCTATCATCTCACATGGATACCTCTGGAGCATATTAGTTCGCAACGACCATCAAAGTTGATATAACGCACACAACAGGCAGAACAAGAAACTCCGACTGTGACTATGTTTACACTGTAACTTCGCATCCTAGCATCTGACATGCCCACAGCAATAGCAGATACGATCGCACTGATTATATGAGACGACTCCGAAGGACATATAACGAGAACAATAGGCAAGTGAAGATACTTCGACAACATCAGTCTGCACACTGTATTTTTGTATTCTATCAACTCAGATGGATACTTCAGGAGCATATCAGTTCGCAACGATCATATGAGAGGACATCGAAATGGGTATAACACACACAACTGGCAGAACAAGAAACTTCGACTTCGACTATGTTTACACTGTAACTCCGCATTCTAGCATCTGACATGTCTACTATTATGGCAGATACGATTGCACTGACCATATGGGACGACTTCGAAGGACATATAACGAGAACAATAGGCAAGTGAAGATTCTCTGACAACATCAGTCTGCACACTGTTTATCTGTATTCTAGCATCTCACATGGATACCTCTGGAGCATATCAGTTCGCAACGATCATATGAGACGAAATCGAAGCGTGTAATACGCACACAACAGGCAGAACAAGAAACGTCGACTTCGACTATGTTTACACTGTAACTTCGCATTCTAGCATCTGACATGTTTACTGTTATAGCAGATACGATCGCACTGACCATATGGGACGACTTCGAAGGACATATAACCAGAACAATAGGCAAGTGAAGATTCTCTGACAACATCAGTCTGCACACTGTTCATCTGTATTCTATCATCTCACATGGATACCTCTGGGGCATATCAGTTCGCAACGATCATATGAGACGTAATCAAAACGGATATAACGCACACAACAGGCAGCACAAGAAACTTTGACTTCGACTATGTTTACACAGTAACTTTGCATTCTAGCATCTGACATGCCTACAGTTATAGCAGATACGATCGCACTGACCATGTAGAACGACTCCGAAGGACATATAACAAGAACAAAAGGCAAGTGAAGATACTTAGACAACATCAGTCTAGAGCATATCAGTTCGCAACGATCATATAAGACGACATCGAAGTGGGTATAACGCTCACAACAGGCAGAACAAGAAACTTCCACTGTGACTATGTTTACATTATAACTTCGCATCCTAGCTTCTGAAATGCCCACAACCATAGCAGATACGATCGCACTGACCATATGAGACGACTCTGGAGGACATATAACGAGAACAATAGGCAAGTGAAGATACTCCGACAACATCAATCTGCACACTGTATTTCATCATCTGGAGCATGTTTACACCGTAACTTCGCATTCTAGCATCTGACATGCCTATGATAATTGCAGATACGATCGCACTGACCATAAAGGACGACTCCGAAGGAACGAGAACGATAAGCGAGTGAAGATACATCGACAACATCAGTCTGCACACTGAATTTCTGTATTCTATCATCTCACATGAATACCTCTGGGGCATATCAGTTCGCAGCGATCAAATAGGACGACATCGAAGCGGGTATAACGCACACGTATGACACAACGAGAAACTTCGACTGTGACTATGTTAACACTGTGACTTCGCATTCTAGCATCTGACATGCCTACAGCTATTGCAGATACGATCGCAGTGACCATATGGTATGATTTCGAAGGATATATAACAAGAACAATAGCCAAGTGAAGATACTTCGACAACATCAGTCTGCACACTGTATCCCTGTAATTAGTCATCTCACATATATACCTCTGAAGGACTTCGAAGGACATATAACGAGAACAATAGGTAAGTGAAGATACTTCGACAACATCAGTCTGCACACTGTATCTCTGTATTCTATCAACTCAGATGGATACTTCTGGAACATATCAGTTCGCAACGATCATATGAGATGACATCGAAATGGGTATAACGCACACAACAGGCAGAACACATCCGACATGCCTACAGTTATAGCAGATACGATCATACTGACCATGTGAGACGACTTCGAAGGACATATAACGAGAACAATAGGCAAGTGAAGATACTTCGACAACAGCAGTCTGCACACTGTATCTCTGTATTCTATCAACCCAGATGTATACTTCTGGAGCTTATTAGTTTGCAACGATTATATAAGACGACGTCAAAATGGGTATAACGCACACAACTGGCAGAACAAGAAACTTCGACTTCGACAATGTTTACACTGTAACTTTGTATCCTAGCATCCGACATGCCTACAGTTATAGCAGATACGATCGTACTAACCATATAGAACGACTCCGAAGGACATGAACAGAAGGTAGTGAAGATACTTCGACAACTTCAATCTGCACACCGTGTATTCTATCATCTCACATGGATACTTCTGGAGCATATCAGTTCGCAACGATTATATGAGACGAAATCGAAGCGTGTAATACGCACACAACAGGCAGAACAAGAAACTTCGACTTCGACTATGTTGACAATGTAACTTTGCATTCTAGCCTCTGACATACCTATATTATAGCATATACGATCGCACTGACCATAAAGTACGACTTCGAAGGACATATAACGGGAACGATAGGCGAGTGAAGATACTTCGACAACATCAGTTTGCACACTGTATCTCTGTATTCTATCAACTCAGATGAATACTTCTGGAGCATATTAGTTTGCAACGATCATATGAGATGACATCGAAACGGGTATAATGCACACAACAGGCAGAACAAGAAACTAGCATCCGACATGCCTACAGTTATAGCAGATACGATCATACTGACCATATAAAACGACTCCGAAGGACATATAACAAGAACAAAAGGCAAGTAGAGATACTCCGACAACACCAGTCTGCACACTGCAACTCTGTAATCTATCATCTCACATGGATACTTCTGGAGCATATCAGTTCGCAACGTTCATATAAGACGAAATCGAAGCGTGTATAACGCACACAACAGGCAGAACAAGAACCTTCGACTTCGACAATGTTTTCACTTCAACTTCGCATTGTTGCATCTGACAAGCCTACAGCTATAATTGAAACGATCGCACTGACCATAGAGATGATTTCGAAACACATATAATGAGAACAACAGGCAAGTAGAGATACTTCGACATTATCAGTCTGCACACTGTATTTCTGTATTCTATCATCTCACATGGATACCTCTGGAGCGAATTAGTTCGCAACGACCATATAAGACAACATCAAAGTTGGTATAACGCACACAACAGGCAGAACCAGAAACTTCGACTGTGACTATGTTTACACTGTAACTTCGCATCCTAGCATCTGACATGCCCACAGCAATAGCAGATACGATCGCACTGACCATATGAGACGACTCCGAAGGACATATAACGAGAACAATAGGCAAGTGAAGATACTTCGACAACAGCAGTCTGCACACTGTATTTCTGTATTCTATCAACTCAGATGGATACTTCAATAGCATATTAGTTCGCAACGATCATATGAGACGACATCGAAATGGGTATAACGCACAGATTCTCTGACAACATCAGTCTGCACACTGTAAATCTGTATTCTATCATCTCACATCGATACCTCTGGAGCATATCAGTTCGCAACGATCATATGTGACGACATCAAAACGGATATAACGCACACAACAGGCAGAACAAGAAACTTCGATTACGACTATGTTTACACTGTAACTTTGCATTCTAGCATCTGACATGCCTACAGTTATAACAGATACGATTACAATGACCATATAGAACGACTCCGAAGGACATATAACAAGAACAAGAGGCAAGTGAAGATACTTCGACAACATCAGTCTGCACACTGTATCTCTGTAATCTATCATCTCACATGGATACTTCTGGAGCATATCAGTTCGCAAAGATCATATAAGACGAAATCGAAGCGTGTATAACGCACACAATAGGCAGAACAAGAAACTTTGACTTCGACTATGTTAACACTTTAACTTTGCATTTTAGCATCTGACATGCCTACAGTTATAGCAGATACGATAACACTGACCATATAGAACGACTCCGAAGGACATATAACAAGAACAACAGGTGAAGATACTTTGACAACATCAGTCTGCACACTGTATCTCTGTATTCTATCATCCCACATGAATACTTCTGGAGCATATCAGTTCGCAACGATCATATAAGACGACATCGAAGTGGGTATAACGCTCACAACAGGCAGAACAAGAAACTTCCACTGTGACTATGTTTACACTGTAACTTCGCACCTTATAATCTGAAATGCCCACAACCATAGCAGATACGATCGTACTGAACATATAAGACAACTCTGAAGTACATATAACGAGAACAATAGGCAAGAGAAGATACTCCGAC
The DNA here is from genome assembly GCA_918026855.4 of Phaedon cochleariae. NCBI lineage: Eukaryota > Metazoa > Arthropoda > Insecta > Coleoptera > Chrysomelidae > Phaedon > Phaedon cochleariae. The sequence goes on from OU896715.1 coordinate 32,979,838, forward strand.
AACATCAATCTGAACACTGTATTCTATCATCTCCCAAGGATACATCTGGAGCATATCAGTTCGCAGCGATCATATGAGACGACATCGAGACATGTATAACGCACACAATAGGCAGAACCAGAAACTTCAACTTCCACGATGTTCTCACTGTAACTTCGCATTCTCGCATCCGACATGCCTACAGCTATAGCTAATACGTTCGCACTGACCATATAAGACGACTTCGAAGGACATATAACGAGAACAATAGGCAACTGAAGATACCTCGACAACATCAGTCTGCACACTGTATTTCTGTATTCCATCATCTCACATGGATACCTCCGGGGTATTTTAGTTCGCAACGATCATATAAGACGAGATCGAAGCGGGTATAACGCACACAACAGGCAGAACAAGGAACTTCGACTGTGACTTTGTTCACACTGTAACTTCGCATCCTAGCATCTGATATGCCCACAGCAATAGCAGATACGATCGCACTGACCATAGGAGACGACTTCGAAGGACATATAACAAGAACAATAGGTAAGTGAAGATACTTCGACAACATCAGTTTGCACACTGTATCTCTGTATACTATCAATTCAGATGAATACTTCTGGAGCATATTAGTTCGCAACGATCATATGAGATGACATCGAAACGGGTATAACGCACACAACAGGCAGAACAAGAAACTAGCATCCGACATGCCTACAGTTATAGCAGATACGATCATACTGACCATATAGAACGACTCCGAAGGACATATAACAAGAACAAAAGGCAAGTGAAGATACTCCGACAACACCAGTCTGCACACTGCAACTCTGTATTCTATCATATCACATGGATACTTCTGGAGCATATCAGTTCGCAACGTTTATATAAGACGAAATCGAAGCGTGTATAACGCACACAACAGGCAGAACAAGAACCTTCGACTTCGACAATGTTTTCACTTCAACTTCGCATTGTTGCATCTGACATGCCTACAGCTATAATAGAAACGATCGCACTGACCATATGAGATGATTTCGAAACACATATAATGAGAACAATAGGCAAGTAGAGATACTTCGACATTATCAGTCTGCACACTGTCTTTCTGTATTCTATCATCTCACATGGATACCTCTGGAGCATATTAGTTCGCAACGACCAAATAAGACAACATCAAAGTTGGTATAACGCACACAACAGGCAGAACCAGAAACTTTGACTGTGACTATGTTTTCACTGTAACTTCGCATCCTAGCATCTGACATGCCCACAGCAATAGCAGATACGATCGCACTGACCATATGAGACGACTCCGAAGGACATATATCGAGAACAATAGGCAAGTGAAGATACTTCGACAACATCAGTCTAAACACTGTATTTCTGTATTCTATCAACTCAGATGGATACTTCAATAGCATATTTGTTCGCAACGATCATATGAGACGAAATCGAAATGGGTATAACGCACACAACTGGCAGAACAAGAAACTTCGACTTCGACTATGTTTACACTGTAACTTCGCATTCTAGCATCTGACATGTCTATAATTATAGCAGATACGATTGCACTGACCATATGGGACGACTTCGAAGGACATATAACGAGAACAATAGGCAAGTGAAGATTCTCTGACATCATTAGTCTGCACACTGTTTATCTGTATTCTAGCATCTCACATGGATACCTCTAGAGAATATCAGTTCGCAACGATCATATGAGATGAAATCGAAGCATGTAATACGCACACAAAAGGCAGAACAAGAAACTTCGACTCCGACTATGTTCACACTGTTACTTCGCATTCTCGCATCCGACATGCCTACAGCTATAGCAAATACGTTCGCACTGACCATATAAGACGACTTTGAAGAACATATATCGAGAACAATGGGCAACTGAAGATACCTCGACAACATCACTCTGCACACTGTATTTCTGTATTCTATCATCTCACATGGATACCTTCGGGGTATTTTAGTTCGCAACCATCATATAAGACGAGATCGAAGCGGGTATAACGCACACAACAGGCAGAACAAGGAACTTCGACTGTGACTATGTTCACACTATAACTTCGCATCCTAGCATCTGACATACCCACAGCAATAGCAGATACGATCGCACTGACCATATGAGACGACTTCGAAGGACATATAACGAGAACAATAGGTAAGTGAAGATACCTCGACAACATCAATCTGCACACTGTATTTCTGTAATTTATCATCTCACATGGATATCTCCGGGGAATTATAGTTCGCAACGATCATATAAGACGAGATCGAAGCGGGTATAACGCACACAACAAGCAGAACAAGGAACTTCGACTGTGACTATGTTCACACTGTAAGTTCGCATCCTAGCATCTGACATGCACACAGCAATAGCAGATACGATCGCACTGACCATATGAGACGACTTCGAAGGACATATAACGAGAACAATAGGTGAGTGAAGATACTTCGACAACATCAGTCTGCACACTGTATCTCTGTATTCTATCAACTCAGATGGATACTTCTGGAACATATCAGTTCGCAACGATCATATGAGATGACATCGAAACGGGTATACGATCATACTGACCATATAGAACGACTCCGAAGGACATATAACAAGAACAAAAGTCAAGTGGAGATACTTCGACAACATCAGTCTGCACACTATCTCTATATTCTATCATCTCACATGAATACTTCTAGAGCATATCAGTTCGCAACTATCATATAAGACGAAATCGAAGCGTGTATAACGCACACGACAGGCAGAACAAGAACCTTCGACTTCGGCTATGTTTTCACTTCAACTTTGCATTGTTGCATCTGACATTCCTACAGCTATTGTAGAAACGATCGCACTGACCATATGAGATGAATACCTCTGAAGCATATCAGTTCGCAGCGATCGAATAGGACGACATCGAAGCGGGTATAACGCACACGAATGACACAACGAGAAACTTCGACTGTGACTATATTAACACTGTGACTTCGCATTCTAGCATCTGACATGCCTACAGCTATTGCAGATACGATCGCAGTGACCATATGGTATGACTTCGAAAGATATATAACAAGAACAATAGCCAAGTGAAGATACTTCGACAACATCAGTCTGCACACTGTATCCCTGTAATTGTTCATCTCACATATATACCTCTGGAGCATATCAGTTCGCAACGAGCATATAAGACGACATCAAAACGGGTATAACGTACACACCAGGCAGAACAAGAAACGTCGACTTCGACCATGTTCACACTGTAACTTCGCATTCTAGCATCTGACATGTCTACTGTTATAGCAGATACGATCGCACTGACCATATGGGACGACTTCGAAGGACAAATAACGAGAACAATAGGCAAGTGAAGAATCTCTGACAACATCAGTCTGCACACTGTTAATCTGTATTCTATCATCTCACATCGATACCTCTGGAGCATATCAGTTCGCAACGATCATATGAGATGACATCGAAACGGGTATAACGCACACAACAGGCAGAACAAGAAACTAGCATCCGACATGCCTACAGTTATCGCAGATACGATCATACTGACCATATAGAACGACTCCGAAGGACATATAACACTGTTCATCTGTATTCTATACCTCTGGAGAATATCAGTTCGCAACGATCATATGAGATGAAATCGAAGCATGTAATACGCACACAACAGGCAGAACAAGAAACTTCGACTTCGACTATGTTTTCACTGTAACTCTGCATTCTAGCCTCTGACATACCTATATTATAGCATATACGATCGCACTGATCATATAGGATGACTTCGAAGGATATATAACAAGAACAATAGCCAAGTGAAGATACTCCGACAACATCAGTCTGCACACTGTATCCCTGTATTTTATCATCTCACATATATACCTCTGAAGCATATCAGTTCGCAACGATCATATGAGACGACATCAAAACGGGTATAACGTACACACCAGGCAGAACAAGAAACGTCGACTTCGACTATGTTTACACTGTAACTTCGCATTCTAGCATCTAATGTTTACTGTTATAGCAGATACGATCGCACTGACCATATGGGACGACTTCAGAGGACATATAACGAGAACAATAGGCAAGTGAAGATTCTATGACAACATCAGTCTGCACACTGTTAATCTGTATACTATCATCTCACATCGGTACCTCTGGAACATATCAGTTCGCAACGATCATATGAGACGACATCAAAACGGATATAACGCACACAACAGGCAGAACAAGAAACTTCGACTTCGACTATGTTTACACTGTAACTTTGCATTCTAGCATCTGACATGCCTACAGTTATAGCAGATACGATTACACTGACAATATAGAACGACTCCGAAGGACATATAACAAGAACAAGAGGCAAGTGATGATACTTCGACAACATCAGTCTGCACACTGTATCTCTGTAATCTATCATCTCACATGGATACTTCTGGAGCATATCAGTTCGCAAAGATCATATAAGACGAAATCGAAGCGTGTATGACGCACACGATAGGCAGAACAAGAAACTTCGACTTCGACTATGTTAACACTGTAACTTTGCATTTTAGCATCTGACATGCCAACAGTTATAGCAGATACGATAACACTGACCATATAGAACGACTCCGAAGGACATATAACGAGAACAAAAGGCAGGTGAAGATACTTTGACAACATCAGTCTGCACACTGTATCTCTGTATTCTATCATCCCACATGGATACTTCTGGAGCATATCAGTTCGCAACGATCATATAAGACGACATCGAAGTGGGTATAACGCTCACAACAGGCAGAACAAGAAACTTCCACTGTGACTATGTTTACACTGTAACTTCGCACCTTATAATCTGAAATGCCCACAACCATAGCAGATACGATCGCACTGAACATATAAGACAACTCTGAAGTACATATAACGAGAACAATAGGCAAGAGAAGATACTCCGACAACATCAATCTGAACACTGTATTCCATCATCTCACAAGGATACATCTGAAGCATATCAGTTCGCAGCGATCATATGAGACGACATCGAGACGGGTAAAACGCACACAATAGGCAGAACAAGAAACTTCAACTTCCACGATGTTCTCACTGTAACTTCGCATTCTCGCATCCGACATGCCTACAGCTATAGCAAATACGTTCGCACTGACCATATAAGACGACTTTGAAGGACATATAACGAGAATAATAGGCAACTGAAGATACCTCGACAACATCAGTCTGCACACTGAATTTCTGTATTCCATCATCTCACATGGATACCTCCGGGGTATTTTAGTTCGCAACGATCATATAAGACGAGATCGAAGCGGGTATAACGCACACAACAGGCAGAACAAGGAACTTCGACTGTGACTTTGTTCACACTGTAACTTCGCATCCTAGCATCTGACATGCCCACAGCAATAGCAGATACGATCGCACTGACCATACGAGACGACTTCGAAGGACATATAACGAGAACAATAGGTAAGTGAAGATACTTCGACAACACCAGTTTGCACACTGTATCTCTGTATTCTATCAACTCAGATAAATACTTCTGGAGCATATTAGTTCGCAACGATCATATGAGATGACATCGAAACGGGTATAACGCACACAACAGGCAGAACAAGAAACTAGCATCCGACATGCCTACAGTTATAGCAGATACGATCATACTGGCCATATAAAACGACCCCGAAGGACATATAACAAGAACAAAAGGCAAGTGAAGATACTTCGACAACACCAGTCTGCACACTGCAACTCTGTATTCTATCATCTCATATGGATACTGCTGGAGCATATCAGTTCGCAACGTGCATATAAGACGAAATCGAAGCGTGTATAACGCACACAACAGGCAGAACAAGAACCTTCGACTTCGACAATGTTTTCACTTCAACTTCGCATTGTTGCATCTGACATGCCTACAGCTATAATAGAAACGATCGCACTGACCATATGAGATGTTTTCGAAACACATATAATGAGAACAATAGGCAAGTAGAGATACTTCGACATTATCAGTCTGCACACTGTATTTCTGTATTCTATCATCTCACATGGATACCTCTGGAGCATATTAGTTCGCAACGACCATATAAGACAACATCAAAGTTGGTATAACGCACACAACAGGCAGAACCAGAAACTTCGACTGTGACTATGTTTACACTGTAACTTCGCATCCTAGCATCTGACATGCCCACAGCAATAGCAGATACGATCGCACTGACCATATGAGACGACTCCGAAGGACATATAACGAGAACAATAGGCAAGTGAAGATACTTCGACAACATCAGTCTGCACACTGTATTTCTGTATTCTATCAACTCAGATGGATACTTCAATAGCATATTAGTTCGCAACGATCATATGAGACGACATCGAAATGGGTATAACGCACACAACTGGCAGAACAAGAAACTTCGACTATGTTTACACTGTAACTTCGCATTCTAGCATCTGACATGTCTATTATTATAGCAGATACGATTGCACTGACCATATGGGACGACTTCGAAGGACATATAACGAGAACAATAGGCAAGTGAAGATTCTCTGACATCATTAGTCTGCACACTGTTTATCTGTATTCTAGCATCTCACATGGATACCTCTGGAGAATATCAGTTCGCAACGATCATATGAGATGAAATCGAAGCATGTAATACGCACACAACAGGCAGAACAAGAAACTTCGACTTCAACTATGTTTTCACTGTAACTTTGCATTCTAGCCTCTGACATACCTATATTATAGCATATACGATCTCACTGACCATATAGGATGACTTCGAAGGATATATAACGAGAACAATAGCCAAGTGAAGATACTCCGACAACATCAGTCTGCACACTGTATCCCTGTATTTTATCATCTCACATATATACATCTGGAGCATATCAGATCGCAACGATCATATGAGACGACATCAAAACGGGTATAACGTACACACCAGGCAGAACAAGAACCTTCGACTTCGACAATGTTTCCACTTCAACTTCGCATTGTTGCATCTGACATGTCTATTATTATAGCAGATACGATTGCACTGACCATATGGGACGACTTCGAAGGACATATAACGAGAACAATAGGCAAGTGAAGATTCTCTGACATCATTAGTCTGCACACTGTTTATCTGTATTCTAGCATCTCACATGGATACCTCTGGAGAATATCAGTTCGCAACGATCATATGAGATGAAATCGAAGCATGTAATACGCACACAACAGGCAGAACAAGAAACTTCGACTTCGACTATGTTTTCACTGTAACTTTGCATTCTAGCCTCTGACATACCTATATTATAGCATATACGATCGCACTGACCATATAGGATGACTTCTAAGGATATATAACGAGAACAATAGCCAATTGAAGATACTTCGACAACATCAGTCTGCACACTGTATCCCTGTATTTTATCATCTCACATATATACATCTGGAGCATATCAGTTCGCAACGATCATATGAGACGACATCTAAACGGTATAACGTTCAAACCAGGCAGATCGAGAAACGTCGACTTCGACTATGTTTACACTGTAACTTCGCATTCTAGCATCTAACATGTTTACTGTTATAGCAGATACGATCGCACTGACCATATGGGACGACTTCGAAGGACATATAACGAGAACAATAGGCAAGTGAAGATTCTCTGACAACATCAGTCTGCACACTGTTAATCTGTATTCTATCATCTCACATTGATACCTCTGGAGCATATCAGTTCGCAACGATCATATGAGACGACATCAAAACGGATATAACGCACACAACAGGCAGAACAAGAAACTTCGATTTCGACTATGTTTACACTGTAACTTTGCATTCTAGCATCTGACATGCCTACAGTTATAGCAGATACGATTACACTGACCATATTGAACGACTCCGAAGGACATATAACAAGAACAAGAGGCAAGTGAAGATACTTCGACATCAGTCTGCACACTGTATCTCTGTAATCTATCATCTCACATGGATACTTCTGGAGCATATCAGTTCGCAAAGATCATATAAGTTGACATCGAAGTGGGTATAACGCTCACAACAGGCAGAACAAGAAACTTCCACTGTGACTATGTTTACACTGTAACTTCGCACCTTATAATCTGAAATGCCCACAACCATAGCAGATACGATCGTACTGAACATATAAGACAACTCTGAAGTACATATAACGAGAACAATAGGCAAGAGAAGATACTCCGACAACATCAATCTGAACACTGTATTCTATCATCTCCCAAAGATACATCTGAAGCATATCAGTTCGCAGCGATCATATGAGACGACATCGAGACGGGTATAACGCACACAATAGGCAGGACAAGAAACTTCAACTTCCACGATGTTCTCACTGTAACTTCGCATTCTCGCATCCGACATGCCTACAGGTATAGCAAATACGTTCGCACTGACCATATAAGACGACTTCGAAGGACATATAACGAGAACAATTGGCAACTGAAGATACCTCGACAACATCAGTCTGCACACTGTATTTCTGTATTCCATCATCTCACATGGATACCTCCGGGGTATTTTAGTTCGCAACGATCATATAAGACGAGATCGAAGCGGGTATAACTCACACAACAGGTAGAACAAGGAACTTCGACTGTGACTTTGTTCACACTGTAACTTCGCATCCTAGCATCTGACATGCCCACAGCAATAGCAGATACGATCGCACTGACCATACGAGACGACTTCGAAGGACATATAACGAGAACAATAGGTAATTGAAGATACTTCGACAACATCAGTTTGCACACTGTATCTCTGTATACTATCAACTCAGATGAATACTTCTGGAGCATATTAGTTCGCAACGATCATATGAGATGACATCGAAACGGGTATAACGCACACAACAGGCAGAACAAGAAACTAGCATCCGACATGCCTACAGTTATAGCAGATACGATCATACTGACCATATAGAACGACTCCGAAGAACAAAAGGCAAGTGAAGATACTCCGACAACACCAGTCTGCACACTGCAACTCTGTATTCTATCATCTCACATGGATACTTCTGGAGCATATCAGTTCGCAACGTTTATATAAGACGAAATCGAAGCGTGTATAACGCACACAACAGGCAGAACAAGAACCTTCGACTTCGACAATGTTTTCACTTCAACTTCGCATTGTTGCATCTGACAGCTATAATAGAAACGATCGCACTGACCATATGACATGATTTCGAAACACATATAATGAGAACAATAGGCAAGTAGAGATACTTCGACATTATCAGTCTGCACACTGTATTTCTGTATTCTATCATCTCACATGGATATCTCTGGAGCATATTAGTTCGCAACGACCATATAAGACAACATCAAAGTTGGTATAACGCACACAACAGGCAGAACCAGAAACTTCGACTGTGACTATGTTTACACTGTAACTTCGCATCCTAGCATCTGACATGCCCACAGCAATAGCAGATACGATCGCACTGACCATATGAGACGACTCCGAAGGACATATAACGAGAACAATAGGCAAGTGAAGATACTTCGACAACATCAGTCTGCACACTGTATTTCTGTATTCTATCAACTCAGATGGATACTTCAATAGCATATTAGTTCGCAACGATCATATGAGACGACATCGAAATGGGTATAACGCACAGATTCTCTGACAACATCAGTCTGCACACTGTAAATCTGTATTCTATCATCTCACATCGATACCTCTGGAGCATATCAGTTCGCAACGATCATATGTGACGACATCAAAACGGATATAACGCACACAACAGGCAGAACAAGAAACTTCGATTACGACTATGTTTACACTGTAACTTTGCATTCTAGCATCTGACATGCCTACAGTTATAACAGATACGATTACAATGACCATATAGAACGACTCCGAAGGACATATAACAAGAACAAGAGGCAAGTGAAGATACTTCGACAACATCAGTCTGCACACTGTATCTCTGTAATCTATCATCTCACATGGATACTTCTGGAGCATATCAGTTCGCAAAGATCATATAAGACGAAATCGAAGCGTGTATAACGCACACAATAGGCAGAACAAGAAACTTTGACTTCGACTATGTTAACACTTTAACTTTGCATTTTAGCATCTGACATGCCCACAGTTATAGCAGATACGATAACACTGACCATATAGAACGACTCCGAAGGACATATAACAAGAACAACAGGTGAAGATACTTTGACAACATCAGTCTGCACACTGTATCTCTGTATTCTATCATCCCACATGAATACTTCTGGAGCATATCAGTTCGCAACGATCATATAAGACGACATCGAAGTGGGTATAACGCTCACAACAGGCAGAACAAGAAACTTCCACTGTGACTATGTTTACACTGTAACTTCGCACCTTATAATCTGAAATGCCCACAACCATAGCAGATACGATCGTACTGAACCTATAAGACAACTCTGAAGTACATATAACGAGAACAATAGGCAAGAGAAGATACTCCGACAACATCAATCTGAACACTGTATTCTATCATCTCCCAAGGATACATCTGGAGCATATCAGTTCGCAGCGATCATATGAGACGACATCGAGACATGTATAACGCACACAATAGGCAGAACCAGAAACTTCAACTTCCACGATGTTCTCACTGTAACTTCGCATTCTCGCATCCGACATGCCTACAGCTATAGCTAATACGTTCGCACTGACCATATAAGACGACTTCGAAGGACATATAACGAGAACAATAGGTAAGTGAAGATACTTCGACAACATCAGTCTGCACACTGTATTTCTGTATTCCATCATCTCACATGGATACCTCCGGGGTATTTTAGTTCGCAACGATCATATGAGACGAGATCGAAGCGGGTATAACGCACACAACAGGCAGAACAAGGAACTTCGACTGTGACTTTGTTCACACTGTAACTTCGCATCCTAGCATCTGACATGCCCACAGCAATAGCAGATACGATCGCACTGACCATAGGAGACGACTTCGAAGGACATATAACAAGAACAATAGGTAAGTGAAGATACTTCGACAACATCAGTTTGCACACTGTATCTCTGTATACTATCAACTCAGATGAATACTTCTGGAGCATATTAGTTCGCAACGATCATATGAGATGACATCGAAACGGGTATAACGCACACAACAGGCAGAACAAGAAACTAGCATCCGACATGCCTACAGTTATAGCAGATACGATCATACTGACCATATAGAACGACTCCGAAGGACATATAACAAGAACAAAAGGCAAGTGAAGATACTCCGACAACACCAGTCTGCACACTGCAACTCTGTATTCTATCATATCACATGGATACTTCTGGAGCATATCAGTTCGCAACGTTTATATAAGACGAAATCGAAGCGTGTATAACGCACACAACAGGCAGAACAAGAACCTTCGACTTCGACAATGTTTTCACTTCAACTTCGCATTGTTGCATCTGACATGCCTACAGCTATAATAGAAACGATCGCACTGACCATATGAGATGATTTCGAAACACATATAATGAGAACAATAGTAGAACAAGTAGAGATACTTCGACATTATCAGTCTGCACACTGTCTTTCTGTATTCTATCATCTCACATGGATACCTCTGGAGCATATTAGTTCGCAACGACCATATAAGACAACATCAAAGTTGGTATAACGCACACAACAGGCAGAACCAGAAACTTTGACTGTGACTATGTTTTCACTGTAACTTCGCATCCTAGCATCTGACATGCCCACAGCAATAGCAGATACGATCGCACTGACCATATGAGACGACTCCGAAGGACATATATCGAGAACAATAGGCAAGTGAAGATACTTCGACAACATCAGTCTAAACACTGTATTTCTGTATTCTATCAACTCAGATGGATACTTCAATAGCATATTTGTTCGCAACGATCATATGAGACGAAATCGAAATGGGTATAACGCACACAACTGGCAGAACAAGAAACTTCGACTTCGACTATGTTTACACTGTAACTTCGCATTCTAGCATCTGACATGTCTATAATTATAGCAGATACGATTGCACTGACCATATGGGACGACTTCGAAGGACATATAACGAGAACAATAGGCAAGTGAAGATTCTCTGACATCATTAGTCTGCACACTGTTTATCTGTATTCTAGCATCTCACATGGATACCTCTAGAGAATATCAGTTCGCAACGATCATATGAGATGAAATCGAAGCATGTAATACGCACACAAAAGGCAGAACAAGAAACTTCGACTCCGACTATGTTCACACTGTTACTTCGCATTCTCGCATCCGACATGTCTACAGCTATAGCAAATACGTTCGCACTGACCATATAAGACGACTTTGAAGGACATATATCGAGAACAATGGGCAACTGAAGATACCTCGACAACATCACTCTGCACACTGTATTTCTGTATTCTATCATCTCACATGGATACCTTCGGGGTATTTTAGTTCGCAACCATCATATAAGACGAGATCGAAGCGGGTATAACGCACACAACAGGCAGAACAAGGAACTTCGACTGTGACTATGTTCACACTATAACTTCGCATCCTAGCATCTGACATACCCACAGCAATAGCAGATACGATCGCACTGACCATATGAGACGACTTCGAAGGACATATAACGAGAACAATAGGTAAGTGAAGATACTTCGACAACATCAATCTGCACACTGTATTTCTGTAATTTATCATCTCACATGGATATCTCCGGGGAATTATAGTTCGCAACGATCATAAAAGACGAGATCGAAGCGGGTATAACGCACAAAACAAGCAGAACAAGGAACTTCGACTGTGACTATGTTCACACTGTAAGTTCGCATCCTAGCATCTGACATGCAGACAGCAATAGCAGATACGATCGCACTGACCATATGAGACGACTTCGAAGGACATATAACGAGAACAATAGGTAAGTGAAGATACTTCGACAACATCAGTCTGCACACTGTATCTCTGTATTCTATCAACTCAGATGGATACTTCTGGAACATATCAGTTCGCAACGATCATATGAGATGACATCGAAACGGGTATACGATCATACTGACCATATAGAACGACTCCGAAGGACATATAACAAGAACAAAAGTCAAGTGGAGATACTTCGACAACATCAGTCTGCACACTATCTCTATATTCTATCATCTCACATGAATACTTCTGGAGCATATCAGTTCGCAACTATCATATAAGACGAAATCGAAGCGTGTATAACGCACACGACAGGCAGAACAAGAACCTTCGACTTCGGCTATGTTTTCACTTCAACTTTGCATTGTTGCATCTGACATTCCTACAGCTATTGTAGAAACGATCGCACTGACCATATGAGATGAATACCTCTGAAGCATATCAGTTCGCAGCGATCGAATAGGACGACATCGAAGCGGGTATAACGCACACGAATGACACAACGAGAAACTTCGACTGTGACTATATTAACACTGTGACTTCGCATTCTAGCATCTGACATGCCTACAGCTATTGCAGATACGATCGCAGTGACCATATGGTATGACTTCGAAAGATATATAACAAGAACAATAGCCAAGTGAAGATACTTCGACAACATCAGTCTGCACACTGTATCCCTGTAATTGTTCATCTCACATATATACCTCTGGAGCATATCAGTTCGCAACGAGCATATAAGACGACATCAAAACGGGTATAACGTACACACCAGGCAGAACAAGAAACGTCGACTTCGACCATGTTCACACTGTAACTTCGCATTCTAGCATCTGACATGTCTACTGTTATAGCAGATACGATCGCACTGACCATATGGGACGACTTCGAAGGACAAATAACGAGAACAATAGGCAAGTGAAGAATCTCTGACAACATCAGTCTGCACACTGTTAATCTGTATTCTATCATCTCACATCGATACCTCTGGAGCATATCAGTTCGCAACGATCATATGAGATGACATCGAAACGGGTATAACGCACACAACAGGCAGAACAAGAAACTAGCATCCGACATGCCTACAGTTATCGCAGATACGATCATACTGACCATATAGAACGACTCCGAAGGACATATAACACTGTTCATCTGTATTCTATACCTCTGGAGAATATCAGTTCGCAACGATCATATGAGATGAAATCGAAGCATGTAATACGCACACAACAGGCAGAACAAGAAACTTCGACTTCGACTATGTTTTCACTGTAACTCTGCATTCTAGCCTCTGACATACCTATATTATAGCATATACGATCGCACTGATCATATAGGATGACTTCGAAGGATATATAACAAGAACAATAGCCAAGTGAAGATACTCCGACAACATCAGTCTGCACACTGTATCCCTGTATTTTATCATCTCACATATATACCTCTGAAGCATATCAGTTCGCAACGATCATATGAGACGACATCAAAACGGGTATAACGTACACACCAGGCAGAACAAGAAACGTCGACTTCGACTATGTTTACACTGTAACTTCGCATTCTAGCATCTAATGTTTACTGTTATAGCAGATACGATCGCACTGACCATATGGGACGACTTCAGAGGACATATAACGAGAACAATAGGCAAGTGAAGATTCTCTGACAACATCAGTCTGCACACTGTTAATCTTTATACTATCATCTCACATCGGTACCTCTGGAACATATCAGTTCGCAACGATCATATGAGACGACATCAAAACGGATATAACGCACACAACAGGCAGAACAAGAAACTTCGACTTCGACTATGTTTACACTGTAACTTTGCATTCTAGCATCTGACATGCCTACAGTTATAGCAGATACGATTACACTGACAATATGGAACGACTCCGAAGGACATAACAAGAACAAGAGGCAAGTGATGATACTTCGACAACATCAGTCTGCACACTGTATCTCTGTAATCTATCATCTCACATGGATACTTCTGGAGCATATCAGTTCGCAAAGATCATATAAGACGAAATCGAAGCGTGTATGACGCACACAATAGGCAGAACAAGAAACTTCGACTTCGACTATGTTAACACTGTAACTTTGCATTTTAGCATCTGACATGCCAACAGTTATAGCAGATACGATAACACTGACCATATAGAACGACTCCAAAGGACATATAACGAGAACAAAAGGCAGGTGAAGATACTTTGACAACATCAGTCTGCACACTGTATCTCTGTATTCTATCATCCCACATGGATACTTCTGGAGCATATCAGTTCGCAACGATCATATAAGACGACATCGAAGTGGGTATAACGCTCACAACAGGCAGAACAAGAAACTTCCACTGTGACTATGTTTACACTGTAACTTCGCACCTTATAATCTGAAATGCCCACAACCATAGCAGATACGATCGCACTGAACATATAAGACAACTCTGAAGTACATATAACGAGAACAATAGGCAAGAGAAGATACTCCGACAACATCAATCTGAACACTGTATTCTATCATCTCACAAGGATACATCTGAAGCATATCAGTTCGCAGCGATCATATGAGACGACATTGAGACGGGTATAACGCACACAATAGGCAGAACAAGAAACTTCAACTTCCACGATGTTCTCACTGTAACTTCGCATTCTCGCATCCGACATGCCTACAGCTATAGCAAATACGTTCGCACTGACCATATAAGACGACTTTGAAGGACATATAACGAGAATAATAGGCAACTGAAGATACCTCGACAACATCAGTCTGCACACTGAATTTCTGTATTCCATCATCTCACATGGATACCTCCGGGGTATTTTAGTTCGCAACGATCATATAAGACGAGATCGAAGCGGGTATAACGCACACAACAGGCAGAACAAGGAACTTCGACTGTGACTTTGTTCACACTGTAACTTCGCATCCTAGCATCTGACATGCCCACAGCAATAGCAGATACGATCGCACTGACCATACGAGACGACTTCGAAGGACATATAACGAGAACAATAGGTAAGTGAAGATACTTCGACAACACCAGTTTGCACACTGTATCTCTGTATTCTATCAACTCAGATAAATACTTCTGGAGCATATTAGTTCGCAACGATCATATGAGATGACATCGAAACGGGTATAACGCACACAACAGGCAGAACAAGAAACTAGCATCCGACATGCCTACAGTTATAGCAGATACGATCATACTGACCATATAAAACGACCCCGAAGGACATATAA
The DNA here is from genome assembly GCA_918026855.4 of Phaedon cochleariae. NCBI lineage: Eukaryota > Metazoa > Arthropoda > Insecta > Coleoptera > Chrysomelidae > Phaedon > Phaedon cochleariae. The sequence continues at coordinate 32,996,029 of OU896715.1, forward strand.
CAAGAACAAAAGACAAGTGAAGATACTTCGACAACACCAGTCTGCACACTGCAACTCTGTATTCTATCATCTCATATGGATACTGCTGGAGCATATCAGTTCGCAACGTGCATATAAGACGAAATCGAAGCGTGTATAACGCACACAACAGGCAGAACAAGAACCTTCGACTTCGACAATGTTTTCACTTCAACTTCGCATTGTTGCATCTGACATGCCTACAGCTTTAATATAAACGATCGCACTGACCATATGAGATGTTTTCGAAACACATATAATGAGAACAATAGGCAAGTAGAGATACTTCGACATTATCAGTCTGCACACTGTATTTCTGTATTCTATCATCTCACATGGATACCTCTGGAGCATATTAGTTCGCAACGACCATATAAGACAACATCAAAGTTGGTATAACGCACACAACAGGCAGAACCAGAAACTTCGACTGTGACTATGTTTACACTGTAACTTCGCATCCTAGCATCTGACATGCCCACAGCAATAGCAGATACGATCGCACTGACCATATGAGACGACTCCGAAGGACATATAACGAGAACAATAGGCAAGTGAAGATACTTCGACAACATCAGTCTGCACACTGTATTTCTGTATTCTATCAACTCAGATGGATACTTCAATAGCATATTAGTTCGCAACGATCATATGAGACGACATCGAAATGGGTATAACGCACACAACTGGCAGAACAAGAAACTTCGACTATGTTTACACTGTAACTTCGCATTCTAGCATCTGACATGTCTATTATTATAGCAGATACGATTGCACTGACCATATGGGACGACTTCGAAAGACATATAACGAGAACAATAGGCAAGTGAAGATTCTCTGACATCATTAGTCTGCACACTGTTTATCTGTATTCTAGCATCTCACATGGATACCTCTGGAGAATATCAGTTCGCAACGATCATATGAGATGAAATCGAAGCATTTAATACGCACACAACAGGCAGAACAAGAAACTTCGACTTCAACTATGTTTTCACTGTAACTTTGCATTCTAGCCTCTGACATACCTATATTATAGCATATACGATCTCACTGACCATATAGGATGACTTCGAAGGATATATAACGAGAACAATAGCCAAGTGAAGATACTCCGACAACATCAGTCTGCACACTGTATCCCTGTATTTTATCATCTCACATATATACATCTGGAGCATATCAGATCGCAACGATCATATGAGACGACATCAAAACGGGTATAACGTACACACCAGGCAGAACAAGAACCTTCGACTTCGACAATGTTTCCACTTCAACTTCGCATTGTTGCATCTGACATGTCTATTATTATAGCAGATACGATTGCACTGACCATATGGGACGACTTCGAAGGACATATAACGAGAACAATAGGCAAGTGAAGATTCTCTGACATCATTAGTCTGCACACTGTTTATCTGTATTCTAGCATCTCACATGGATACCTCTGGAGAATATCAGTTCGCAACGATCATATGAGATGAAATCGAAGCATGTAATACGCACACAACAGGCAGAACAAGAAACTTCGACTTCGACTATGTTTTCACTGTAACTTTGCATTCTAGCCTCTGACATACCTATATTATAGCATATACGATCGCACTGACCATATAGGATGACTTCGAAGGATATATAACGAGAACAATAGCCAATTGAAGATACTTCGACAACATCAGTCTGCACACTGTATCCCTGTATTTTATCATCTCACATATATACATCTGGAGCATATCAGTTCGCAACGATCATATGAGACGACATCTAAACGGTATAACGTTCAAACCAGGCAGATCGAGAAACGTCGACTTCGACTATGTTTACACTGTAACTTCGCATTCTAGCATCTAACATGTTTACTGTTATAGCAGATACGATCGCACTGACCATATGGGACGACTTCGAAGGACATATAACGAGAACAATAGGCAAGTGAAGATTCTCTGACAACATCAGTCTGCACACTGTTAATCTGTATTTTATCATCTCACATTGATACCTCTGGAGCATATCAGTTCGCAACGATCATATGAGACGACATCAAAACGGATATAACGCACACAACAGGCAGAACAAGTAACTTCGATTTCGACTATGTTTACACTGTAACTTTGCATTCTAGCATCTGACATGCCTACAGTTATAGCAGATACGATCACACTGACCATATTGAACGACTCCGAAGGACATATAACAAGAACAAGAGGCAAGTGAAGATATTGAAAAGGAATATTCTCAGATATATTATAAACATGAAAAAATGGATACATTTGAATAAATACATTGAGAATTCGCATTCTCTATGTGATGAAATTATTAATTCTTTCTCGGCATATTCAACAGAAAACAACTACTTTCCTGGCTATATGCCACGACGAACATTGAATTATATCAATTGAACATACACGATAGGAATTTGAGCATAAAATGAATATCGTCTGAAATTGAGAATTGACATTCTCTTCCAGAATCGGATGAATACTATGATGAATATAACGATATAAAAAATATATTACTTACCAAATTGGTATGAAAATTGGAATGTATGATGGGAGAAATATACTAGTATACATACTCTGTTCTTGTTGAGTCGTGAATTTATCAAAAATCATCCGTATCCATGATGTTTGGGATATATGCACATCTCTTTCACATAGGTTAGATGATTTTGATTCGAATAAAATTCATTTCGAGTTTCAAACTCTCCTCAATTCAGAATTTCTTTCCACGCCCTGTATGATAAATGTCAGTTTGTCATACATCTAAAACAAGTGAAGATACTTCGACATCAGTCTGCACACTGTATCTCTGTAATCTATCATCTCACATGGATACTTCTGGAGCATATCAGTTCGCAAAGATCATATAAGTTGACATCGAAGTGGGTATAACGCTCACAACAGGCAGAACAAGAAACTTCCACTGTGACTATGTTTACACTGTAACTTCGCACCTTATAATCTGAAATGCCCACAACCATAGCAGATACGATCGTACTGAACATATAAGACAACTCTGAAGTACATATAACGAGAACAATAGGCAAGAGAAGATACTCCGACAACATCAATCTGAACACTGTATTCTATCATCTCCCAAGGATACATCTGAAGCATATCAGTTCGCAGCGATCATATGAGACGACATCGAGACGGGTATAACGCACACAATAGGCAGGACAAGAAACTTCAACTTCCACGATGTTCTCACTGTAACTTCGCATTCTCGCATCCGACATGCCTACAGGTATAGCAAATACGTTCGCACTGACCATATAAGACGACTTCGAAGGACATATAACGAGAACAATTGGCAACTGAAGATACCTCGACAACATCAGTCTGCACACTGTATTTCTGTATTCCATCATCTCACATGGATACCTCCGGGGTATTTTAGTTCGCAACGATCATATAAGACGAGATCGAAGCGGGTATAACTCACACAACAGGTAGAACAAGGAACTTCGACTGTGACTTTGTTCACACTGTAACTTCGCATCCTAGCATCTGACATGCCCACAGCAACAGCAGATACGATCGCACTGACCATACGAGACGACTTCGAAGGACATATAACGAGAACAATAGGTAATTGAAGATACTTCGACAACATCAGTTTGCACACTGTATCTCTGTATACTATCAACTCAGATGAATACTTCTGGAGCATATTGGTTCGCAACGATCATATGAGATGACATCGAAACGGGTATAACGCACACAACAGGCAGAACAAGAAACTAGCATCCGACATGCCTACAGTTATAGCAGATACGATCATACTGACCATATAGAACGACTCCGAAGAACAAAAGGCAAGTGAAGATACTCCGACAACACCAGTCTGCACACTGCAACTCTGTATTCTATCATCTCACATGGATACTTCTGGAGCATATCAGTTCGCAACGTTTATATAAGACGAAATCGAAGCGTGTATAACGCACACAACAGGCAGAACAAGAACCTTCGACTTCGACAATGTTTTCACTTCAACTTCGCATTGTTGCATCTGACAGCTATAATAGAAACGATCGCACTGACCATATGACATGATTTCGAAACACATATAATGAGAACAATAGGCAAGTAGAGATACTTCGACATTATCAGTCTGCACACTGTATTTCTGTATTCTATCATCTCACATGGATATCTCTGGAGCATATTAGTTCGCAACGACCATATAAGAGAACATCAAAGTTGGTATAACGCACACAACAGGCAGAACCAGAAACTTCGACTGTGACTATGTTTACACTGTAACTTCGCATCCTAGCATCTGACATGCCCACAGCAATAGCAGATACGATCGCACTGACCATATGAGACGACTCCGAAGGACATATATCGAGAACAATAGGCAAGTGAAGATACTTCGACAACATCAGTCTAAACACTGTATTTCTGTATTCTATCAACTCAGATGGATACTTCAATAGCATATTAGTTCGCAACGATCATATGAGACGACATCGAAATGGGTATAACGCACACAACTGGCAGAACAAGAAACTTCGACTTCGACTATGTTTACACTGTAACTTCGCATTCTAGCATCTGACATGTCTATTATTATAGCAGATACGATGGCACTGACCATATGGGACGACTTCGAAGGTTATATAACGAGAACAATAGGCAAGTGAAGATTCTCTGACATCATTAGTCTGCACACTGTTTATCTGTATTCTAGCATCTCACATGGATACCTCTGGAGAATATCTGTTCGCAACGATCATATGAGATGAAATCGAAGCATGTAATACGCACACAACAGGCAGAACAATAAACTTCGACTCCGGCTATGTTTACACTGTTACTTCGCATTCTCGCATCCGACATGCCTACAGCTATAGCAAATACGTTCGCACTGACCATATAAGACGATATTGAAGGACATATAACGAGAACAATAGGCAACTGAAGATACCTCGACAACATCAGTCTGCACACTGTATTTCTGTATTCTATCATCTCACATGGATACCTCCGGGGAATTTTAGTTCGCAACCATCATATAAGACGAGATCGAAGCGGGTATAACGCACACAACAGGCAGAACAAGGAACTTCGACTGTGACTATGTTCACACTGTAACTTCGCATCCTAGCATCTGACATGCCCACAGCAATAGCAGATACGATCGCACTGACCATACGAGACTTTGAAGGACATATAACGAGAACAATAGGTAAGTGAAGATACTTCGACAACATCAGTTTGCACACTGTATCTCTGTATTCTATCAACTCAGATGAATACTTCTGGAGCATATTAGTTCGCAACGATCATATGAGATGACATCGAAACGGGTATAACGCACACAACAGGCAGAACAAGAAACTAGCATCCGACATGCCTACAGTTATAGCAGATACGATCATACTGACCATATAGAACGACTCCGAAGGACATATAACAAGAACAAAAGGCAAGTGAAGATACTTCGACAACACCAGTCTGCACACTGCATCTCTGTATTCTATCATCTCACATGGATACTTCTGGAGCATATCAGTTCGCAACGTTCATATAAGACGAAATCGAAGCGTGTATAACGCACACAACAGGCAGAACAAGAACCTTTGACCCCGACAATGTTTTCACTTCAACTTTGCATTGTTGCATCTGACATGCCTACAGCTATAGTAGAAACGATCGCACTGACCATCAAAGTTGATATAACGCACACAACAGGCAGAACAAGAAACTCCGACTGTGACTATGTTTACACTGTAACTTCGCATCCTAGCATCTGACATGCCCACAGCAATAGCAGATACGATCGCACTGATTATATGAGACGACTCCGAAGGACATATAACGAGAACAATAGGCAAGTGAAGATACTTCGACAACATCAGTCTGCACACTGTATTTCTGTATTCTATCAACTCAGATGGATACTTCAGGAGCATATCAGTTCGCAACGATCATATGAGAGGACATCGAAATGGGTATAACACACACAACTGGCAGAACAAGAAACTTCGACTTCGACTATGTTTACACTGTAACTTCGCATTCTAGCATCTGACATGTCTACTATTATGGCAGATACGATTGTACTGACCATATGGGACGACTTCGAAGGACATATAACGAGAACAATAGGCAAGTGAAGATTCTCTGACAACATCAGTCTGCACACTGTTTATCTGTATTCTAGCATCTCACATGGATACCTCTGGAGCATATCAGTTCGCAACGATCATATGAGACGAGATCGAAGCGTGTAATACGCACACAACAGGCAGAACAAGAAACGTCGACTTCGACTATGTTTACACTGTAACTTCGCATTCTAGCATCTGACATGTCTACTGTTATAGCAGATACGATCGCACTGACCATATGGGACGACTTCGAAGGACATATAACGAGAACAATAGGCAAGGGAAGATTCTCTGACAACATCAGTCTGCACACTGTTCATCTGTATTCTATCATCTCACATGGATACCTCTGGGGCATATCAGTTCGCAACGATCATATGAGACGTAATCAAAACGGATATAACGCACACAACAGGCAGCACAAGAAACTTTGACTTCGACTATGTTTACACAGTAACTTTGCATTCTAGCATCTGACATGCCTACAGTTATAGCAGATACGATCGCACTGACCATGTAGAACGACTCCGAAGGACATATAACAAGAACAAAAGGCAAGTGAAGATACTTAGACAACATCAGTCTAGAGCATATCAGTTCGCAACGATCATATAAGACGACATCGAAGTGGGTATAACGCTCACAACAGGCAGAACAAGAAACTTCCACTGTGACTATGTTTACATTATAACTTCGCATCCTAGCTTCTGAAATGCCCACAACCATAGCAGATACGATCGCACTGACCATATGAGACGACTCTGGAGGACATATAACGAGAACAATAGGCAAGTGAAGATACTCCGACAACATCAATCTGCACACTGTATTTCATCATCTGGAGCATGTTTACACCGTAACTTCGCATTCTAGCATCTGACATGCCTATGATAATTGCAGATACGATCGCACTGACCATAAAGGACGACTCCGAAGGAACGAGAACGATAAGCGAGTGAAGATACATCGACAACATCAGTCTGCACACTGAATTTCTGTATTCTATCATCTCACATGAATACCTCTGGGGCATATCAGTTCGCAGCGATCAAATAGGACGACATCGAAGCGGGTATAACGCACACGTATGACACAACGAGAAACTTCGACTGTGACTATGTTAACACTGTGACTTCGCATTCTAGCATCTGACATGCCTACAGCTATTGCAGATACGATCGCAGTGACCATATGGTATGATTTCGAAGGATATATAACAAGAACAATAGCCAAGTGAAGATACTTCGACAACATCAGTCTGCACACTGTATCCCTGTAATAAGTCATCTCACATATATACCTCTGAAGGACTTCGAAGGACATATAACGAGAACAATAGGTAAGTGAAGATACTTCGACAACATCAGTCTGCACACTGTATCTCTGTATTCTATCAACTCAGATGGATACTTCTGGAACATATCAGTTCGCAACGATCATATGAGATGACATCGAAATGGGTATAACGCACACAACAGGCAGAACACATCCGACATGCCTACAGTTATAGCAGATACGATCATACTGACCATGTGAGACGACTTCGAAGGACATATAACGAGAACAATAGGCAAGTGAAGATACTTCGACAACAGCAGTCTGCACACTGTATCTCTGTATTCTATCAACCCAGATGAATACTTCTGGAGCTTATTAGTTTGCAACGATTATATAAGACGACGTCAAAATGGGTATAACGCACACAACTGGCAGAACAAGAAACTTCGACTTCGACAATGTTTACACTGTAACTTTGCATCCTAGCATCCGACATGCCTACAGTTATAGCAGATACGATCGTACTAACCATATAGAACGACTCCGAAGGACATGAACAGAAGGTAGTGAAGATACTTCGACAACTTCAATCTGCACACCGTGTATTCTATCATCTCACATGGATACTTCTGGAGCATATCAGTTCGCAACGATTATATGAGACGAAATCGAAGCGTGTAATACGCACACAACAGGCAGAACAAGAAACTTCGACTTCGACTATGTTGACAATGTAACTTTGCATTCTAGCCTCTGACATACCTATATTATAGCATATACGATCGCACTGACCATAAAGTACGACTTCGAAGGACATATAACGGGAACGATAGGCGAGTGAAGATACTTCGACAACATCAGTTTGCACACTGTATCTCTGTATTCTATCAACTCAGATGAATACTTCTGGAGCATATTAGTTTGCAACGATCATATGAGATGACATCGAAACGGGTATAATGCACACAACAGGCAGAACAAGAAACTAGCATCCGACATGCCTACAGTTATAGCAGATACGATCATACTGACCATATAAAACGACTCCGAAGGACATATAACAAGAACAAAAGGCAAGTAGAGATACTCCGACAACACCAGTCTGCACACTGCAACTCTGTAATCTATCATCTCACATGGATACTTCTGGAGCATATCAGTTCGCAACGTTCATATAAGACGAAATCGAAGCGTGTATAACGCACACAACAGGCAGAACAAGAACCTTCGACTTCGACAATGTTTTCACTTCAACTTCGCATTGTTGCATCTGACAAGCCTACAGCTATAATTGAAACGATCGCACTGACCATAGAGATGATTTCGAAACACATATAATGAGAACAACAGGCAAGTAGAGATACTTCGACATTATCAGTCTGCACACTGTATTTCTGTATTCTATCATCTCACATGGATACCTCTGGAGCGAATTAGTTCGCAACGACCATATAAGACAACATCAAAGTTGGTATAACGCACACAACAGGCAGAACCAGAAACTTCGACTGTGACTATGTTTACACTGTAACTTCGCATCCTAGCATCTGACATGCCCACAGCAATAGCAGATACGATCGCACTGACCATATGAGACGACTCCGAAGGACATATAACGAGAACAATAGGCAAGTGAAGATACTTCGACAACATCAGTCTGCACACTGTATTTCTGTATTCTATCAACTCAGATGGATACTTCAATAGCATATTAGTTCGCAACGATCATATGAGACGACATCGAAATGGGTATAACGCACAGATTCTCTGACAACATCAGTCTGCACACTGTAAATCTGTATTCTATCATCTCACATCGATACCTCTGGAGCATATCAGTTCGCAACGATCATATGTGACGACATCAAAACGGATATAACGCACACAACAGGCAGAACAAGAAACTTCGATTACGACTATGTTTACACTGTAACTTTGCATTCTAGCATCTGACATGCCTACAGTTATAACAGATACGATAACAATGACCATATAGAACGACTCCGAAGGACATATAACAAGAACAAGAGGCAAGTGAAGATACTTCGACAACATCAGTCTGCACACTGTATCTCTGTAATCTATCATCTCACATGGATACTTCTGGAGCATATCAGTTCGCAAAGATCATATAAGACGAAATCGAAGCGTGTATAACGCACACAATAGGCAGAACAAGAAACTTTGACTTCGACTATGTTAACACTTTAACTTTGCATTTTAGCATCTGACATGCCTACAGTTATAGCAGATACGATAACACTGACCATATAGAACGACTCCGAAGGACATATAACAAGAACAACAGGTGAAGATACTTTGACAACATCAGTCTGCACACTGTATCTCTGTATTCTATCATCCCACATGAATACTTCTGGAGCATATCAGTTCGCAACGATCATATAAGACGACATCGAAGTGGGTATAACGCTCACAACAGGCAGAACAAGAAACTTCCACTGTGACTATGTTTACACTGTAACTTCGCACCTTATAATCTGAAATGCCCACAACCATAGCAGATACGATCGTACTGAACATATAAGACAACTCTGAAGTACATATAACGAGAACAATAGGCAAGAGAAGATACTCCGACAACATCAATCTGAACACTGTATTCTATCATCTCCCAAGGATACATCTGGAGCATATCAGTTCGCAGCGATCATATGAGATGACATCGAGACATGTATAACGCACACAATAGGCATAACCAGAAACTTCAACTTCCACGATGTTCTCACTGTAACTTCGCATTCTCGCATCCGACATGCCTACAGCTATAGCTAATACGTTCGCACTGACCATATAAGACGACTTCGAAGGACATATAACGAGAACAATAGGCAACTGAAGATACCTCGACAACATCAGTCTGCACACTGTATTTCTGTATTCCATCATCTCACATGGATACCTCCGGGGTATTTTAGTTCGCAACGATCATATAAGACGAGATCGAAGCGGGTATAACGCACACAACAGGCAGAACAAGGAACTTCGACTGTGACTTTGTTCACACTGTAACTTCGCATCCTAGCATCTGACATGCCCACAGCAATAGCAGATACGATCGCACTGACCATAGGAGACGACTTCGAAGGACATATAACAAGAACAATAGGTAAGTGAAGATACTTCGACAACATCAGTTTGCACACTGTATCTCTGTATACTATCAACTCAGATGAATACTTCTGGAGCATATTAGTTCGCAACGATCATATGAGATGACATCGAAACGGGTATAACGCACACAACAGGCAGAACAAGAAACTAGCATCCGACATGCCTACAGTTATAGCAGATACGATCATACTGACCATATAGAACGACTCCGAAGGACATATAACAAGAACAAAAGGCAAGTGAAGATACTCCGACAACACCAGTCTGCACACTGCAACTCTGTATTCTATCATATCACATGGATACTTCTGGAGCATATCAGTTCGCAACGTTTATATAAGACGAAATCGAAGCGTGTATAACGCACACAACAGGCAGAACAAGAACCTTCGACTTCGACAATGTTTTCACTTCAACTTCGCATTGTTGCATCTGACATGCCTACAGCTATAATAGAAACGATCGCACTGACCATATGAGATGATTTCGAAACACATATAATGAGAACAATAAGCAAGTAGAGATACTTCGACATTATCAGTCTGCACACTGTCTTTCTGTATTCTATCATCTCACATGGATACCTCTGGAGCATATTAGTTCGCAACGACCATATAAGACAACATCAAAGTTGGTATAACGCACACAACAGGCAGAACCAGAAACTTTGACTGTGACTATGTTTTCACTGTAACTTCGCATCCTAGCATCTGACATGCCCACAGCAATAGCAGATACGATCGCACTGACCATATGAGACGACTCCGAAGGACATATATCGAGAACAATAGGCAAGTGAAGATACTTCGACAACATCAGTCTAAACACTGTATTTCTGTATTCTATCAACTCAGATGGATACTTCAATAGCATATTTGTTCGCAACGATCATATGAGACGAAATCGAAATGGGTATAACGCACACAACTGGCAGAACAAGAAACTTCGACTTCGACTATGTTCACACTGTAACTTCGCATTCTAGCATCTGACATGTCTATAATTATAGCAGATACGATTGCACTGACCATATGGGACGACTTCGAAGGACATATAACGAGAACAATAGGCAAGTGAAGATTCTCTGACATCATTAGTCTGCACACTGTTTATCTGTATTCTAGCATCTCACATGGATACCTCTAGAGAATATCAGTTCGCAACGATCATATGAGATGAAATCGAAGCATGTAATACGCACACAAAAGGCAGAACAAGAAACTTCGACTCCGACTATGTTCACACTGTTACTTCGCATTCTCGCATCCGACATGCCTACAGCTATAGCAAATACGTTCGCACTGACCATATAAGACGACTTTGAAGGACATATATCGAGAACAATGGGCAACTGAAGATACCTCGACAACATCACTCTGCACACTGTATTTCTGTATTCTATCATCTCACATGGATACCTTCGGGGTATTTTAGTTCGCAACCATCATATAAGACGAGATCGAAGCGGGTATAACGCACACAACAGGCAGAACAAGGAACTTCGACTGTGACTATGTTCACACTATAACTTCGCATCCTAGCATCTGACATACCCACAGCAATAGCAGATACGATCGCACTGACCATACGAGACGACTTCGAAGGACATATAACGAGAACAATAGGTAAGTGAAGATACTTCGACAACATCAGTTTGCACACTGTATCTCTGTATTCTATCAACTCAGATGAATACTTCTGAAGCATATTAGTTCGCAACGATCATATGAGATGACATCGAAACGGGTATAACGCACACAACAGGCAGAACAAGAAACTAGCATCCGACATGCCTACAGTTATAGCAGATACGATCATACTGACCATATAGAACGACTCCGAAGGACATATAACAAGAACAAAAGGCAAGTGAAGATACTTCGACAACACCAGTCTGCACACTGCATCTCTGTATTCTATCATCTCACATGGATACTTCTGGAGCATATCAGTTCGCAACGTTCATATAAGACGAAATCGAAGCGTGTATAACGCACACAACAGGCAGAACAAGAACCTTCGACCCCGACAATGTTTTCACTTCAACTTTGCATTGTTGCATCTGACATGCCTACAGCTATAGTAGAAACGATCGCACTGACCATATGAGATGATTTCGAAACACATATAATGAGAACAATAGGCCAGTGAAGATACTTCGACATTATCAGTCTGCACACTGTATTTCTGTATTCTATCATCTCACATGGATACCTCTGGAGCATATTAGTTCGCAACGACCATATAAGACAACATCAAAGTGTGTATAACGCACACAATAGGCAGAACAAGAAACTTCGACTGTGACTATGTTTACACTGTAACTTCGCATCCTAGCATCTGACATGTCCCACAGCAATAGCAGATACGATCGCACTGATTATATGAGACGACTTCGAAGGACATATAACGAGAACAATAGGCAAGTGAAGATTCTCTGACAACATCAGTCTGCCCACTGTTTATCCGTATTCTAGCATCTCCCATGGATACCTCTGGAGCATATCAGTTCGCAACGATCATATGAGACGAAATCGAAGCGTGTAATACGCACACAACAGGCAGAACAAGAAACGTCGACTTCGACTATGTTTACACTGTAACTTCGCATTCTAGCATCTGACATGTTCACTGTTATAGCAGATACGATCGCACTGACCATATGGGACGACTTCGAAGGACATATAACGAGAACAATAGGCAAGTGAAGATTCTCTGACAACATCAGTCTGTACACTGTATCTCTGTATTCTACCATCTCACATGGATACTTCTGGAGCATATCAGTTCGCAAAGATCATATAAGACGAAATCGAAGCGTGTATAACGCACACAATAGGCAGAACGAGAAACTTCGACTTCGACTATGTTAACACTGTAACTTTGCATTTTAGCATCTGACATGCCTAGAGTTATAGCAGATACGATCACACTGACCATATAGAACGACACCGAAAGACATATAACAAGAACAAAAGGCAAGTGAAGATACTCCGACAACACCAGTCTGCACACTGCAACTCTGTAATCTATCATCTCACATGGATACTTCTGGAGCATATCAGTTCGCAACGTTCATATAAGACGAAATCGAAGCGTGTATAACGCACACAACAGGCATAACAAGAACCTTCGACTTCGACAATGTTTTCACTTCAACTTCGCATTGTTGCATCTGACAAGCCTACAGCTATAATTGAAACGATCGCACTGACCATAGAGATGATTTCGAAACACATATAATGAGAACAATAGGCAAGTAGAGATACTTCGACATTATCAGTCTGCACACTGTATTTCTGTATTCTATCATCTCACATAGATACCTCTGGAGCGAATTAGTTCGCAACGACCATATAAGACAACATCAAAGTTGGTATAACGCACACAACAGGCAGAACCAGAAACTTCGACTGTGACTATGTTTACACTGTAACTTCGCATCCTAGCATCTGACATGCCCACAGCAATAGCAGATACGATCGCACTGACCATATGAGACGACTCCGAAGGACATATAACGAGAACAATAGGCAAGTGAAGATACTTCGACAACATCAGTCTGCACACTGTATTTCTGTATTCTATCAACTCAGATGGATACTTCAATAGCATATTAGTTCGCAACGATCATATGAGACGACATCGAAATGGGTATAACGCACAGATTCTCTGACAACATCAGTCTGCACACTGTAAATCTGTATTCTATCATCTCACATCGATACCTCTGGAGCATATCAGTTCGCAACGATCATATGAGACGACATCAAAACGGATATAACGCACACAACAGGCAGAACAAGAAACTTCGATTACGACTATGTTTACACTGTAACTTTGCATTCTAGCATCTGACATGCCTACAGTTATAACAGATACGATTACACTGACCATATAGAACGACTCCGAAGGACATATAACAAGAACAAGAGGCAAGTGAAGATACTTCGACAACATCAGTCTGCACACTGTATCTCTGTAATCTATCATCTCACATGGATACTTCTGGAGCATATCAGTTCGCAAAGATCATATAAGACGAAATCGAAGCGTGTATAACGCACACAATAGGCAGAACAAGAAACTTTGACTTCGACTATGTTAACACTTTAACTTTGCATTTTAGCATCTGACATGCCTACAGTTATAGCAGATACGATAACACTGACCATAAAGAACGACTCCGAAGGACATATAACAAGAACAACAGGTGAAGATACTTTGACAACATCAGTCTGCACACTGTATCTCTGTATTCTATCATCCCACATGGATACTTCTGGAGCATATCAGTTCGCAACGATCATATGAGACGACATCGAAGTGGGTATAACGCTCACAACAGGCAGAACAAGAAACTTCCACTGTGACTATGTTTACACTGTAACTTCGCACCTTATAATCTGAAATGCCCACAACCATAGCAGATACGATCGTACTGAACATATAAGACAACTCTGAAGTACATATAACGAGAACAATAGGCAAGAGAAGATACTCCGACAACATCAATCTGAACACTGTATTCTATCATCTCCCAAGGATACATCTGGAGCATATCAGTTCGCAGCGATCATATGAGACGACATCGAGACATGTATAACGCACACAATAGGCAGAACCAGAAACTTCAACTTCCACGATGTTCTCACTGTAACTTCGCATTCTCGCATCCGACATGCCTACAGCTATAGCTAATACGTTCGCACTGACCATATAAGACGACTTCGAAGGACATATAACGAGAACAATAGGCAACTGAAGATACCTCGACAACATCAGTCTGCACACTGTATTTCTGTATTCCATCATCTCACATGGATACCTCCGGGGTATTTTAGTTCGCAACGATCATATAAGACGGAATCGAAGCGGGTATAACGCACACAACAGGCAGAACAAGGAACTTCGACTGTGACTTTGTTCACACTGTAACTTCGCATCCTAGCATCTGACATGCCCACAGCAATAGCAGATACGATCGCACTGACCATAGGAGACGACTTCGAAGGACATATAACGAGAACAATAGGTAAGTGGAGATACTTCGACAACATCAGTTTGCACACTGTATCTCTGTATTCTATCAACTCAGATGAATACTTCTGGAGCATATTAGTCCGCAACGATCATATGAGATGACATCGGAACGGGTATAACGCACACAACAGGCAGAACAAGAAACTAGCATCCGACATGCCTACAGTTATAGCAGATACGATCATACTGACCATATAGAACGACTCCAAAGGACATATAACAAGAACAAAAGGCAAGTGAAGATACTTCGACAATACCATTCTGCACACTGAATCTCTGTATTCTATCATCTCACATGGATACTTCTGGAGCATATCAGTTCGCAACGTTCCTATGAGACGAAATCGAAGCGTGTATAACGCACACAACAGGCAGAACAAGAACCTTCGACTTCGACAATGTTTTCATTTCAACTTCGCATTGTTGCATCTGACCATATGAGATGATTTCGAAACACATATAATGAGAACAATAGGCAAGTAGAGATACTTCGACATTATCAGTCTGCACACTGTATTTCTGTACTCTATCATCTCACATGGATACCTCTGGAGCATATTAGTTCGCAATGACCATATAAGACAACATCAAAGTTGATATAACGCACACAACAGGCAGAACAAGATACTACGACTGTGACTATGTTTACACTGTAACTTCGCATCCTAGCATCTGACATGCCCACAGCAATAGCAGATACGATCGCACTGATTATATGAGACGACTTCGAAGGACATATAACGAGAACAATAGGCAAGTGGAGATACTTCGACAACATCAGTCTTCACACTGTATTTCTGTAATCTATCAACTCAGATGGATACTTCAGGAGCATATTAGTTCGCAACGATCATTTGAGACGACATCGAAATGGGTATAACGCACACAACTGGCTGAACAAGAAACTTCGACTTCGACTATGTTTACACTGTAACTTCGCATTCTAGCATCTGACATGTCTACTATTATAGCAGATACGATTGCACTGACCAAATGGGACGACTTCGAAGCACATATAACGAGAACAATGGGCAAGTGAAGATTCTCTGACAACATCAGTCTGCACACTGTTTATCTGTATTCTAGCATCTCACATGGATACTTCTGGAGCATATCAGTTCGCAACAATCATATGAGACGAAATCGAAGCGTGTAATACGCACACAACAGGCAGAACAAGAAACTTCGACTTCGACTATGTTTACACTGTGACTGTTACACTGTAACTTTGCATTCTAGCCTCTGACATACCTATATTATAGCATATACGATCGCACTGACCATATAGGATGACCTCGAAGGATATATAACAAGAACGATAGCCAAGTGAAAATACTTCGACAACATCAGTCTGCACACTGTATCCCTGTATTTTATCATCTCACATATATACCTCTGGAGCATATAAGTTCGCAACGATCATATGAGACGACATCAAAACGGGTAAAACGTACACACCAGGCAGAACAAGCAACGTCGACTTCGACTATGTTTACACTGTAACTTCGCATTCTAGCATCTGACATGTTTACTGTTTTAGCAGATACGATCTCACTGACCATATGGGACGACTTCGAAGGACATATAACGAGAACAATAGGCAAGTGAATATTCTCTGACAACATCAGTCTGCACACTGTTCATCTGTATTTTATCATCTCACATGGATACCTCTGGAGCATATCAGTTCGCAACGATCATATGAGACGACATCAAAACGGATATAACGCACACAACAGGCAGCAAAAGAAACTTTGACTTCGACTATGTTTACACAGTAACTTTGCATTCTAGCATCTGACATGCCTACATTTATAGCAGATACGATCGCACTGACCATGTAGAACGACTCCAAAAAACATATAACAAGAACAAAAGGCAAGTGAAGATACTTAGACAACATCAGTCTGCAAACTGTATCTCTGTATTCTATCATCTCACATGGATACTTCTAGAGCATATCAGTTCGCAACGATCATATAAGACGACATCGAAGTGGGTATAACGCTCACAACAGGCAGAACCAGAAACTTCCACTGTGACTATGTTTACACTATAACTTCGCATCCTAGCATCTGAAATGCCCACAACCATAGCAGATACGATCGCACTGACCATATGAGACGACTCTGAAGGACATATAACGGGAACAATAGGCAAGTGAAGATACTCCGACAACATCAATCTGCACACTGTATCTTATCATCTCACAAGGATACATCTGGAGCATATCAGTTCGCAGCGACCATATGAGACGACATCGAGACGGGTATAAAGCACACAAAAGGCAGAACAAGAAACTTCAACATCGACTATGTTCACACTGTAACTTCGCATTCTCGCATCCGACATGCCTACAGCTATAGCAGTTACGTCCGCACTGACCTTATAAGACGACTTCGAAGGACATATAACGAGAACAATAGGCAACTGAAGATACCTCGACAACATCAGTCTGCACACAGTATTTCTGTATTCTATCATCTCACATGGATACCTCCGGAGCATTATAGTTCGCAACGATCATATAAGACGAGATCGAAGCGGGTATAACTCACCCAACAGGCAGAACATGGAACTTCGACTTCGACAATGTTTTCACTTCAACTTTGCATTGTTGCATCTGACATGCCTACAGCTATAGTAGGAACGATCGCACTGACCATATGAGATGATTTCGAAACTTATATAATGAGAACAATAGGCAAGTGAAGATACTTCGACATTATCAGTCTGCACACTGTATTCCTGTATTCTATCATCTCACATGGATACCTGTGGAGCATATTAGTTCGCAACAACCATATGAGACAACATCAAAGTGTGTATAACGCACACAACAGGCAGAACAAGGATCTTCGACTGTGACTATGTTTACACTGTAACTTCGCATCCTAGCATCTGACATACCCACAGCAATAGCAGATACGATCGCACTGACCATATGAGACGACTTCGAAGGACATATAACGAGAACAATAGGCAAGTGAATATACTTCGACAACATCAGTCTGCACACTGCATCTCTGTATTTTTTCATCCCACATAGATATCTCTGCAGCATATATTTTCGCAACGATCATATAAGACGACATCGAAAGACATATAACGAGAATAATAGGCGAGTGAAGATACTTTGACAACATCAGTCTGCACACTGTATCCCTGTAACTGTTCATCTCACATATATACCTCTGGAGCATATCAGTTCGCAACGATCATATAAGACGACATCGAAGTGGGTATAACGTTCACAACAGGCAGAACAAGAAACTTCCACTGTGATTATGTTTACACTGTAACTTCGCATCCTAGCATCTGGAATGCCCACAACCATAGCTGATACGATCGCACTGACCATATGAGACAACTCTGAAGGACATATAACGAGAACAATAGGCAAGAGAAGATACTCCGACAACATCAATCTGCACACTGTATTCTATCATCTCACAAGGAAAACTCTGGAGCATATCAGTTCGCAGCGATCATATGAGACGACATCGAGACAGGTATAACGCACACAATAGTCAGAACAAGAAACTTCAACTTTGACGATGTTCACACTTCGCATTCTCGCATCCGACATGCCTACAGCTATAGCAAATACGTTCGCACTGACCATATAAGACGACTTCGAAGGACATATAACGGGAACAATAAACAACTGAAGATACCTCGACAACATCGATCGCACTGACCATATGAGACGACTTCGAAGGACATATAACGAGAACAATAGGCAAGTGAAGATACTTCGACAACATCAGTCTGCACACTGCATCTCTGTATTTTTTCATCCCACATAGATATCTCTGAAGCATATATTTTCGCAACGATCATATAAGACGACATCGAAAGACATATAACGAGAATAATAGGCGAGTGAAGATACTTTGACAACATCAGTCTGCACACTGTATCTCTGTATTCTATCAACTCACATGGATACCTCTGGAGCATGATAGTTCGCAACGATCATATGAGTTGACATTGAATCGGGTATAACCCACACAACAGGCAGAACAAAAAACTTTGACTTCGACCATGTTTACTCTGTAACTTTGCATTCTAGAATCTGACGATCGCACTGACCATATGAGACAACTTTGAAGGACTTGTAACGAGAACAATAGGCAAGTGAGGATACTTCGACAAAATCAGTCTGCACACTGTATCTTTGTATTCTATCATCTCACATAGATGATCCTGGAGCATATGAATTCGCAACGATCATATGAGACGACATCGAAGCAGGTATAACGCACACAACAGGCAGAACTAGAAACTTCGACTTCGACTATATTTACTTTGTAACTTCGCATTCTAGCATCTTGAATGCCCATTCAAAGAGTATATTTGACAGCTCATTATATGCGAGTGGAGAATTATACTTTTTCATATCCACTTAAATCTTCGATTCCAACAATCAAGAGTCGGTAAACCGGCGTGTTCGCCAAAACTACGAATTTATCAATCTTGATGATAAGTCGGTTATACATCTTATAGTTTGACATTGTCTAGTGTTTCCTGAATCAAAATTACGCTAACAACAGGGAGAATAAGAAACATCTATTTCGACTATGCGAAGCGTGTACGCACACAACAGGCTGAACAAGAACCTTCGACTTCGACAATGTTTTCACTTCAACTTTGCATTGTTGCATCTGACATGCCTACAGCTATGGTAGGAACGATCGCACTGACCATTTGAGATGATTTCGAAACACATATAATGAGAACAATAGGCAAGTGGAGATACTTCGACATTATCAGTCTGCACACTGTATTTCTGTACTCTATCATCTCACATGGATACCTCTGGAGCATATTAGTTCGCAGCGATCAAATAGGACGACATCGAAGCGGGTATAACGCACACGAATGACACAACGAGAAACTTCGACTGTGACTATGTTAACACTGTGACTTCGCATTCTAGCATCTGACATGCCTACAGCTATTGCAGATACGATCGCAGTGACCATATGGTATGACTTCGAAGGATATATAACAAGAACAATAGCCAAGTGAAGATACTTCGACAACATCAGTCTGCACACTGTATCCCTGTAATTGTTTATCTCACATATATACCTCTGGAGCATATCAGTTCGCAACGATCATATAAGACGACATCAAAACGGGAATAACGTACACACCAGGAAGAACAAGAAACGTCGACTTCGACTATGTTCACACTGTAACTCCGCATTCTAGCATCTGACATGTCTACTGTTATAGCAGATACGATCGCACTGACCATATAGGACGACTTGGAAGGACATATAACGAGAACAATAGGCAAGTGAAGATTCTCTGACAACATCAGTCTGCACACTGTTTATCTGTATTCTATCATCTCACATCGATACCTCTGGAGCATATCGAATCGCAACGATCATATGAGACTACATCAAAACGGATATAACGCACACAACAGGCAGAACAAGAAACGTCGATTTCGACTATGTTTACACTGTAACTTCGCATTTTAGCATCTGACATGCCTAGAGTTATAGCAGATACGATCACACTGACCATATAGAACGACACCGAAAGACATATAACAAGAACAAAAGGCAAGTGAAGATACTTAGACAACATCAGTCTGCACACTGTATCTCTGTATTCTATCATCCCACATGGATACTTCTGGAGCATATCAGTTCGCAACGATTATATAAGACGACATCGAAGTGGGTATAACGCTCACATCAGGCAGAACAAGAAACTTCCACTGTGACTATGTTTACACTGTAACTTCGCATCCTAGTATCTGGAATGCCCACAACCATAGCAGATACGATCGCACTGACCATATGAGACAACTCTGAAGGACATATAACGAGAACAATAGGCAAGAGAAGATACTTCGACAACATCAGTCTGCACACTGTATTCTATCATCTCACAAGGATATATCTGGAGCATATCAGTTCGCAGCGATCATATGAGACGACATCGAGACGGGTATAACGCACACAATAGGCAGAACAGGAAACTTCAACTTCGAAGATGTTCACACTGTACTTTCGCATTCTCGCATCCGACATGCCTACAGCTATAGCAAATACGTTCGCACTGACCATATAAGACGACTTCGAAGGACATAAAACGAGAACAATAGGCAACTGAAGATACCTCGACAACATCAGTCTGCACACTGTATTTCTGTATTCTATCATCTCACATGGATACCTCCGGGGTATTTTAGTTCGCAACGATCATATAGGACGAGATCGAAGCGGGTATAACGCACACAACAGGCAGAACAAGGAACTTCGACTGTGACTATATTCACACTGTAACTTCGCATCCTAGCATCTGACATGCCCACAGCAATAGCAGATACGATCGCACTGACCATACAAGACGACTTCGAAGAACATATAACGAGAACAATAGGTAAGTGGAGATACTTCGACAACATCAGTTTGCACACTGTATCTCTGTATTCTATCAACTCAGATGAATACTTCTGGAGCATATTAGTCCGCAACGATCATATGAGATGACATCGGAACGGGTATAACGCACACAACAGGCAGAACAAGAAACTAGCATCCGACATGCCTACAGTTATAGCAGATACGATCATACTGACCATATAGAACGACTCCAAAGGACATATAACAAGAACAAAAGGCAAGTGAAGATACTTCGACAATACCATTCTGCACACTGCATCTCTGTATTCTATCATCTCACATGGATACTTCTGGAGCATATCAGTTCGCAACGTTCATATGAGACGAAATCGAAGCGTGTATAACGCACACAACAGGCAGAACAAGAACCTTCGACTTCGACAATGTTTTCATTTCAACTTCGCATTGTTGCATCTGACCATATGAGATGATTTCGAAACACATATAATGAGAACAATAGGCAAGTAGAGATACTTCGACATTATCAGTCTGCACACTGTATTTCTGTACTCTATCATCTCACATGGATACCTCTGGAGCATATTAGTTCGCAATGACCATATAAGACAACATCAAAGTTGATATAACGCACACAACAGGCAGAACAAGATACTACGACTGTGACTATGTTTACACTGTAACTTCGCATCCTAGCATCTGACATGCCCACAGCAATAGCAGATACGATCGCACTGATTATATGAGACGACTTCGAAGGACATATAACGAGAACAATAGGCAAGTGGAGATACTTCGACAACATCAGTCTTCACACTGTATTTCTGTAATCTATCAACTCAGATGGATACTTCAGGAGCATATTAGTTCGCAACGATCATTTGAGACGACATCGAAATGGGTATAACGCACACAACTGGCTGAACAAGAAACTTCGACTTCGACTATGTTTACACTGTAACTTCGCATTCTAGCATCTGACATGTCTACTATTATAGCAGATACGATTGCACTGACCAAATGGGACGACTTCGAAGCACATATAACGAGAACAATGGGCAAGTGAAGATTCTCTGACAACATCAGTCTGCACACTGTTTATCTGTATTCTAGCATCTCACATGGATACTTCTGGAGCATATCAGTTCGCAACAATCATATGAGACGAAATCGAAGCGTGTAATACGCACACAACAGGCAGAACAAGAAACTTCGACTTCGACTATGTTTACACTGTGACTGTTACACTGTAACTTTGCATTCTAGTCTCTGACATACCCATATTATAGCATATACGATCGCACTGACCATATAGGATGACCTCGAAGGATATATAACAAGAACGATAGCCAAGTGGAAATACTTCGACAACATCAGTCTGCACACTGTATCCCTGTATTTTATCATCTCACATATATACCTCTGGAGCATATCAGTTCGCAACGATCATATGAGACGACATCAAAACGGGTAAAACGTACACACCAGGCAGAACAAGCAACGTCGACTTCGACTATGTTTACACTGTAACTTCGCATTCTAGCATCTGACATGCTTACATTTATAGCAGATACGATCGCACTGACCATGTAGAACGACTCCAAAGGACATATAACAAGAACAAAAGGCAAGTGAAGATACTTAGACAACATCAGTCTGCAAACTGTATCTCTGTATTCTATCATCTCACATGGATACTTCTAGAGCATATCAGTTCGCAACGATCATATAAGACGACATCGAAGTGGGTATAACGCTCACAACAGGCAGAACCAGAAACTTCCACTGTGACTATGTTTACACTATAACTTCGCATCCTTGCATCTGAAATGCCCACAACCATAGCAGATACGATCGCACTGACCATATGAGACGACTCTGAAGGACATATAACGGGAACAATAGGCAAGTGAAGATACTCCGACAACATCAATCTGCACACTGTATCTTATCATCTCACAAGGATACATCTGGAGCATATCAGTTCGCAGCGACCATATGAGACGACATCGAGACGGGTATAAAGCACACAAAAGGCAGAACAAGAAACTTCAACATCGACTATGTTCACACTGTAACTTCGCATTCTCGCATCCGACATGCCTACAGCTATAGCAGTTACGTCCGCACTGACCTTATAAGACGACTTCGAAGGACATATTACGAGAACAATAGGCAACTGAAGATACCTCGACAACATCAGTCTGCACACAGTATTTCTGTATTCTATCATCTCACATGGATACCTCCGGAGCATTATAGTTCGCAACGATCATATAAGACGAGATCGAAGCGGGTATAACTCACCCAACAGGCAGAACATGGAACTTCGACTTCGACAATGTTTTCACTTCAACTTTGCATTGTTGCATCTGACATGCCTACAGCTATAGTAGGAACGATCGCACTGACCATATGAGATGATTTCGAAACTTATATAATGAGAACAATAGGCAAGTGAAGATACTTCGACATTATCAGTCTGCACACTGTATTCCTGTATTCTATCATCTCACATGGATACCTGTGGAGCATATTAGTTCGCAACAACCATATGAGACAACATCAAAGTGTGTATAACGCACACAACAGGCAGAACAAGGATCTTCGACTGTGACTATGTTTACACTGTAACTTCGCATCCTAGCATCTGACATACCCACAGCAATAGCAGATACGATCGCACTGACCATATGAGACGACTTCGAAGGACATATAACGAGAACAATAGGCAAGTGAATATACTTCGACAACATCAGTCTGCACACTGCATCTCTGTATTTTTTCATCCCACATAGATATCTCTGCAGCATATATTTTCGCAACGATCATATAAGACGACATCGAAAGACATATAACGAGAATAATAGGCGAGTGAAGATACTTTGACAACATCAGTCTGCACACTGTATCCCTGTAACTGTTCATCTCACATATATACCTCTGGAGCATATCAGTTCGCAACGATCATATAAGACGACATCGAAGTGGGTATAACGTTCACAACAGGCAGAACAAGAAACTTCCACTGTGATTATGTTTACACTGTAACTTCGCATCCTAGCATCTGGAATGCCCACAACCATAGCTGATACGATCGCACTGACCATATGAGACAACTCTGAAGGACATATAACGAGAACAATAGGCAAGAGAAGATACTCCGACAACATCAATCTGCACACTGTATTCTATCATCTCACAAGGAAAACTCTGGAGCATATCAGTTCGCAGCGATCATATGAGACGACATCGAGACAGGTATAACGCACACAATAGGCAGAACAAGAAACTTCAACTTTGACGATGTTCACACTGTAACTTCGCATTCTCGCATCCGACATGCCTACAGCTATAGCAAATACGTTCGCACTGACCATATAAGACGACTTCGAAGGACATATAACGGGAACAATAAACAACTGAAGATACCTCGACAACATCGATCGCACTGACCATATGAGACGACTTCGAAGGACATATAACGAGAACAATAGGCAAGTGAAGATACTTCGACAACATCAGTCTGCACACTGCATCTCTGTATTTTTTCATCCCACATAGATATCTCTGAAGCATATATTTCCGCAACGATCATATAAGACGACATCGAAAGACATATAACGAGAATAATAGGCGAGTGAAGATACTTTGACAACATCAGTCTGCACACTGTATCTCTGTATTCTATCAACTCACATGGATACCTCTGGAGCATGATAGTTCGCAACGATCATATGAGTTGACATCGAATCGGGTATAACCCACACAACAGGCAGAACAAAAAACTTTGACTTCGACCATGTTTACTCTGTAACTTTGCATTCTAGAATCTGACGATCGCACTGACCATATGAGACAACTTTGAAGGACTTGTAACGAGAACAATAGGCAAGTGAGGATACTTCGACAAAATCAGTCTGCACACTGTATCTTTGTATTCTATCATCTCACATAGATGATCCTGGAGCATATGAATTCGCAACGATCATATGAGACGACATCGAAGCAGGTATAACGCACACAACAGGCAGAACTAGAAACTTCGACTTCGACTATATTTACTTTGTAACTTCGCATTCTAGCATCTTGAATGCCCATTCAAAGAGTATATTTGACAGCTCATTATATGCGAGTGGAGAATTATACTTTTTCATATCCACTTAAATCTTCGATTCCAACAATCAAGAGTCGGTAAACCGGCGTGTTCGCCAAAACTACGAATTTATCAATCTTGATGATAAGTCGGTTATACATCTTTTAGTTTGACATTGTCTAGTGTTTCCTGAATCAAAATTACGCTAACAACAGGGAGAATAAGAAACATCTACTTCGACTATGCGAAGCGTGTACGCACACAACAGGCTGAACAAGAACCTTCGACTTCGACAATGTTTTCACTTCAACTTTGCATTGTTGCATCTGACATGCCTACAGCTATGGTAGGAACGATCGCACTGACCATTTGAGATGATTTCGAAACACATATAATGAGAACAATAGGCAAGTGGAGATACTTCGACATTATCAGTCTGCACACTGTATTTCTGTACTCTATCATCTCACATGGATACCTCTGGAGCATATTAGTTCGCAGCGATCAAATAGGACGACATCGAAGCGGGTATAACGCACACGAATGACACAACGAGAAACTTCGACTGTGACTATGTTAACACTGTGACTTCGCATTCTAGCATCTGACATGCCTACAGCTATTGCAGATACGATCGCAGTGACCATATGGTATGACTTCGAAGGATATATAACAAGAACAATAGCCAAGTGAAGATACTTCGACAACATCAGTCTGCACACTGTATCCCTGTAATTGTTTATCTCACATATATACCTCTGGAGCATATCAGTTCGCAACGATCATATAAGACGACATCAAAACGGGAATAACGTACACACCAGGAAGAACAAGAAACGTCGACTTCGACTATGTTCACACTGTAACTCCGCATTCTAGCATCTGACATGTCTACTGTTATAGCAGATACGATCGCACTGACCATATAGGACGACTTCGAAGGACATATAACGAGAACAATAGGCAAGTGAAGATTCTCTGACAACATCAGTCTGCACACTGTTTATCTGTATTCTATCATCTCACATCGATACCTCTGGAGCATATCGAATCGCAACGATCATATGAGACTACATCAAAACGGATATAACGCACACAACAGGCAGAACAAGAAACTTTGACTTCGACTATGTTTACACTGTATCTTTGCATTTTAGCATCTGACATGCCTAGAGTTATAGCAGATACGATCACACTGACCATATAGAACGACACCGAAGGACATATAACAAGAACAAAAGGCAAGTGAAGATACTTAGACAACATCAGTCTGCACACTGTATCTCTGTATTCTATCATCCCACATGAATACTTCTGGAGCATATCAGTTCGCAACGATTATATAAGACGACATCGAAGTGGGTATAACGCTCACATCAGGCAGAACAAGAAACTTCCACTGTGACTATGTTTACACTGTAACTTCGCATCCTAGTATCTGGAATGCCCACAACCATAGCAGATACGATCGCACTGACCATATGAGACAACTCTGAAGGACATATAACGAGAACAATAGGCAAGAGAAGATACTTCGACAACATCAATCTGCACACTGTATTCTATCATCTCACAAGGATATATCTGGAGCATATCTGTTCGCAGCGATCATATGAGACGACATCGAGACGGGTATAACGCATTCAATAGGCAGAACAGGAAACTTCAACTTCGAAGATTCACACTGTAACTTCGCATTCTCGCATCCGACATGCCTACAGCTATAGCAAATACGTTCGCACTGACCATATAAGACGACTTCGAAGGACATAAAACGAGAACAATAGGCAACTGAAGATACCTCGACAACATCAGTCTGCACACTGTATTTCTGTATTCTATCATCTCACATGGATACCTCCGGGGTATTTTAGTTCGCAACGATCATATAAGACGAGATAGAAGCGGGTATAACGCACACAACAGGCAGAACAAGGAACTTCGACTGTGACTATGTTCACACTGTAACTTCGCATCCTAGCATCTGACATGCCCACAGCAATATCAGATACGATCGCACTGACCATACGAGACGACTTCGAAGAACATATAACGAGAACAATAGGTAAGTGGAGATACTTCGACAACATCAGTTTGCACACTGTATCTCTGTATTCCATCAACTCAGATGAATACTTCTGGAGCATATTAGTCCGCAACGATCATATGAGATGACATCGGAACGGGTATAACGCACACAACAGGCAGAACAGGAAACTAGCATTCGACATGCCTACAGTTATAGCAGATACGATCATACTGACCATATAGAACGACTCCAAAAAACATATAACAAGAACAAAAGGCAAGTGAAGATACTTCGACAATACCATTCTGCACACTGCATCTCTGTATTCTATCATCTCACATGGATACTTCTGGAGCATATCAGTTCGCAACGTTCATATGAGACGAAATCGAAGCGTGTATAACGCACACAACAGGCAGAACAAGAACCTTCGACTTCGACAATGTTTTCATTTCAACTTCGCATTGTTGCATCTGACCATATGAGATGATTTCGAAACACATATAATGAGAACAATAGGCAAGTGGAGATACTTCGACATTATCAGTCTGCACACTGTATTTCTGTACTCTATCATCTCACATGGATACCTCTGGAGCATATTAGTTCGCAACGACCATATAAGACAACATCAAAGTTGATATAACGCACACAACAGGCAGAACAAGAAACTACGACTGTGACTATGTTTACACTGTAACTTCGCATCCTAGCATCTGACATGCCCACAGCAATAGCAGATACGATCGCACTGATTGTATGAGACGACTTCGAAGGACATATAACGAGAACAATAGGCAAGTGAAGATACTTCGACAACATCAGTCTGCACACTGTATTTCTGTAATCTATCAACTCATTCCTTGCTCGCACAAGACTCTCGAAGACTTCTGAGGGTTGCTCGTAAGGGGGCAACCGAATGACGGATAGAACAATTTTAGAACAAATTTTTACAATTTTAGATGGATACTTCAGGAGCATATTAGTTCGCAACAATCATTTGAGACGACATCGAATTGGGAATAACGCACACAACTGGCTGAACAAGAAACTTCGACTTCGACTATGTTTACACTGTAACTTCGCATTCTAGCATCTGACATGTCTACTATTATAGCAGATACGATTGCACTGACCAAATGGGACGACTTCGAAGCACATATAACGAGAACAATGGGCAAGTGAAGATTCTCTGACAACATCAGTCTGCATTCTGTTTATCTGTATTCTAGCATCTCACATGGATACTTCTGGAGCATATCAGTTCGCAACAAACATATGAGACGAAATCAAAGCGTGTAATACGCACACAACAGGCAGAACAAGAAACTTCGACTTCGACTATGTTTACACTGTGACTGTTACACTGTAACTTTGCATTCTAGCCTCTGACATACCTATATTATAGCATTTACGATCGCACTGACTATATAGGATGACCTCGAAGGATATATAACGAGAACGATAGCCAAGTGAAGATACTTCGACAACATCAGTCTGCCCACTGTATCCCTGTATTTTATCATCTCACATATATACCTCTGGAGCATATCAGTTCGCAACGATCATATGAGACGACATCGAAACGGGTAAAACGTACACACCAGGCAGAACAAGCAACGTCGACTTCGACTATGTTTACACTGTAACTTCGCATTCTAGCATCTGACATGTTTACTGTTATAGCAGATACGATCTCACTGACCATATGGGACGACTTCGAAGGACATATAACGAGAACAATAGGCAAGTGAAGATTCTCTGACAACATCAGTCTGCACACTGTTCATCTGTATTCTATCATCTCACATGGATACCTCTGGAGCATATCAGTTCGCAACGATCATATGAGACGACATCAAAACGGATATAACGCACACAACAGGCAGAAAAAGAAACTTTGACTTCGACTATGTTTACACAGTAACTTTGCATTCTAGCATCTGACATGCCTACAGTTATAGCAGATACGATCGCACTGACCATGTAGAACGACTCCAAAGGACATATAACAAGAACAAAAGGCAAGTGAAGATACTTAGACAACATCAGTCTGCAAACTGTATCTCTGTATTCTATCATCTCACATGGATACTTCTAGATCATATCAGTTCGCAACGATCATATAAGACGACATCGAAGTGGGTATAACGCTCACAACAGGCAGAACCAGAAACTTTCACTGTGACTATGTTTACACTATAACTTCGCATCCTAGCATCTGAAATGCCCACAACCATAGCAGATACGATCGCACTGACCATATGAGACGACTCTGAAGGACATATAACGGGAACAATAGGCAAGTGAAGATACTCCGACAACATCAATCTGCACACTGTATCTTATCATCTCACAAGGATACATCTGGAGCATATCAGTTCGCAGCGACCATATGAGACGACATCGAGACGGGTATAAAGCACACAATAGGCAGAACAAGAAACTTTAACATCGACTATGCTCACACTGTAACTTCGCATTCTGGCATCCGACATGCCTACAGCTATAGCAATTACGTTCGCACTGACCATATAAGACGACTTCGAAGGACATATAACGAGAACAATAGGCAACTGAAGATACCTCGACAACATCAGTCTGCACACAGTATTTCTGTGTTCTATCATCTCACATGGATACCTCCGGAGCATTATAGTTCGCAACGATCATATAAGACGAGATCGAAGCGGGTATAACGCAGCCAACAGGCAGAACATGGAACTTCGACTTCGACAATGTTTTCACTTCAACTTTGCATTGTTGCATCTGACATGCCTACAGCTATAGTAGAAACGATCGCACTGACCATATGAGATGATTTCGAAACTTATATGATGAGAACAATAGGCAAGTGGAGATACTTCGACATTATCAGTCTGCACATTGTATTCCTGTATTCTATCATCTCACATGGATACCTGTGGAGCATATTAGTTCGCAACAACCATATGAGACAACATCAAAGTGTGTATAACGCACACAACAGGCAGAACAAGGATCTTCGACTGTGACTATGTTTACACTGTAACTTCGCATCCTAGCATCTGACATACCCACAGCAATAGTAGATACGATCGCACTGACCATATGAGACGACTTCGAAGGACATATAACGAGAACAATAGGCAAGTGAAGATACTTCGACAACATCAGTCTGCACACTGCATCTCTGTATTTTTTCATCCCACATAGATATCTCTGCAGCATATATTTTCGCAACGATCATATAAGACGAGATCGAAAGACATATTACGAGAATAATAGGCGAGTGAAGATACTTTGACAACATCAGTCTGCACACTGTATCCCTGTAACTGTTCATCTCACATATATACCTCTGGAGCATATCAGTTCGCAACGATCATATAAGACGACATCGAAGTGGGTATAACGTTCACAACAGGCAGAACAAGAAACTTCCACTGTGATTATGTTTACACTGTAACTTCGCATCCTAGCATCTGGAATGCCCACAACCATAGCTGATACGATCGCACTGACCATATGAGACAACTCTGAAGGACATATAACGAGAACAATAGGCAAGAGAAGATACTCCGACAACATCAATCTGCACACTGTATTCTATCATCTCACAAGGAAAACTCTGGAGCATATCAGTTCGCAGCGATCATATGAGACGACATCGAGACAGGTATAACGCACACAATAGGCAGAACAAGAAACTTCAACTTTGACGATGTTGTAACGTGAAAATTTACCTTTTTCCTCTAATTTTCAGTTCCTAGGTGAAGTTCATTGTGTATCAGGTTTTTGATGATAGATTTCGGTGTTAACAACTAGAGAGACACTCACACTGTATATAATGTTTTTATTCACGTATAAAAGTACATGGCACTTAAGTATTTACAATATTATTCCTCCATTGGTCCAGAGTGTGAAGTGGTCCTTCACCTGAAAATATCAAAACACTTTAGTATAGAATATTGATGAAGTTGTAGAATACTCACCAGAAATAAGTTGCTTGATTCTTCATCAGTATAGTAGTCTTAGGTTGGAAAGATGTCCTGGTGTTGACACTTCATGGTTTCACCTGGAAATAAATAAGTAGTTAGTGAATGTAAAATAGTTTCAGATGGTAGATTATTTAGGTTTGAAGAATACCCTACCAATTGGCTGGAAATTTCGCTACGTACCTTGAATTATTATGGTCTGAGATGAATTTTGAGAGTATTGATTTCATATTGTTAATCAATGACAATGATTTGTTGATATTATGTAAGTCTATTTTTGACACTGACGTCTCAAAACAGTGACAGTGCTGTCATGTCATGTCACTCACCGTCATACGAGTAATACCTGGACAGTATCATTAAAAGTATGCTGGCTGCGAAATCAGCGGTGTAGGTGGTTCCATTGGTTCGGGCGGAGTAGGATGACGTTGGATCTTCGATCGGAATATGTTTCTATGTGATCCGTGGTCATATGTTTGTTGTTTTATGGATTTTCGTGCCTCGGAGTAGACAGGATAGTCTTGTAAGTGTGTAAGTAGCTATGTCTTTGGAACTGACCAACCCCGGATGAGGATGCACATCACGTGATCAACGTTTCCTGCTGTCTTCAAAATTCAAGTTGCGCAGGAAATTTCAAAGTTCTTTCTGGGTAGAATTTCTAGATGTAAGATTCTAGAAGGCGCAGGAATTGCCCCTTCCTAGCTTGGTGGCGTCGTTTCATCATTTCCTTCGGCCCCATCCTGGTATCATTCAAGATGCAGACCGATCACTATTTGGTAGTCTTTTTGTGTAGTGAGGCCTTTCCTGATCTCAGGGGTGAGTTTCAAACCTAATAGGGATAAAACCCTACTTCATAGTTTTGTATTCTGGTGGCTATAAATATTGGGTATTGCCGCAGATTTGTGGGCCTCGACGGATACCCCGTCGGCTACTTTGGGCAACACCTCGTGGAGTCGTCGTCCATTTTCTGGTACCTCGTTTGATTCAACGCCGGCTAGTCCGATTGAGACTTTTGCTGCTGGGACCCAGAACTTCGACCTCGTCGTCTGGCTGCTGCTGCCTGACTTTTTGTCAGTTCTCGAGCTGCACATGCTGAGACTCCCAAGCTGGACCTGCGAGCCTTCAAGGACATCGCCTGAGGAGTCCCGAATCCGTCCTGGTTGCATGGCCCTGTCACCTGCTCCTGGTCTACATCAGCAGTCTTCTCTGCAGTCGTCCAGGCAGTCCTCGCTGCAGCACCAGGTGCATCATCAAGGTCTGCTAGTTGCAGAATTTCTCCCACGTGGCTGAGGTGCCATACTTATTCCTGCTGCTGTTCCTGCCCTGGCTCTGAGGACATGGTATTTTTGGGCATGGTTTGAGTAAGAGCTACTATTGAAGATTTCTTTCCTGTTTTTTTATGAAGTTACCATTTATCAGCACCAGATGTGTCACATAATTTTTACCAATTTTCTTACCAATTTCTGACCATTTTCTTACCAGTTTACATTTACTAGTTCATGAAATTTATATTTTACCATGCATATGATTACACGAAATGTTCACCCCACTATAGATTTATAAAAGGGAATTCACATAAAATTCATATATAGGTAATTGTGAATCTGATTTTGAATATTTTTTTACTTTTGGAAATACTGAGTGTCATTAATTCTCCATGTAAATGTTAACCTGGGTTTTACAGTAGGTATATATTAGGAATCCTGTTACAGTTTCAATTGATATTAATTAATGTTAATTGATGACCGGGCAAAGTTCATCAGACTAATTTATATAACGTAATGATCCATCAGATGAATTAATCAATGGATTCGAACGGGTGCATAATCATCAGACATACCTATTAACATACCTTTTACAAGAAGAAATGTGCATACAGGGTAATAAAAAAAAATTATACAATTGGTCAGATAGAGAAACATGTTGAAAGGGAAATTATGGAATTCGACAATAAATGCAGACGCTGTATAAGATGGTTTGATAACGAAAAACCGCGAGTTACGTTTCCGCCTGATCAGAGTATGGGTTCATTGTTCCACCAAAAGCGAACGCTCATATTCAGTTCACACGATGTATACTACATATACTCTCAGTACTTCATGGTTCTACGAACCTTGTCAAAAGCAAACGAGACACATCATTCAAACATATTAGACTGGCAACATATGATAGATGACCCCTCTGACTGTTGATTTCGATCAATATACAGGTCGACAATGAGAAAATATACAGAGAAACTCGCTGCAAGAACTGCCTACTTCAGGTATGACCAGCAAACATATATTAGACAAATATGTCGAACAACTCTCGACCAAAACTCGTGAAACTATTTTGTGCTTCACCAAAGGAAGAACTCGTGAAATATATCAAACAATAACATTTATCTGTCAACTACTCTACAAGAAAGATTCTTTATAGATCTATATGGAAAGTCTAAAAATTCTCTAGATATCATCATACTTAGAGGTGGCAATAAAAATGATATTATAGGTATCTGGTGAGCTCCAAATATACTAGACTGATAATGTTAAACATTTTGCATCAAACAACAAAAAAAACATCCTTTCACCGTCCACCTTGGAATATATCGAAAAAATCTTTACTAAAACTCCGTGCTTGGTTCGTGTTGAACAACTCTCTACCAAAACTCGCAATGTTAGGGTTAGAGACACTAAGGGTTAGCAACATGAGGATCATCTTTCAGGTGATCTAATATATCATGAAAGCAAACCCAGGCAGCACTACAAAAAATCTGTCACATAGAAATCTTATAATGAAGGCAAATTTTCATTCGAATCTAGCGATATTCCTTATTAAAATTACCAGTCGCGCGCTCGGATAGATCGTGAAAAGTATACCTGATCAGAACTGTAGAAATCTTGCGTCTTTACGAGGTGTTTTTGTAATAAGTATATACATATATTAAGAACATCAATACATAATAGTCTCATATCAGATATTTTCTAATTCTTTGAATTAACTAGAAATTTCATCCGGAAAATTGAACAAAAACAGGAAAAAATCAAGTTCGCCCCTACAAAACAAATTAAATGTTTGAACTCAGCATCCCCCACACCAAAATTCATGTAGAGGGAACGTCACGATCGTCAAAGCGTAGAACTCCAGGTGTAAAATGGGGCCTCACTCCCAAATATTTGATCCCCTATATTCTTTGGTGTCATTCGATACTATATGTGTCTCGGAGTTTGAAATTTTCACACTTATTTAAGAACCGCCCAGTATATAAAAAATGTGTTATAAAGCATTTAGAGAGGCCTCACCTTTACTGTTTTTCGCCTCAGCAGGTGCGAATGCGATAAAAATCTGAATGATGAATGAAAATACTGAACAAATAAAGAATTAAATACTCGATAGTCAGCGGGAAACCTGATAACAGCTTCCTATCTTCCAAGATCTGAGCTACCACGAGGAAAAATTTAATATACAGGACGATTAAGAACCGGAATCAGATGAAATATTTGAGAGACGTATGACAAAACAACAGAAAATGCATCATAAATTCCAATTGATATTCCTCATAAAAGCTATAGGAGCAGCAAACCCATACCTGCCATTGGAAATAAAGAGTACTCCTAGTGACGAACACGCAAATACATTGATATGCGCAGAATTTCAATGTTTGCGAGATATCAATAAATAATGAGGAGCCGTGAATAACATATATTTTTATGTTATCTCCCATAAAGCTTATATTGGGCCTTCTTAATAACACTGACATTAGAGGCGCGAATAGAATACTCTACTCTCTGTACGACCTCGCTACACATGCTGCTAAATAGATGATACTTGACAGATGCCACGTGACACATGAGGCGTTTTGCAGAGGAGACAGATCACACATGCCTCAAAATGTGACGGAAACATCACAAAAACAGCACAATTAAAATATCGCTTCGATAACATAATATGATGATGGCGCACCATTCTAACCAAATAAAATATGAACAACATAACCAATTATGAATTGTGGTCTCAGACAAAAATATTCGGAGAGACTGATGTACACGGCGAAAAATTATTTTTTCTCTTGCTATCAGCATTCCCAGGCAGTTCAAGTATCCTCATGATATTCAAAATCGTATCTCGGATATCATTTGAAATATTGCCCAACTTCATCAATATAGAATAATCAAAAAGGTAGCATTCTTTTCAAACCGAAATAAAGATTCCCTATGCTAATTATTAATAACAATTATTGTATTCAAACAGTACAGGACACATATAGTTATTTCACGAACACAGCTTCACTAGAACCAGGATTTTTATTCCAGACAAGAAGCAACTCTACAAAATACAGATACAACATGTTTTAGAATACTGTTTCCACATATGGCATTAAGCAGACTCAGATACGTTGATGCTCCTAGATTACGTCCAGAGAGACCTTGGTGGGCGATGCCACACTCACTAAGTCTTGGGAACATCGAAAAATCATAAATGAGTTGTCGACCTATCACGATTCACAGATACTTTCACTTCATTAACAACATTGAAACATCACAGGAAAGTCGGCGCCTTTACAGTTTTCTACAGATACTCCAATGGGAAATGACTTTCAGGAATCTCTGCTATCATTCCATCACTATAGCAATACCTGTCAGACGAATACGGCAAGCAAAGACGACACATTCTTTCGTCATCAATTTCCAAATAATATATCGAACAACTCTTTAGCGGAACTCATGAAATGACTAAACTTACCAAAGGAAGTATTTCCAAGATATCCCAATGTTCAATACCTTATTCCTCTCCTTAGCCTACGCACGATGTTTCACGAACATAATAGACATTTCCATCCGTGACCTGCAAGTGATGAAAAAAATAATCTGACACCTATTATAGTACCAATTATGAATTAACTTCTTGGACATAAATATTCGAACAGGCTATCATGCATTACTGAAAATCAGATATCTCTTGTCAGGTGAAATGTCAACCAATTTCATTGATATAAAATGATCACAAGGTACCTACCATTTTTTTCCACCCGAAATGAAGATACTAATGCGGATTCTGAACAAGAATCGAAATCAGACAGTACACGACACCTAGATCTATCATGAAAGGTGCTAAACAAAAAACTAGGATTTTTATTTCAGGCAACATGCTACTCTACAAAATACAGATACGACCTGTTCCAGAATACGGTTCCACATACGGGTTTTTCCACACTCACTGTTTCTTTAACACCATTGTTACATCACAGAATATTCATCGACCTTTATTCACTTCTTCTACAGATACACGGAAAATAGTTTTCAGAAATTCCTGCTATCATCTCACCGCTAGCAATACCAGTTAGACGCACTTAACAAATTCAGACAACGCATTCTGTTTTCACCAATCATGAATATGTCGAGCAACTCTTCACCAAAACTCATAAAACGACTAAGTTTACCATAGGAATGGTTCCAAGATCTTCAAAAGTTCAAAATTTAATACCTACCTCCTTTTCTAGCATATGCATGATTTTCTTCGAATATAATAGGAATTTGCTTTCGTGTGCTTCAAGAGATAAATAATAATGATAATCTGACGCATATTACAACACCAAACATTCAAACAACGTAATTCAATGATTATGAACTAACTTCTGAGACGAAAATATTCGGAAAGAATCATCTCTCTCTCTCTTATCAAGTGAATCTTTCCCAGTCAGTTTAAATAGCCTATCCTCTTTAAGGTACGCACGATGTTCTTCAAACATTATAAGGATTATTCTTCGTGTGCTCCAAGTGATAAAAATATGAACTTATGACGATGTAGCAGAACATGAAAACATAGATTAATTATGAGGAAACTTGTAATTCAAAAAATATTCTAACAGGCTTTTATAGATTATAGAAAATCGTATCTCAGCTATCGCTCGAAATATCGACCAACTTCATCGATATAAAATAATGATATTGAACCAGATTCTCCACCTAACATATGGAAAAAAGATCAGAATCATGAAAAGAAATTGTCAGAGGAAAAATATTCGAATAGGTTGTTATCATAAATACACTATGGCAAATGGTATCTCGGCTATCATTTGAAATATTGATCAACTTCATCGATATAAAATAATGATAATGAACCAAATTCTCTACCTGACATATGAAAAAAGAGATCTGAATCATGAAAAGAAATTGTCAGAGGAAAAATATTCGAATATAGGATGTTATCATAAATACACTATGGAAAATGGTATCTCGAATATCATTTGAAATAATGCCCAACTTCATCGATATAGAATAATCACAAGGTACCATTCTTTTCAACCGATATAAGAATACCCCATGCTGATTATGAATAACAATTGAATTCAAACAGTGTATGACACATAGTTCCATCAAGAACGCTGCTCCACAAAAACTAGGATTTTTATTTTAGACGGAAAGCTGCTACACAAAATATAGTTCAATACAACCTGTTCAAGAATACTGTTCCTCATATGGATTCAGCACTCACACATATAAATTGATGCTCCTAGATTACATCCAGAGAGACAAGCGCCTGGTGGGCGATGCCACACTCACTAAGTCTTGAGACCATCGAAACATCGCAAATGATTCGGATACCTTTCCTCATTCTACAGATACTTCCACTCCATTAACAACATTGAAAAATCACAAAAAAAGTCGTTTCTCTTCAGATATGTTGAACAACTCTTTAGCGGAACTCATAAAATGACTAAACTTACCAAAGGAAGTATTTTCAAGATACACCAATATTCAAAACCTTATTCCCCCTTCCTAGGCATGCGCGTTTTTTCACGAACATAATAGGCATTTCCATTCGTGAGCTGCAAGTGATGAAAAAATAATCTGACACCTATCATGGTACTAATTATGAAGTATCTTCTTAGACATAAATATTCGAACAGGCTATCATGCATTACAGAAAATCATATATCTTTTGTCAGGTGAAATGTCAACCAATTTCATTGATATTAAATGATCAAAAAGTACCATTTCATCTCAACCGAAATGAAGATACTAATGCTGATCCTGAACAATAATCGAGATTAAACACTATACGACACCTAGATCTATCACAAAAACTAGGATTTTCATTTCAGGCAACATGCTACTCTATAAAATACAGATACGACCTGTTTCAGAATACGGTTCCACATATGGGTTTTTCCACACTCACTGATTCTTTAACAACATTGATACATCACAGAAAAGTCATCGATCTTTATTCACTTCTTCTACAGATACATGGGAAATAATTTTCAGAAATTCCTGCTATCAGCTCACCGCAAGCAATACCAGTTAAGACGCACTTAACAAATTCAGACAACGCACCCTGTTTTCACCAATCATGAATATGTCGAGCAACTCTTCACCAAAACTCATAAAACGACTAAGTTCACCATAGGAATGGTTCCACAATCTTCAAGAGTTCAAAATTCAATACCTTCCTCCTTTTCTAGCATATGCATGATTTTCTTCAATATAATAGGTATTTGCTTTCGTGTGCTTCAAGAGAAAAATAATAATGATAATCTGACGCATATTGCAGCACCAAACATTCAAACAACGTATACCAATAATTATGAATTAACTTCTGAGACGAAAATATTCGGAAAATCATCTCTCTCTTATCAAGTGCAACACTCCCAGTCAGTTTGAATATCCTATCCTCTTCAAAGTACGAACGATGTTCTTCAAACATTATAAGGATTTTCCTTCGTGTGCTCCAAGTGATGAAAAATATAAACTGATGACAATGTACCAGAACATGAAAACATAAATTAATTATGAGGAAACTTGTACAAAAAATATTCAAACAGGCTATTATACATTATAGAAAATCGTATTTCACAGCTATCGCTCGAAATATTGACCAACTTCATCGATATAAAATAATGATAATGAACCAGATTATCCACCTGACATTCGAGAAATAGATCAGGATCATGAAAAGAAATTGTCAGAGGAAAAATATTTGAATAGGTTGTTATCATATACACTATGGAAAATGGTATCTCGGCTATCATTTGAAATATTGCCCAACTTCATCGATATAGATTAATCACCAGGTACCATTCTTTTCAACCGAAATAAGAATACCCTATGCTGATTATGAATAACTATTGAATTCAAACACTATGTGACACATAGTTCCATCAAGGACGCTGCTCCACAAAAATTAGGATTTTCATTTTAGACGAAAAGCTGCCCTACAAAATATAGTTGAATACAACCTATTCAAGAATACTGTTCCTCATATGGGTTCAGCACTCACACTTATACGTTGATGCTCCTAGATTACATCGAGGGAGACAAGCCATGCGCCTAGTGGGCGATGCCACACTCACAAAGTCTTGAGAACAGCGAAACAGCGCAAATGAATCGGAGACCTTTCCTCATTCTACAGATGCTTCCACTCCATTAACAACATTGAAAAATCACAAAG
This sequence comes from Phaedon cochleariae, assembly GCA_918026855.4. NCBI lineage: Eukaryota > Metazoa > Arthropoda > Insecta > Coleoptera > Chrysomelidae > Phaedon > Phaedon cochleariae. The sequence goes on from OU896715.1 coordinate 33,036,548, forward strand.
AAGTCGTTACTCTTCAGATATATTGAACAACTCTTCAGCGAAACTCATAAAACGACTAAGTTAACCAAAGAAAGTAGTTCCAAGATACACCAATATTCAATACTTCATCTCCTCTTGGCAGCCTCCCTAGGCATGCGCGATGTTTCACGAACATAATAGGCATTTTCTTCAGTGCGCTTCAAGTGATGAGAGAATAATAATCTGACACCTATTATAGTGCCGAACATTTGAATAACATATAACAATTATGAATAACCTTCATAGAGAAAAATATTCTAACGGGCTATCATGCATTATGGAAAATCATATATCTCTTGTCAGGTGAAATCTCAACCAATTGGAATCAAACAGTATACAACACCTAGATCCATCACGAAAGTTTCAACATAAAAACTTGGATTTTTATTGCAGACAACATGCTACTCTACAAAATACAGATACGACCTGTTTTGAAATGCCGTCTCCTCCACATATGGGGTTCAGCAACCACATATACGTCAATGCTCTTAGATTCCATCCAGAGAGACAGGTCATCCGCCGAGTGAGTGTTGCCACACTCACTGATCCATTAATAGCATTGAATCATCGCCGGAAATACGGAGACATTTCTCTCTTCTACAGATATATTCTCACAAGAAATAATTCTCAGAAATCGGTGCTATCATTCCATCACTAACAATAGCAGTCAGACGGATTCGACACGCCCTATAACCTCCATAACTAATGCACCAGTTCCTGCAAACACGTTCGCTTTTCGAAATGTTCCTTCCTTGATTATTCAATCTTGATCAACGTTTTGCATTCTCACGATAGATAACTGCAACAGGTGATATGACACAAATTTTCGATATAGGAATTATACAACAACCAATACTCGATATATCTCATCATTTTGCTTCTTCAACACATGTTGCTTCATGCTGTCTAAACTTGTGAATTTTTTCATACAATCATGACAGTTGAAGATTTTTTCTTCATGTTCTTTCCCCAATACACCTATCATTTATCCCCTGTCATTCACCTTGCTACCCCCAGCCATTTACCTTGCTACCCCTTCATTCACCCTCGCCACACCGCCGTGCACGGAATCGTTACAGAAATGTAATTTTATCGTGACATTTGATTCCATACCATGCCAATGTTCCACCAACATCGAATTTTTGTCGTAAAGATATGATACAACTTTTATAAATCCATACCTTCGACTCACATAATATTATTACCACTCTTATTGCAAGAAAAAGAATAGCGGAAGGGCCTTGAGCGAAATTATTTCTCTGGAGGTGGCTATCAATAAATATGAAAACGATTCAACACCGCACAAAAGGTATATATAAGGAAATATAGTACAGGTCCCAGGCCTAGGGTCTTGATTGACTAAAGTCTAAAGTTTAAAAAAAATTCATCAAAAATATGAATGAGACTGATAAACTTCGCCCGGTCATCAATTAACTTCAATTGAAGAAAATGCCTATTATGTTCGTGAAACATCGCGCATGCCTAGGGAGGCTGCCAAGAGGAGATGAAGTATTGAATATTGGTGTATCTTGGAACTACTTTCTTTGGTTAACTTAGTCGTTTTATGAGTTTCGCTGAAGAGTTGTTCAATATATCTGAAGAGTAACGACTTCTTTGTGATTTTTCAATGTTGTTAATGGAGTGGAAGCATCTGTAGAATGAGGAAAGGTCTCCGATTCATTTGCGCTGTTTCGCTGTTCTCAAGACTTTGTGAGTGTGGCATCGCCCACTAGGCGCATGGCTTGTCTCCTTCGATGTAATCTAGGAGCATCAACGTATAAGTGTGAGTGCTGAACCCATATGAGGAACAGTATTCTTGAATAGGTTGTATTCAACTATATTTTGTAGGGCAGCTTTTCGTCTAAAATGAGAATCCTAATTTTTGTGGAGCAGCGTCCTTGATGGAACTATGTGTCACATAGTGTTTGAATTCAATAGTTATTCATAATCAGCATAGGGTATTCTTATTTCGGTTGAAAAGAATGGTACCTGGTGATTAATCTATATCGATGAAGTTGGGCAATATTTCAAATGATAGCCGAGATACCATTTTCCATAGTGTATATGATAACAACCTATTCAAATATTTTTCCTCTGACAATTTCTTTTCATGATCCTGATCTATTTCTCGAATGTCAGGTGGATAATCTGGTTCATTATCATTATTTTATATCGATGAAGTTGGTCAATATTTCGAGCGATAGCTGTGAAATACGATTTTCTATAATGTATAATAGCCTGTTTGAATATTTTTTGTACAAGTTTCCTCATAATTAATTTATGTTTTCATGTTCTGGTACATTGTCATCAGTTTATATTTTTCATCACTTGGAGCACACGAAGGAAAATCCTTATAATGTTTGAAGAACATCGTTCGTACTTTGAAGAGGATAGGATATTCAAACTGACTGGGAGTGTTGCACTTGATAAGAGAGAGATGATTTTCCGAATATTTTCGTCTCAGAAGTTAATTCATAATTATTGGTATACGTTGTTTGAATGTTTGGTGCTGCAATATGCGTCAGATTATCATTATTATTTTTCTCTTGAAGCACACGAAAGCAAATACCTATTATATTGAAGAAAATCATGCATATGCTAGAAAAGGAGGAAGGTATTGAATTTTGAACTCTTGAAGATTGTGGAACCATTCCTATGGTGAACTTAATCGTTTTATGAGTTTTGGTGAAGAGTTGCTCGACATATTCATGATTGGTGAAAACAGGGTGCGTTGTCTGAATTTGTTAAGTGCGTCTTAACTGGTATTGCTTGCGGTGAGCTGATAGCAGGAATTACTGAAAATTATTTCCCATGTATCTGTAGAAGAAGTGAATAAAGATCGATGACTTTTCTGTGATGTATCAATGTTGTTAAAGAATCAGTGAGTGTGGAAAAACCCATATGTGGAACCGTATTCTGAAACAGGTCGTATCTGTATTTTATAGAGTAGCATGTTGCCTGAAATGAAAATCCTAGTTTTTGTGATAGATCTAGGTGTCGTATAGTGTTTAATCTCGATTATTGTTCAGGATCAGCATTAGTATCTTCATTTCGGTTGAGATGAAATGGTACTTTTTGATCATTTAATATCAATGAAATTGGTTGACATTTCACCTGACAAAAGATATATGATTTTCTGTAATGCATGATAGCCTGTTCGAATATTTATGTCTGAGAAGATACTTCATAATTAGTACCATGATAGGTGTCAGATTATTTTTTCATCACTTGCAGCTCACGAATGGAAATGCCTATTATGTTCGTGAAAAATCGCGCATGCCTAGGAAGGGGGAATAAGGTTTTGAATATTGGTGTATCTTGAAAATACTTCCTTTGGTAAGTTTAGTCATTTTATGAGTTCCGCTAAAGAGTTGTTCAACATATCTGAAGAGAAACGACTTTTTTTGTGATTTTTCAATGTTGTTAATGGAGTGGAAGTATCTGTAGAATGAGGAAAGGTATCCGAATCATTTGCGATGTTTCGATGGTCTCAAGACTTAGTGAGTGTGGCATCGCCCACCAGGCGCTTGTCTCTCTGGATGTAATCTAGGAGCATCAATTTATATGTGTGAGTGCTGAATCCATATGAGGAACAGTATTCTTGAACAGGTTGTATTGAACTATATTTTGTGTAGCAGCTTTCCGTCTAAAATAAAAATCCTAGTTTTTGTGGAGCAGCGTTCTTGATGGAACTATGTGTCATACACTGTTTGAATTCAATTGTTATTCATAATCAGCATGGGGTATTCTTATATCGGTTGAAAAGAATGGTACCTTGTGATTATTCTATATCGATGAAGTTGGGCATTATTTCAAATGATATTCGAGATACCATTTTCCATAGTGTATTTATGATAACATCCTATATTCGAATATTTTTCCTCTGACAATTTCTTTTCATGATTCAGATCTCTTTTTTCATATGTCAGGTAGAGAATTTGGTTCATTATCATTATTTTATATCGATGAAGTTGATCAATATTTCAAATGATAGCCGAGATACCATTTGCCATAGTGTATTTATGATAACAACCTATTCGAATATTTTTCCTCTGACAATTTCTTTTCATGATTCTGATCTTTTTTCCATATGTTAGGTGGAGAATCTGGTTCAATATCATTATTTTATATCGATGAAGTTGGTCGATATTTCGAGCGATAGCTGAGATACGATTTTCTATAATCTATAAAAGCCTGTTAGAATATTTTTTGAATTACAAGTTTCCTCATAATTAATCTATGTTTTCATGTTCTGCTACATCGTCATAAGTTCATATTTTTATCACTTGGAGCACACGAAGAATAATCCTTATAATATTTGAAGAACATCGTGCGTACCTTAAAGAGGATAGGCTATTTAAACTGACTGGGAAAGATTCACTTGATAAGAGAGAGAGAGATGATTCTTTCCGAATATTTTCGTCTCAGAAGTTAGTTCATAATCATTGAATTACGTTGTTTGAATGTTTGGTGTTGTAATATGCGTCAGATTATCATTATTATTTATCTCTTGAAGCACACGAAAGCAAATTCCTATTATATTCGAAGAAAATCATGCTTATGCTAGAAAAGGAGGTAGGTATTAAATTTTGAACTTTTGAAGATCTTGGAACCATTCCTATGGTAAACTTAGTCGTTTTATGAGTTTTGGTGAAGAGTTGCTCGACATATTCATGATTGGTGAAAACAGAATGCGTTGTCTGAATTTGTTAAGTGCGTCTAACTGGTATTGCTAGCGGTGAGATGATAGCAGGAATTTCTGAAAACTATTTTCCGTGTATCTGTAGAAGAAGTGAATAAAGGTCGATGAATATTCTGTGATGTAACAATGGTGTTAAAGAAACAGTGAGTGTGGAAAAACCCGTATGTGGAACCGTATTCTGGAACAGGTCGTATCTGTATTTTGTAGAGTAGCATGTTGCCTGAAATAAAAATCCTAGTTTTTTGTTTAGCACCTTTCATGATAGATCTAGGTGTCGTGTACTGTCTGATTTCGATTCTTGTTCAGAATCCGCATTAGTATCTTCATTTCGGGTGGAAAAAAATTGTAGGTACCTTGTGATCATTTTATATCAATGAAATTGGTTGACATTTCACCTGACAAGAGATATCTGATTTTCAGTAATGCATGATAGCCTGTTCGAATATTTATGTCCAAGAAGTTAATTCATAATTGGTACTATAATAGGTGTCAGATTATTTTTTTCATCACTTGCAGGTCACGGATGGAAATGTCTATTATGTTCGTGAAACATCGTGCGTAGGCTAAGGAGAGGAATAAGGTATTGAACATTGGGATATCTTGGAAATACTTCCTTTGGTAAGTTTAGTCATTTCATGAGTTCCGCTAAAGAGTTGTTCGATATATTATTTGGAAATTGATGACGAAAGAATGTGTCGTCTTTGCTTGCCGTATTCGTCTGACAGGTATTGCTATAGTGATGGAATGATAGCAGAGATTCCTGAAAGTCATTTCCCATTGGAGTATCTGTAGAAAACTGTAAAGGCGCCGACTTTCCTGTGATGTTTCAATGTTGTTAATGAAGTGAAAGTATCTGTGAATCGTGATAGGTCGACAACTCATTTATGATTTTTCGATGTTCCCAAGACTTAGTGAGTGTGGCATCGCCCACCAAGGTCTCTCTGGACGTAATCTAGGAGCATCAACGTATCTGAGTCTGCTTAATGCCATATGTGGAAACAGTATTCTAAAACATGTTGTATCTGTATTTTGTAGAGTTGCTTCTTGTCTGGAATAAAAATCCTGGTTCTAGTGAAGCTGTGTTCGTGAAATAACTATATGTGTCCTGTACTGTTTGAATACAATAATTGTTATTAATAATTAGCATAGGGAATCTTTATTTCGGTTTGAAAAGAATGCTACCTTTTTGATTATTCTATATTGATGAAGTTGGGCAATATTTCAAATGATATCCGAGATACGATTTTGAATATCATGAGGATACTTGAACTGCCTGGGAATGCTGATAGCAAGAGAAAAAATAATTTTTCGCCGTGTACATCAGTCCTTCCGAATATTTTTGTCTGAGACCACAATTCATAATTGGTTATGTTGTTCATATTTTATTTGGTTAGAATGGTGCGCCATCATCATATTATGTTATCGAAGCGATATTTTAATTGTGCTGTTTTTGTGATGTTTCCGTCACATTTTGAGGCATGTGTGATCTGTCTCCTCTGCAAAACGCCTCATGTGTCACGTGGCATCTGTCAAGTATCATCTATTTAGCAGCATGTGTAGCGAGGTCGTACAGAGAGTAGAGTATTCTATTCGCGCCTCTAATGTCAGTGTTATTAAGAAGGCCCAATATAAGCTTTATGGGAGATAACATAAAAATATATGTTATTCACGGCTCCTCATTATTTATTGATATCTCGCAAACATTGAAATTCTGCGCATATCAATGTATTTGCGTGTTCGTCACTAGGAGTACTCTTTATTTCCAATGGCAGGTATGGGTTTGCTGCTCCTATAGCTTTTATGAGGAATATCAATTGGAATTTATGATGCATTTTCTGTTGTTTTGTCATACGTCTCTCAAATATTTCATCTGATTCCGGTTCTTAATCGTCCTGTATATTAAATTTTTCCTCGTGGTAGCTCAGATCTTGGAAGATAGGAAGCTGTTATCAGGTTTCCCGCTGACTATCGAGTATTTAATTCTTTATTTGTTCAGTATTTTCATTCATCATTCAGATTTTTATCGCATTCACACCTGCTGAGGCGAAAAACAGTAAAGGTGAGGCCTCTCTAAATGCTTTATAACACATTTTTTATATACTGGGCGGTTCTTAAATAAGTGTGAAAATTTCAAACTCCGAGACACATATAGTATCGAATGACACCAAAGAATATAGGGGATCAAATATTTGGGAGTGAGGCCCCATTTTACACCTGGAGTTCTACGCTTTGACGATCGTGACGTTCCCTCTACATGAATTTTGGTGTGGGGGATGCTGAGTTCAAACATTTAATTTGTTTTGTAGGGGCGAACTTGATTTTTTCCTGTTTTTGTTCAATTTTCCGGATGAAATTTCTAGTTAATTCAAAGAATTAGAAAATATCTGATATGAGACTATTATGTATTGATGTTCTTAATATATGTATATACTTATTACAAAAACACCTCGTAAAGACGCAAGATTTCTACAGTTCTGATCAGGTATACTTTTCACGATCTATCCGAGCGCGCGACTGGTAATTTTAATAAGGAATATCGCTAGATTCGAATGAAAATTTGCCTTCATTATAAGATTTCTATGTGACAGATTTTTTGTAGTGCTGCCTGGGTTTGCTTTCATGATATATTAGATCACCTGAAAGATGATCCTCATGTTGCTAACCCTTAGTGTCTCTAACCCTAACATTGCGAGTTTTGGTAGAGAGTTGTTCAACACGAACCAAGCACGGAGTTTTAGTAAAGATTTTTTCGATATATTCCAAGGTGGACGGTGAAAGGATGTTTTTTTTTGTTGTTTGATGCAAAATGTTTAACATTATCAGTCTAGTATATTTGGAGCTCACCAGATACCTATAATATCATTTTTATTGCCACCTCTAAGTATGATGATATCTAGAGAATTTTTAGACTTTCCATATAGATCTATAAAGAATCTTTCTTGTAGAGTAGTTGACAGATAAATGTTATTGTTTGATATATTTCACGAGTTCTTCCTTTGGTGAAGCACAAAATAGTTTCACGAGTTTTGGTCGAGAGTTGTTCGACATATTTGTCTAATATATGTTTGCTGGTCATACCTGAAGTAGGCAGTTCTTGCAGCGAGTTTCTCTGTATATTTTCTCATTGTCGACCTGTATATTGATCGAAATCAACAGTCAGAGGGGTCATCTATCATATGTTGCCAGTCTAATATGTTTGAATGATGTGTCTCGTTTGCTTTTGACGAGGTTCGTAGAACCATGAAGTACTGAGAGTATATGTAGTATACATCGTGTGAACTGAATATGAGCGTTCGCTTTTGGTGGAACAATGAACCCATACTCTGATCAGGCGGAAACGTAACTCGCGGTTTTTCGTTATCAAACCATCTTATACAGCGTCTGCATTTATTGTCGAATTCCATAATTTCCCTTTCAACATGTTTCTCTATCTGACCAATTGTATAATTTTTTTTTATTACCCTGTATGCACATTTCTTCTTGTAAAAGGTATGTTAATAGGTATGTCTGATGATTATGCACCCGTTCGAATCCATTGATTAATTCATCTGATGGATCATTACGTTATATAAATTAGTCTGATGAACTTTGCCCGGTCATCAATTAACATTAATTAATATCAATTGAAACTGTAACAGGATTCCTAATATATACCTACTTTTTACAAAATATCTCATTAAACCACCATTGAGTTCACACAGTGTTTGAATTATTTTCTCTTTCAGGAAAGTAGTTGAATTTAATATCAAATATCTTTTCTTGGTTTTTTATTCTGATACAAACTGAGTGGCGCCCCTTTGGTACCTCAACAAAGTCCGAATCCATGATCATCGCTCGCCAGACGAAAAGCTGCCTGTGCCTTGCTAATCTAACTTTTTGACATTCATATTTTTTGTACCATCTAAGAAAAATTGTCTAAAGTAGGTTACAAGAATTAAACGCCTTAAACGTGGGGCCCGAGTGACTCTGTTGAGCTGAATATTTTTCTTATTTTTTTGAAAACACTTTGTGAACTCAATATTTTGTCCTTGAAGTTTTAAATCTGGTAAAATAGGTATATGATAACTTCACATTTTGATATATTATGATCATTTTTTTGATGAATAGTTTCTTACTCAAAAATTTCAATAAGCCATGTACAGGGTGAACTAGGAAGTTTTTTGCAAATTTTTTGGTTACGTGAATTTGTTTTTTGGAATTTTTGGTGGTCCATTTAGTTAGTGGAAATTAGTTTCGATCTGAATTCTTCATAATTGAATTCATTCAGTTTATTCTGTGACAGCTGTTCAACGTAGGCAACAGTTAGTCAATTTTTGATATTTTGAGAATTTTGAACATTTGCATTCAGGGTGAGTAACCGTGCAAGATTTCATTTCAGTATGGTGCATAATTTCTGACATAATCGGAATTTCAGTTTAATTTCTGCATAAGCATTAGACAATTGTTCATACAGGGTGGACAACTTATCATGTCTAATTTATTTTTGATTTTGAGTATTTTTGAATAAAGATTCAAACCTTGAATTCGATAGCATTATATACAGGGTGACTGGCTTAATCAGTTGATAATTTTTGAAATATTTTCTGAACTTGATTTTATCTTGAAATAATTTCTGAACTTGAAGATATCCCACATACAAGGTGAGTACCGTATAAAGGTAATATTTTTTTCCCTGAGGATTTCTGGCATGCTTCCAGTCCTCATTTAATTGATTTTTGCGTATCACTTATAAATAATTTTTTTGGAAATTCGAATAAATTCTTTCAAAATGGAAATGTTTAAAGCTAAGCATTTGTTGATCAATGAGCTGAACTACGAACTGAGAATTCGAGGAATTATTACTGATAGGGACATGAATGATAAGAGAAAAATTCTTGCTAAAGCTATGTCAAAGCATAATCCTACTCAAGTTGCCTTAGTTGACCCGAACTACTTGTTTCAAACGGAAGCTGTGGAAATTCAAGCATCGCTGGATAGCATTAGGAGTTTAATTAATGATTTCGAAGGTTCAACTAGTGATTCGGTTTATCAAAGGTTACGTTCTCGCCTGATTCATGTTAGCTCTAGAATTCAAAGAATAGATGTCACTACTGGTGTTAGAGAGCAGATAAATTTCAAACAAGAATCTTATGCCACGTGTATTTTGTTAGAATCAGAACTTGAAGATCGTGTTGTGACTGATAAAGCTCCCCAGTGTCCTATGGTAGACCTATCTCAATCATTCATGAATACTATTGGTCAAGCTCAAGTTTCATCCCCATCATTCAGTAAACCAGTTTCTTTGTATAAATGGGACGTCAAATTTGACGGTACTAAGAAAACTTATAGTGTGAAATCTTTTTTAGAAAGAGTTCATGAACTAGCAGAGGCTAGACATGTCTCTAAGGAACAATTGTTTGAATCAGCTGTAGACCTATTTTCCGGTAAAGCCCTTTTATGGCTAAGACATGTGAAAGATTCAGGAAATGTCAAAGATTGGAATTCTTTAACTGCTAGATTAGAACAAGATTTTCTCAGTAAGGATCATGATGAAGAGCTATGGGAGTTGATTAAACATAGGAAACAAAATGATGATGAATCCATTGTAATTTTTGTCGCGGTAATGGAACAACTTTTCAACCGTCTCAGTTCACCACCTGCAGTTGTTACCAGGATTAAATGGATTAGGAAAAACTTGAAAAGTGAATATGTTGACCGATTAGCTCTTAATTGTTATGGTTCTGTTGATGAATTGATAAGAGATGTAAAAATTTTAGAAGAAGTTTTTCGAGAAAGTAAAGATAAATCTTTGAGAAAATCCCATATTAGTACCCTTGAATATGAACTCGCAGTAAATGATGAGGCTGTAGCTGGTAGCAGTAGTAGTAGTACGACCAACCCCTCAAATAGGAATCAAAATTTTAGAGCAAGAAATTTCAGGAATTCAAATAGACAAAAATTCAGTCGTCCAAATAATAATAATAGAGTTTCTCATGTAGAGAGTCAAGGTCAGAGATCTGAAGTTAGAGCTGTCAGCAATTTAGAACAGAATGTTAGAAGAATTGTGACTTGTTGGAATTGTAAATTAGCCAACCACACTTTTAGGAATTGCACTATGAAGCGTAGCATTTTTTGTCATGGTTGTGGTGAGCCAGGTAAGATGAAGAGCAATTGTGAAAAGTGCTCGGGAAACGTGTCAGGGAGGTAGAATATTTTTCTACAGGCCACCATTCACCTCCTATTAGTAAGGCCAATTTTTCTAAACAATATCCTTCTTCAGAACAATCTGAGATTATTAAAATTTGTAAAAATTATTTGTCTAAATTGAAGTTTGAAATTTCTACTGCTTCTGTTTTTGTTCAGAGAGAACTTGATAACAGGCCTTTTATATCAGTAAATTTGTTTAATAGAGAAATTATTGCTCTTTTGGATTCAGGTGCTAGTAATTCCATAGTTGGTAGTAAAGGAATTGATATAATTGATTCATTTGATTTAAAAGTTAATAAAACAGTTCGTTTTGTATGCACTGCTGATGGTGTCAAACAAACAGTCATAGGTTCAGTAGATCTGCCGATTTGTATAGAGAATAAATGTAAGATAATTCCATTTTTGATAGTACCATCTTTGAATTACAGTTTCATCCTAGGTAGTGATTTTTGCAAAGAATTTGAATTGAAAATCGATTTTAAAGAGAATAGTTGGGAAATAAGTTCAGAGTCAAATATTAATGTCAGCTGTGTTTCAGCATTGAATTCATCTGATGAACATCTTGAATGTCATATTTCTCCCCTGCATAGCTTACCAGAAGATGAGTTGGCCATTGCTTATAATGTAATTTCTTTATTCCGTGACCTTGGTAAAAATAAGGCATTAGTTAGGACTGATAAGATGGTTTACCATATTGACACTGGTGACGCACCACCAGTTAAACAACGCCAATACGTCATGTCTCCATATATGCAGGGTCATTTGAATAAAGAGCTTGATAAAATGATTTCGTTAGGAGTGGTTAAACCTTCGAAAAGCAGTTGGTCCTCACCCGTACTACTTGTCAAAAAATCTGATGGTAATTTTAGATTCTGCTTTGATGGTCGAAAATTGAATTCTTTAACGAAAAAAGACAGCTATCCATTGCCAGTAGTAGACCGTATTTTGTCTATGCTAGGCCATTCAAGATTTATGTCGTCAGTTGATTTGCGCAGCGCTTTCTGGCAAATACCTTTAGATGAGAGTTCTAAAGAGAAAACAGCTTTTTCTGTCCCTTCACGTGGGTTGTTTCAATTTGAAGTAATGCCGTTTGGTTTAGCTAACGCAGCACAATTTCAGCAACGTTTGATGGATGCAATTTTTGGACCAGAATTAGAACCAAATATTTTTGTATACTTGGATGATTTGATAATAGTTAGTTCAACTTTTGACGAACATATCAAATTGCTTAACGAAGTAGCTAAACGTCTCAAGGACGCGAAGCTAACTGTAAATTTTGAAAAATGTGAATTCTTTAGGGAATCATTAAAGTATTTGGGTTTCATCATTGATAAGTTTGGGCTGAGAACTGACCCTAATAAAGTCAAGGCGATGGTTGAATTCCCACAGCCAAGGAATACAACTGAAATTAAGCGTTTTACGGGTATGTGCAGTTGGTACAGAAGGTTTATTCCTCATTTTTCTACTCTTATGGCACCAATAAATGATTTACTTAAAGATAAGAAGAAAGGTCAAAAAATAAGCTGGTCAGATAAGGCAAATAAAGCATTCAAAGATATAAAACAAGCATTAGTATCAGCTCCGATTTTGTCAAGTCCAGATTTTTCGTTAGATTTTACTATACAGTGTGATGCATCAGACTCAGGATTAGGTTGCGTTTTAACTCAGGTACAGGAAAACCAAGAAAGAGTAATAGCCTTTGCTTCTCGCAGTCTTTCAAGAAATGAGCGTAACTATACAGTTACTGAAAAAGAGTGCTTAGCCTGTATTTTTGCTTGCGAAAAATTTAGGGGATATATCGAGGGAGTTCACTTTACATTAATTACGGACCATGCTTCACTTGAATGGATGTTCAAGATCAAAGAACCCATTGGTAGAATAGCCCGATGGAGTGTTAGGTTGAGCCAATTTGATTTTACTATTGAACACAGGAAAGGAAAATTTAATGTTGTTCCAGATGCCTTATCTAGGAGTCCAGTAGAGTCAGCTGTACAGGAAACTGAGATTTGTGCGGTGGAGGAAAATGAATGTATAAACCTCAATATAAATTTGGATAATCTAGATTCATTTTATCAGAATTTACGTAGTAAAATTGTGAGGAACCCTGAGAGTTACCCTCAGTGGTCAGTTAAAAGTAATTTTGTATATAAACTTGTACCTTCTAAATGTCCTGTAAGTACCAATATTTCTGATTGGAAGTTATTAGTCCCGAAATGTCAACGTACTGAAGTCATTAAGTTATGTCACGATATTCCTACTGCATCACACATGGGTTATCACAAAACTTTTTCTCGAATTGCTCTAACTTATTATTGGCCAAAAATGAGGCACGATATTTTTCGATACATCAAGTCATGTAAAGTTTGCTCAGCACAGAAGTCTACTAACTATGCTAAATTTGGGTTAATGGGGGCAGAGAAAAAAGTTAGATTCCCTTGGCAAGTGATAGCACTTGACCTTATGGGCCCTTTACCACGTACTTCAAGTGGGTATCAATATATTTTGGTTGTAAGTGATTGGCTTACCAAGTACCCAGTTTTATGTCCTCTCAGGAAAGCTACTTCTGTTAGCATCAACAAGTTTTTGGAAAACGAAATTTTTTTGGTCTATGGTGTTCCACAGCATATTATCTGCGATAATGGCAGGCAGTTGATCAGTAAGTCAATGAAAGAACTTGTTAAGAGCTATGACTCGAATATTTTTTATACTGCCTACTATCATCCGCAAGCTAACTATGTTGAAAGAACAAATAGAATCATCTGCACAGCTATTCGCAGTTATATTGATAAGAATCATAAGTTATGGGATAAGGAATTAGCAAAAATAGGGTATGCTTTAAGAACTAGTATTCACGAAGTGACAGGGTACAGCCCGGCTTTCTTAAATTTTGGTAGAGAAGTACCAGGTAGTGGTCAATATTATGGGAAGGGTGATGTTAATATAGACTTAGTAAATCGCGATCATTGGATACAGAATTTTGGTAAAATTTCAGAAATTTATGAAGATGTTCAGAGAAAGATTCATGCTGCACATCAGAAAAATGCTAAATATTATAACTTACGTAGACGCGATAAGGAATTTTTTGTTGGTGATAAGGTTTGGAAAAAGAACTATGTTCTGTCTAATGCAAGCAATAATTTTGCGCAGAAACTGGCACCGCGATTTGTACTTTGCACAGTTGCAAAGAAAAAATCAAAATTAGTTTATGTCCTAAAGAATGAAGATGGCTCTAATGCCGGAGTTTGGCATATTCAAGACTTAAAACCCTACCATGGATCTATGTCCGATCTTTCTGTCGAAGAAGGAGCGGGATCTGAAGCATCAGATGAGTAGTTTTTTCAGTCAGTCACATAGCTTGAAGCATCTTTGAAGTGTAACATTTGTAAATAGTCAGTATTCAGTAAGGTTAGAAATGAGTTAGTTAACGGCTAAGATTATATTTTAAGGTAGAATAGGGCGCGCCTAGCTTTAGTGAAAAAAAAAAAAAAAATGAATTCACTTCTGAAACGGTTTAAAAACTCAGTTTCTCATGTCTGGAGTAATTTCCAACGAAAAATTTTTCTTTCTAAAATTTTTCTTTCTTTTTGTGGGGGGGTGAGTGTAACGTGGAAATTTACCTTTTTCCTCTAATTTTCAGTTCCTAGGTAAAGTTCATTGTGTATCAGGTTTTTGATGATAGATTTCGGTGTTAACAACTAGAGAGACACTCACACTGTATATAATGTTTTTATTCACGTATAAAAGTACATGGCACTCAAGTATTCACAATATTATTCCTCCATTGGTCCAGAGTGTGAAGTGGTCCTTCACCTGAAAATATCAAAACACTTTAGTATAGAATATTGATGAAGTTGTAGAATACTCACCAGAAATAAGTTGCTTGATTCTTCATCAGTATAGTAGTCTTAGGTTGGAAAGATGTCCTGGTGTTGACACTTCATGGTTTCACCTGGAAATAAATAAGTAGTTAGTGAATGTAAAATAGTTTCAGATGGTAGATTATTTAGGTTTGAAGAATACCCTACCAATTGGCTGGAAATTTCGCTACGTACCTTGAATTATTATGGTCTGAGATGAATTTTGAGAGTATTGATTTCATATTGTTAATCAATAACAATGATTTGTTGATATTATGTAAGTCTATTTTTGACACTGACGTCTCAAAACAGTGACAGTGCTGTCATATCATTAAAAGTATGCTGGCTGCGAAATCAGCGGTGTAGGTGGTTCCATTGGTTCGGGCGGAGTAGGATGACGTTGGATCTTCGATCGGAATATGTTTCTATGTGATCCGTGGTCATATGTTTGTTGTTTTATGGATTTTCGTGCCTCGGAGTAGACAGGATAGTCTTGTAAGTGTGTAAGTAGCTATGTCTGTGGAACTGACCAACCCCGGATGAGGATGCACATCACGTGATCAACGTTTCCTGCTGTCTTCAAAATTCAAGTTGCGCAGGAAATTTCAAAGTTCTTTCTGGGTAGAATTTCTAGATGTAAGATTCTAGAAGGCGCAGGAATTGCCCCTTCCTAGCTTGGTGGCGTCGTTTCATCATTTCCTTCGGCCCCATCCTGGTATCATTCAAGATGCAGACCGATCACTATTTGGTAGTCTTTTTGTGTAGTGAGGCCTTTCCTGATCTCAGGGGTGAGTTTCAAACCTAATAGGGATAAAACCCTACTTCATAGTTTTGTATTCTGGTGGCTATAAATATTGGGTATTGCCGCAGATTTGTGGGCCTCGACGGATACCTTGTCGGCTACTTTGGGCAACACCTCGTGGAGTCGTCGTCCATTTTCTGGTACCTCGTTTGATTCAACGCCGGCTAGTCCGATTGAGACTTTTGCTGCTGGGACCCGGAACTTCGACCTCGTCGTCTGGCTGCTGCTGCCTGACTTTTTGTCAGTTCTCGAGCTGCACATGCTGAAACTCCCAAGTTGGACCTGCGAGCCTTCAAGGACATCGCCTGAGGAGTCCCGAATCCGTCCTGGTTGCATGGCCCTGTCACCTGCTCCTGGTCTACATCAGCAGTCTTCTCTGCAGTCGTCCAGGCAGTCCTCGCTGCAGCACCAGGTGCATCATCAAGGTCTGCTAGTTGCAGAATTTCTCCCACGTGGCTGAGGTGCCATACTTATTCCTGCTGCTGTTCCTGCCCTGGCTCTGAGGACATGGTATTTTTGGGCATGGTTTGAGTAAGAGCTACTATTGAAGATTTCTTTCCTGTTTTTTTATGAAGTTACCATTTATCAGCACCAGATGTGTCACATAATTTTTACCAATTTTCTTACCAATTTCTGACCATTTTCTTATCAGTTTACATTTACTAGTTCATGAAATTTATATTTTACCATGCATATGATTACACGAAATGTTCACCCCAATATAGATCTATAAAAGGGAATTCACATAAAATTCATATATAGGTAATTGTGAATCTGATTTTGAATATTTTTTTACTTTTGGAAATACTGAGTGTCATTAATTCTCCATGTAAATGTTAACCTGGGTTTCACAAAATATCTCATTAAACCACCATTGAGTTCACACAGTGTTTGAATTATTTTCTCTTTCAGGAAAGTAGTTGAATTTAATATCAAATATCTTTTCTTGGTTTTTTATTCTGATACAAACTAAGTGGCGCCCCTTTGGTACCTCAACAAAGTCCGAATCCATGATCATCGCTCGCCAGACGAAAAGCTGCCTGTGCCTTGCTAATCTAACTTTTTGACATTCATATTTTTTGTACCATCTAAGAAAAATTGTCTAAAGTAGGTTACAATGTTCACACTGTAACTTCGCATTCTCGCATCCGACATGCCTACAGCTATAGCAAATACGTTCGCACTGACCATATAAGACGACTTCGAAGGACATATAACGGGAACAATAAACAACTGAAGATACCTCGACAACATCAGTCTGCACACTGTATTTCTGTATTTTATCATCTCACATGGATACCTCCGGGGTATTTTAGTTCGCAACGATCATATAAGACGAGATCGAAGCGGGTATAACGCACACAACAGGCAGAACAAGGAACTTCGACTGTGACTATGTTCACACTGTAACTTCGCATCCCAGCATCTGACATGCCCACAGCAATAGCAGATACGATCGCACTGACCATACGAGACGACTTCGAAGGACATATAACGAGAACAATAGGAAGGTGAAGATACTTCGACAACATCAGTTTGCACACTGTATCTCTGTATTCTATCTACTCAGATGAATTCTTCTGGAGTATATTAGTTCGCAACGATCATATGAGATGACATCGAAACAGGTATAACGCACACAACAGGCAGAACAAGAAACTAGCATCCGACATGCCTACAGTTATAGCAGATACGATCATACTGACCATATAGAACGACTCCGAAGGACATATAACAAGAACAAAAGGCAAGTGAAGATACTTAGACAACATCAGTCTGCACACTGTATCTCTGTATTCTATCATCTCACATGGATACTTCTAGAGCATATCGGTTCGCAACGATCATATAAGACGACATCGAAGTGGGTATAACGCTCACAACAGGCAGAACCAGAAACTTCCACTGTGACTATGTTTACACTATAACTTCGCATCCTAGCATCTGAAATGCAAACAACCATAGCAGATACGATCGACCCTGACCATATGAGACGACTCTGAAGGACATATAACGAGAACAATAGGCAAGTGAAGATACTCCGACAACATCAATCTGCACACTGTATTTTATCATCTCACAAGGATACATCTGGAGCATATCAGTTCGCAGCGACCATATGAGACGACATCGAGACGTGTATAACGCACACAATAGGCAGAACAAGAAACTTCAGCATCGACTATGTTCACACTGTAACTTCGCATTCTCGCATCCGACATGCCTACAGCTATAGCAAATACGTTCGCACTGACCATATAAGACGACTTCGAAGGACATATAACGAGAACAATAGGCTACTGAAGATACCTCGACAACATCAGTCTGCACACTGTATTTCTGTATTCTATCCTCTCACATGGATACCACCAGAGCATTATAGTTCGCAACGATCATATAAGACGAGATCGAAGCGGGTATAATGCACACAACAGGCAGAACAAGGAACTTCGACTTCGACAATGTTTTCACTTCAACTTTGCATTGTTGCATCTGACATGCCTACAGCTATAGTAGAAACGATCGCACTGACCATATGAGATAATTTCGAAACACATAAGTAGTAAAGATTGGCCGGTTCTGGCGCTCCGCCCTAGGTCACCGTCCTCCGACCTTGGGCGGAGTGACCTTGGGCGGGAGTGACCTTGGGCGGGGGTGACCTTGGACGGGAGTGACCTTGAACGGGTCTGACCTTGGGCGGGAGTAACCTCGTATAGTGAAGTGTCGACAGCGCGCCCTTGAACGCGGAGGTGACCTTGAGGGCGAGACAAAGTGACCTTGAAGGAAGGTTGTACGAGTAACCTTCGCATATGTAACCTTGAGAACGAGTGACCTTGAGTTGTAGAGAGAGAGAGAGAGAGAGACCTCGACCTTGGAGAGGGGGGTGAAAGCGTGTGCGACCTTGAAAGTGGGAGTAGGCTGGTCGAGGTCGTTTTGGTAGAAATGGGGTGCTGTGTTACGTCATGACTCCCTCCTATATAAACCCAATAGTTGTGTCTATGAGAGCACAGTTCTCTCTCAATACTATCATCAAACATCGAGTTGAATAGTTCTTTGTGAGTGATAAATCATCTAAACAAAATGTTAGTTTGCAGTGTGTGCGCTAAACCTTTCACACGTAGTGACAATCTACGACGTCATCAAAGGGTTGCATGTGTGGGAAATTTCAACCCATCTATTGCAAAGAAGCCTCGACTGGAAGATGGCACTCAGCAAGCAGCAACTTCTGCAAATGTGCAGACATGTACTGTTTGCAATAAGACCATTCCAACCGATAAAATGGGTGCGCATAAAAGGACATTGGAGCATCGGACAAACGCTTGCGTCAATTATAGGGACGGAGTATATGTGATTGAAAATGCGTTCAAATGCCGCATTGTGAGCTATCGATTGGAATGCAGAACTGATGTATTGGATTACAATACGTTTTTTAATGAGAATAAGGCAACCATTATATCTTTATTGGATAATATAATCTCGATTCACCACTCCATCAAGGTGAATATGGAAGTGTTTGGAAGATACATTTTACAATCCCAAGATCTTCATGACATCAAATCCTTCATGACCCCAAATCACATCATGGATTCATCGCTGGATTTGGAGGCCGTGGTTGACACATTCAAGGACATCTTATT
Source organism: Phaedon cochleariae (assembly GCA_918026855.4). NCBI lineage: Eukaryota > Metazoa > Arthropoda > Insecta > Coleoptera > Chrysomelidae > Phaedon > Phaedon cochleariae. The sequence continues at coordinate 33,055,751 of OU896715.1, forward strand.
GAATCAAACGACTGAATTCGAGGAGCGTGATTCTGGTGAGTTGGTATGATTTTTGAAATATTTCTGATTATTAACAGATGTTACTATTGTTATAGGTTGGGCTTCAGAAAAAATCATGTTCCTGGAAATCAATATCAACAAGTACAGCCCTCTGCGTGGATGCTCTTACATGAAGCTACCAAGCTTCATAGAGAATAAAAAGGCCGTTGTAAACATAGTGAATCAGGACGAGTGCTGTTTCGCTTGGGCTGTGACGTCTGCACTGTATCCGGCAAGAGCTAATGTTTGCGAAACCTCTTCATATCCACAATATTCTACAGTTCTGAATTTGGTGGGTATAGAGTTCCCTGTTAAAGTGAGTAGCATTCCAAAATTCGAAATTCTCAATGATTGTTCCATCAACGTTTACGGGTTAGAGAGTGTATATGAAGATCATCAAGTGAAATATCATGTAGTCGGCCCACTGTATTACTCCAAGAAAAGAATGAGTAAACATGTGAATTTACTTTTGACCACAGATGATGAAACTGGAAATAGCCACTATTGCTGGATAAAAAATTTATCAAGGCTGGTATCTAGCCAGATATCTGCCGAAGCGCATAAGAAATTTTTTTGCGACGGTTGTTTGATATATTTCTCAGATGAAACAAAGTTGTTACGCCATCAGCTGAATGACTGTAATCATACATATACTACAACTCCGTCCACAGAGATCAAAGTCGATAAATTTGGAAATTCAGTACCTGAAAACATTTTGAATTTCGAGAAATTTGAGAAACAGATGAAAGTACCATTCGTTATTTATGCAGATTTCGAATCAGTTCTGAAACCGATACATACTAGTCAGCCAGATCCGAATAAACCCTTTACTAATAGAACATTCGCACATGAACCTTATTCATTTGCATACCTTATCAAATGCTCTTTCGATAATTCTATCACGAAATATGTTACATTCCGTGGAAAAGATGCTGCGAAAAAATACGTATCCAATTTAGTCAATGACTGCAAAATAATATACAACTTGTTTCTGAAACGTGTAGTTCCTATGGAAAAATTAACTCCGGCAGAAGAAGTTGAATTCGCTAATGCCACGGAGTGCGGTATTTGCGATAAAGCTTTCATATATGGCGACGTCAAAGTGAGAGACCACTGCCATCTAACGGGAAAAAAAAGATTCGGTGCCGCACATTCAATATGTAATTTGAACTTTAAAATTCCAAATTTCATCCCCATATTTTTTCATAATATGAGTGGCTACGATAGCCACCTTTTCATCAAGCAATTATTCGATAGAGAAGAGAGAGTTGATTGTATCGCGCAAACTAAGGAAAAATATATTTCATTTACCAAACATATTTTAGTAGACGAATATTTGGGAAAAAACGGTGTGAATCAGAATGTCTTCTTGAAACTGCGATTCTTGGATAGCTACAAATTCCTTGCCCAACCCCTGCAATCCTTGGCCGAAAATTTGAATGAATCTCAATTTGTAGAAACTGCTAGATATTTTCGCGACCCTGAAGAATTCAAATACATGACGCAGAAGGGAGTTTCTCCATATAGTTTCATAACGTCTATGGATAAATTGGATAATGAAGATCTGCCTTCAAAAAGTGATTTTTTCGATAATTTATCTAATACACATATTTCGGACGAGGATTATCGAAGAGCTGAGCATGTTTGGAATTTATTCCAATGTAAATCACTCGGTGATTACTCCGACCTTTATTTAAAATCAGATGTTTTATTATTATGTGATGTTTTCGAGAACTTCCGGAATGTTTGTTTGAAAACGTACAAGTTAGATCCGTGCCAATACTTCACTGCACCCGGTTTATCGTGGGATGCTATGTTGAGGTACACAAAAATCGAATTGGAATTGTTAACCGACATCGATATGATTCATTTTTTCAAAAAAGGTATAAGAGGCGGGATTAGTCAATGTAGTCTGAGGAGTCATGTTGCGAATAATAAGTTCATCCCAAACTTCAATCCAAATGAACCATCAACATTTATCATGTATTTAGATGCAACTAACTTGTACGGTCATAGTATGTCACAGCCGCTACCAACATCCGATTTTAGGTGGTTGACCAACCAAGAAATTTTAGAGTTAGATGTCATGAGCGTTGAAAACGATAGCCCGTATGGGTATGTCCTTGAAGTTGATGTGTACTATCCTGGAGAATTACATGATGCACACTCAGATCTACCCTTCCTCGTGGAATCCATTGCTCCACCCGGATCGAAATCTAAGCTGAAAAAACTGATTCCTAATTTGTCGAATGAAATTAAATATATTGTTCATTACAGAAATCTCAAACAGGCTATGGAAAACGGTTTGACCTTGATAAAAACCCATATAGTTCTCAAATTTAAGCAATTCCCGTTGTTAAAAAAGTATGTTGACCTCAATACAGAAATGCGTAATAAGAGTACAAATAAAGCTGATAAAAGTTTATACAAGAATATGGTCAACTCAGTTTATGGCAAAACCATGGAGAATGTTGATAAAAGAAGCGATATCAAACTTGTGACTCATTGGGAAAGTATCACAAAGAGGAAGGGTGCTAATGCATTGATAGCACTCCCCAATTATAAAACCTGTAAAGTATTCCATGAAAATTTCGTAGCAATCCATATGGGAAAAGTTAAAGTGCATTATGATAAACCGCTGTATTTAGGTTTCAGCATATTAGATGTGTCAAAAGTCGTTATATATAACTTTCTGTATGAATGCATTAAGAAACATTTCTCTGGTAAATCGTGGCTATTGTATACTGATACGGATTCTTTGATATTGAAAATAGAAACAGAAAACTTTTATAATTTCATGAAGGAGAATATAAGGTATTTCGACACATCTAATTACCCCGTAGATAACAAATTCAATATTCCAATAACGAAATCAGTAGTGGGAAATATGAAGGACGAATTTCCAAATGATCCTATTGTGAGCTTCTATGGGACGGGTGCCAAAGCGTATTACGTTCAATCTTCGAATTCCGAATTGAAAAATGCGAAGGGTGTTTCAAGGCCAGTTGTAAGAAGTGAATTATCGATGGATGATTATAAGAAAATCGTAGAAAATGGTGGCTTGATATTCAGAAAAATGAATACTTTTCGTAGCGATCGGCACGATATTTATACTGAAATGAAAAACAAAGTCGCCCTTTCATACCATGACGATAAACGGTTTATTATACCTAATACTGTTAAAACTTTACCTTGGGGGCACAATGATATCGAATTTTATCAAACAAGTCCTGAACGTAATATGCTTTGGGTACAACAAGCAATATCTGCTACAATGCAAACAGCTGAGAAATCAAATTCTAGCGATAATTTAGATGACCTGATAAAAATGTTGATGGAACACTCAGAGCCTCGATAATAATAATAATAATAATAATAATGCGAACTCTGTTCCCAACCTCATACGCTTATATTCATATTTAGTTTTTAATCTAGTCTCCATATAATGTGATACGAGTTCTGTACACTCTTCATCAAGTCTACATATTATATTATTTATATATATATATATATATATATATATATACACGTATTTTTGAATAAATTATTCCTTAGATTATTTGAGATGTGTTTTATTCATATTATAACATATATCAGCCAGCTGATGCCGCACCACAATTATATTGAATGAAATTTTGGTTCGCATTGAATAATGCAGCCTTGGGTGGAGGTCGACCTTGAGCTACGCACACATTTTCGATAAGGTTCGTTTTGGTGAAAAGAGACTAGGTGGGGGAGGAAGGGGGAGATGTAGGCGGATATTAGCGGTGGAAGGAGAATAGGTGGAGCTTAGCAGATAAAACTCATTGAATACACGGAGACTCCTCATTCTGTTAGCAGATATCATCCACTAGCTCCACTACCAGAGTACTCTCGATATACCATCTTTTTTTGTACCAATCCAACTACATCGTCGATTAACCAATTGTAAGTACAAGTTTTGTTGCCATATGGATCATTGCTAGTGAATTGTATTTCGATTCACAGTTTTTCATCAAATAGTCTACGATGATCTGAAATGATTTTTTTGCTTCAGATGCCTAGCACCGATTCAACCACAGCTTTCGCAGCAGAAGAAGAAGACATTGGATCTCTCCCTAATCTGAGTGAGTTTTCTCGATAACTTGACGGTAGCTCATTTTATAGATTTCATAATTTGTATTTCAGGCATTGATGGGTCTATCAGCAATTTGAATGTGGATCAAGAAGACCTGGATATCAGCTTCAATAGTGAATTGCTGGCAACCGATTAAGCTTGGGCAGGCGTGTCAGCAACATTATTAGATATGCCCCTACTTGAAGGATCACCATCCGGCCCTACCCCATCTACAAGTGCTGGTCCCGCAACTGGGGTATTCAAAAGGCCTTCGAAATGCCTCAAGATGAGCCGAAACCAATTTGAGGCATCATCACGGTTGGAGGTTGGCGCCAAGGTCCGAGATCCCAATGATGGCGACGTCGAAAATGGTGGTGTCTTGATGCGGAAAGGAAAGAAACTCTTTTTCGGCAAGAAGACTCCTTCACCTTCGTCTTCACCATCACTGACGCCGTCATCGTTGGATAAGCCTGAAATCGATTGCCGGAAACCTTCGCCTAAGAAAAAGAATTTGGGGATGAGAGGTGGGAGCCCATCAATTCTTCGAAAGTTTCTGGGAAATCGAGGCAAATCTAACCCCTACCGAAGCGGCAAGGCTGGCATGTGGTATAATGCCGGCAGAGATCATGCTGTATCAACCACATCGAAACAGCAGTAACAGGAACAGGAGCAGGAGAAGGAGAAGGAGCAGGAGCAGGAGCAGGAGCAGAAGCAAGCGCAGGAGCAGGAGCAGGGGCAGGGGCAGGAGCAGGAGCAGGAGCAGCCAGAGCGGGTCAGAATTATAAGTGTGGATATTATACGTCCGGCTGTCCAACTGCCGAATCTTCAAGAGGCGTTCAACGGGCTTGCTGCTGCTGCTGCTGGCAATAATGGTACCGATTGTAATGCTCCCATTCACAAGCGCATTCCATCGCCTCCAATAGCACCTATCGAAGCCATAAGGCAATATGATGGTGAATTGAAGCGATGGTATGCGAACGTGAATGCACTGATCACAGATAGTGAAAGCAGAACTACTCGTTTATCATCAGAAAAAGATGAATTGCTTTCACGACTGGCTGAGATAGGTCGACAATTGACGACAGAAGAACAATTTCGCCAAGTCTGTGAAGTGGAGAAGTCTCGCCTCGAACATTTCAATCGGATGAATGAGGAATATTTGGAGCGAACTTAGATGTGTTCGTTTCATGTTAATATGTATTATATGTAAGTTGTATATTATAGTGTTGGTGTATAAATTGTATATGTGTGTAGAATTAGTAATGGACAATGATGTATTTATCAATTTGGATAATATATGAATAAATTCAATTGACGATTGATTTCTTACTACCTATCGCCTAATTCCCTCTCTACTCTTCCCCCTACTACTTTAACCATCTCCACTCATTGATTCCCCAGCGACTACGACCTCCTACTTTTTCTTCCCTACTCTTTCCCCTACTACTTCTATTACCCCCTCCTCCAACCGCTGCATATAAATACTTGCTTCCTCCTCGAGATAGTCAGTTCGAAATCAACTCTCGAAGATGGACAGTAACTACCAGCCCGACACCACCACCAACCACAACGGAGCCAGCTATCGACTTGCGGTTGGAAACTGGCGAGGAGAAGAAGAAGATGATGGACCCTGCGATTCGTCCTCGGATGCTGTCCATCAACCATGGGAAGCACCTGGACCCTGCGATTCCTCTGGCGACGCTGCATTCCCATTCCCCTGGGTATTGGATGTCATCTTTGGAGACGAAGACAGCGACAGCGATGGGGCCTCTGACAGAAGCAGTAGCAGTATGGACCTCATGGGGAATGGAGATGACTCCGATTCCGATGCCACCCTCATCTTAGGAGGCATCGGAAGAGCGGAGAGCGACGTCGAGGAGGAAGATGACCGTCCAGTAGCAAGGGGTGCTTACCTGGATCCATTCATCATGGAGGACATGGAGATGGACGCGTTCGACGAGCTCGAGATGGTGCAGATTCTCGAGGATGCCATCATCTTCGACTGATTTTTTGTTTTTTGTTTGTACATAGTCATTAGTCATATAGTTTTTTTGTATATATAGTCATGTAGTTTCATCAATAAATGTATTAAAAAAATATCAGGTTCTTAATTTCTTGATACATTCCTTCAATTCCACTTATATATGTACATGTTGGATGAGAAAAGTAATCAGTATATGAACGGGGTTGAAAGTGGTCACAACTACTTGAAGATGAAAGTATGGAAATAAGTACAATCAAAAGACAAATTGTTGAAGAATTGCACAAGCCTGCAAGGCGCAATTTCAAAAGAAGAAGAACCATAATAAAAGGTTTTGCAGACTTGTGGCAGATAGATTTAGCCGAAATGCAGACGTATGCAAAACGAAATAAAGGATACCGATATATATTATTCGTTATTGACTGCTATTCCAAATATCTATGGACAAAACCTATCAGAAGTAAAACCGGTAAAGAAGTGACACAAGCTATGAAACATATATTGAGAGTGGCCGAGTATTCACCGAAAAACATGCAAAGCGATCTTGGAAAAGAATTCTATGATTCTCATTTCAGTAATCTGATGAAGGAATATAAAATAAACCATTATTCAACATATAGTACTATGAAGGCGGCGATTGTGGAACGAGTAATCAGAACAGTGAAAAATTGGATTTACCTAGAATTTTCTGCCAGAGGGGAATATAAGTGGTACGATATCCTACCGCACTTAACCAACTCGTACAATGATAAAAAACATAGGACAATTGGTATGAAGCCCTCTGAAGTAACTCCCACTACAATACTGAAAGCTTATAGTCACCCAAAAATACCGCCGAAACCAAAATATAAAGTTGGTGATGTTGTAAGAATAAGCAAGTTCAAAGGTGTGTTCGAAAAAGGTTATTCAGCAAATTTCTCCACGGAATTATTCACGATAACCAAAGTGAATATTACTAATCCGACAACTTACAATCTGGACGATATTGAAGGCAATCCAATAAAGGGTTCTTTCTATGAGATGGAATTGTTGAAAACTAAGAATCCAAAAGTGTACTTGGTGGAGAAAGTCTTGAAGAAAGACAAAAGTGGAAAGAACGTATATGTCAAATGGCTTGGATATCCTAAGGAGCACAATTCTTGGATTAAGAAATCTGCTATTACTTGAAGTGTATGTGTGTGTGTGTTTTTTTTTTCAATAATAAATAATTCGAACATATTCGGTAATATCTATTCTTTTTTTTTACCCTTCCACCAAACCCATGAAGAATGAAATCGAGAAATGTTTTCAAGTTAAAATATATATATTTGCTGTGTTCAAAAATATTCACATGATAAATGTACAAAAAAAATAATAAAGTATAAAAAAACAAAATCACTCGTCTTCTTCAGAGCTACCATGCTCACGCACGAAATATGGCTCCACCGGCGGCATATTAAGACTTCTGCGGAACACCCGACGCTCATAAGGGAGGCACCAGCAAGCCTTGAAATGTTTGTTGGAATTTTCAAACATGTGGCCGAGTATTTCGCAAAAATATGCCCCATTCGAACAACCGTGGCAAACACCATTCCAACAATCATTTCGGTATTGGCTACAACTGATACATCGCTGGTACCGTAGCCGCCGCTCCATGCTACACTCCCTGCACACATTCCTACAAATCCCCATATTGGTGTTCCGCAACAGCTTGGTACATTTTATGCATTTCGCTCCGACAACGTTGGCCGCCGTAGAGGTCGATCGTGATGGTGGTTCCGGTGACGCCTGGCGATTGGCATTGATGCAGCGCTGACACACTCCAGTGCACGGGTTAATCTCGTTTGCAGCCCACCCAATGTCACAATTGTGACAGATTGTCAATCCGTCCACAACAGTAGGGTAAGCGACTGCCAGAGGTTTCGAATCCCACGATTTCGGGTACGTCATGATATTGGCGGAGGCGATATTGGTTGGAAATTCACTGCTGCTTCTACTTCTTCTCCTGTTTCTTCTTCGACTTACTCGTTGGTAGTTTGTGAAACACTGTGGTGATAACGCTCGCATCCTCCTCTTTTCAATAGTCGGATTTTCACCCTCCTCTATTCGATAATCAAGTCCCACCCCACTCCCATTCGCAAAACGCATACGCACCACTAAAGCTAAGGGTTGGTGGGGGTAGCGCCACCCACTCCCTACCTCTCTCCCAGTATGGTGGTGAGAGTTCTACGATTTTTTAACACCGCCCACTCCCCCACCTCGTTTCAATGACATAAAAGATGTGGAAATCCTATCAGAGCATCATTCGAAACAGTTTCTACAGTTCTGAACATTGTATCGATCGTATCAGTCACAGAAACGATGGCACTTGAATTCAGCGTAATCTGCAAGAAGCTCCGAGAACTATCCCTCATTGACGAGAACGTTCTGGGAGCGGTGGTAAGTACATAACCCATACACTCATGTAGCGGCAATACATTATTCACCATCCATCGCACCATTTACTGATTCGTGTCTTTTTTTTTGTTTCAGAATCACGATGGTGTGGACGATGGTGTGAATGGAGGCGACGTCGAGCAGGTAGACCTCGTCACCGATGAAGGGTTTGACGACGTGTGCGATGAGGGGGACCAGCAGATTAGGTTCCAATCTAAGTGGATAGATGTGTCAGTTGCCAGGGCCCGCCATGAGCAGATGTTGTTCTGCACAACGATATCAATGGTCACAATCATGACGACGACGCAGGGGATGACAAATCTTTGCTATAGATGCTTCTCCATATATCTAAGGCAGCCAATACTGTTGGAGCATATCAGCACACCTCATCGCATTCTACAACGAGGTTCGATGAGGCACCTAGCTCGTTCTCCTGTGCCGTATGTTCAGCCGATCTACACCAGATCCGCATGTCGGATGTGTGCCCCACATGCTGTAGCGTGAAGATCAAAACTTATCGTTTCTAGTTATTAGTTTAGCATAGTGAGTTCTTATTCATAAGTATTTAAGTGTATAAATAAAAATATTAATAATATAATTGATTGATGTTTAACTAATTGATGAGTATATGAAACATGTGAATTGAAAAAAAAAAAAAAAAGGACTTAGCAAATGTTGTTGTATTCCGACATTATTTCATCGATTTCTTTTGACATGGTGCCCATCTTCTCGATCGCTTCGTTGACCTTAGGTGCCATCATGAGAACCTTCTGGGTAATCTGAGGATAATCTTTGATGCGTATCTTCATATTATTCAGAGATTCCCTCATCTCAGACAAATGTTGGTTGAAGAACTCCAGTGGTACACTATCTCCACCACTCGACGGATTACCGATATTTGTCAATCGTTTACTCTGCACATCATAATCTCCATTGCTATCAAGCTTGAATCCGATACCAGGCCGCCCTTGTATAAAACTCATGGATTTGCTCCTTTTACGACCAAATTTATCGATAGTTTCATAAGACATCTTCTACCTGCGGCGGCTATATTGGTACTGGCTAGACCATCGACAAGTAACGGACTTTATCAATCCTCAATATATTATGATGTTATATATATATATATATACATTAATAACATTAATAAACGATGCCTTCTTCGCGCAACTCCTCTATTATTGACATTATCTCATTATCGTGTCCAGTGTGGCCAGCCACTTTAGAACCCCACAGTAGTTGGAGGCGGTCAACCAGCTCTTTTGCTTCATTCCAATAAGCATACTCTTTGTGTTGTTTACTCACGACTTTTCTGTATGGTAATGATTTGCTCATTCCTCTACCACCTTTAACTTCATTTAACAGGAGTTGACTCCTCATTTTATGCGGTGTGCCGATTAATGGCTTTATGACTAGCTGATATTTCTTCCTCGCACTATTATTCAAACCTTCTCTGATGTCATAATTCTTATATGGCGCTCGTGTAGTCTCCAACAAAGTGGTGTATATTCTTTTATCTTGATCATCGATAGTTCTTGGCACATGTTTCATAAAGATCAAATCGTATAATCCAGTTGTTGCTGGAAACGCTACGCTTCTCTTATTACCGCGCCATAATTCGATTTGATCTGCAGGAAATCGGATTTCCATATTACCCATTTTCAATTCCCCTGTTTTGGAATCGATGTGAACGCCATATGTTGTATCATAATTCGAGTTATTTTCTTTCAAATTCCTCAAATGCTCCATGATTTTGCCCTGTAAGTCGCTCGCGGTTGTTCCATCTACAAAAGGATACACTGTAATATCACTGCTTGAAATTTGAGACGAAGATGTTGGTGGTGTTTCCAATAGAGTTGTATACTTAGGTCCTCCGTTATGAGGCGATGATGGTAGCGGTTGAAAGCTATTGCTGAAATTCCCAGACTCCCCATGTTTCTTGAACGGCTTCGTCGCTACAGCATTCGCCTCATTTCTCGATATTGGTGTGGAATAATATGTCGGGTGTGCTATTGTCGACGTTAAAGGTTTGCTATAACTCTTCGGAGTAGCTGCTGGCATTAGATTTTGCGTGGCTACTGCCGCCGTTGCTGCCGCGGTGATAACCTTCAATGGTTTTGTCAGCGGCTCATAAGCTTTTTCTAACATCATTTGGTTACTGGTGGGTTCGCTCTTGAGACTTTTAAATTCATTCCTTACCGCATCGGTTGCTTCAACAAGTTGGCGTTTGAGGTGTATTTCTGGAGCAATTTCACTACTAGGTGTGCTCATTGTGCTATCCAAAGGTTGAATGAAGTCCATGCAGTTGCTGTTTCAGGGGTATATGAAGCAGTCGAACCCTTTCCTATAACGGCCCTCATGAATTTCACTATCCTTATCTATAACGAGAAACCCGTATCTATCTGTCCAACTTTGTGCACACATTTCTTGAAATTGTTTAAATGTTACATCTGGAGATACATGATCGGAATAAATGTGGTGTAGATTCATATCATCCTGCCTAAACATGATTATAAAGTTGGAATTATCGCGAATCAGCTGTTTCGGCACTCTCGAATACGTTTGTGCTAGATAAAAGCAATCCACATTTTTATGGCGCCCCATTGAGAAATATGATCTGATTACATCTTGTTTTTCACATATCACATCGTCGAATATGAAAATACTGTGTGGCTTCGCATCTTCCGGTTCAACAATGTCCACATTATTACTATATGTATAAAACCCCAGTCCCTTTATCGGTTCCAATACTTTCCGCAAGTACTCATACTTGGGTTGATACAACGATTTTGAATAGAGATAAACATTGGCGAATCGTAAACCATTATCGTTGGTGAGGAGGGATATCATAACATTCGTTTTGCCGCAATTTGATGGGCCGATAATGAGACTGCGTATAGTATTAGGTAGTAGGAATCCATGCCGACGTTGTGTAATTATACCATTTCCTAACCCTACTTTTTCATCGAAGTTGTCAACTCGCAATGTTTCTTGCTGCTGAACAATCTGCATTGTATGATGGTCAAATGCTATATAATGAATCGCAAACTCTGTGAATGTCATTTATATTATGAAGCTGAAGCGATACACATCGGCAAGCGATAACGGTGAAAAAAGTTTTCGAGGAAAGAGGACTGGCAGAGGATTTGTTGATACTTTAATTAATAAATTACCGGTCGAATTACATATTCCCGGCGGCTATCAGTATTGTGGTCCTGAAACAAAGTTACAGAAACGATTATCTCGAGGTGATCCAGGCATTAACCAATTAGATAGAGCGTGCAAGGAACACGATATCGCATATTTCAAGCATCCGAACGATTTATCTGCAAGGCATTCTGCCGATAAGGAATTGGAAGAATCCGCGTGGAAACCTGTTAAATTAAAGGACGCATCTGCAGGAGAGAGGGCCGCATCTTGGCTTGTTACCAATATAATGAAGGGAAAGAGGCGTTTTGGTATGGGATGCAGCAGCGGAGTGAAGGAACGTCAAGTGTCGAGGAAGAAGAAGAATACTACCAAGAGTGGGAGAAAAATTGCTTTTGGGTCCGGCATAGTGCACAAAGTTCGCAATGTGTTGCGACAAGTGGGAAAGAAGGGGGCACTCGCCAAAAACTTGGCCAAGACTTCTCTTATGGCGATTGGAGCTGCTAGAAAATTCGTCAAGATGGCTGGTGGAAAGAATAATATCCGAACACCTCGCATTATACCAATTCCTAAAGTTGGAGGAATTCTTCCACTCATACCCATTTTTGCGGGATTATCGGCATTGGGGAGTTTGGCTGCAGGTAGTGCTGGTATAGCTCGAGCTATTAATTCAGCTAAAGGGGGTAGGGAGCAACTCTCTGAAGCGAATCGTCATAATAGACATTTGGAGGCAATCGCTCTAGGAAAGATCGGTAAAGGAGTATATTTGAAGCCGTACCGAAAAGGACTGGGCATTTACTTGAAGCCGCAAAGTTCAAAAAACTAGCAGGGTTACCTCGAAGGGCGTTGACGGACATCGATTTATCACAATACATAGAGAAAATGGGTGTTCCAAACTTTCGAGGTATATTTATGAGAGATAATCTACCAAATTCTCCACCGCGCCACATAGAATCAGCCATTCTGAATCTCGATGGTATTCGAGGTAAAGGGACACATTGGGTTGCTTATAAAAAACGTGGTGTGGTAGTCGAATATTATGATAGTTATGGCGATTTGCCGCCACCCGAAGAGTTGGTGAAATATTTAAGGAGGGGATCAAAAGCTATCAAAATCGTATATAACTATGACCGTCAACAGGATTACAACACAGTCTGGTGTGGTCATTTGTGCTTGAAATTTCTCTCGTCGAAGAGTGGAAACTACGTATTATAATATGGATAGAGAAAGCATCAAACAAATGGGGCACGCATTATTGGCTTACTCGAGATCACGATCTTTGCTGAAGATGAGTGAGAAACAGCTCGCTGATATGCCGAAAGAGGTTTTAATCGGATGCGCTTCACATGAGATAGCTCTAGTGTGGGATAAATTACCTGAACAATTACGCAACGATCAAGATGTATCAAAATATCGATTTTGTGAGGAGCACCACGAACACCGCCGCCAAGAGGATAGTGACCATTCCAGCGCAGATGTCAATGATGGGCCGATACCAAGAAAAATAATATGCTGCTTTTGTCAAATAGAAGATGTAAATGTGGCAACTAACAATAAATTCGATATTAATGCTTCGCCGAACGAAAACAAGAACATTCTTCATTGTTGCAGGCAGCAATAAGGTTGATTCTTCTTACTACTGCTGCTGTATACACTGAAGCTTGTTGTTTGGTTTTTGCTGTGTTTGCTTTTCCAATTGTAAAAAGTTATGTCGCAAACATTCACCATTTCTGGAGATCGCAGTATCTTGAGTGCAGATTTTTTTCCACCAATCGAACTCGATGTAAGGAATACTTTCGGCTTGGGGTTACACGGTTTCTATTCATACAACTCTATACTCAATATAGATGAGACAAATAACAAATTAGGTATTTGGTTCGAAGAGGGAAGCGTTGTTCTTCAGATACCACCAGGCGCCTATGAGATAGATGAAATCAATAGAGCAATACAAAAGGCTATAGAGAGTTGGACTCCGCTGAATGGGCGAAATATTGATGATGTATTCTCCCTTCCAGCTAACAATAATACGCTCAAATGTGTACTCAAGTCCGAAATTATGTTAATTTTGAGTATCAACGATTCTATAGCCAAAGTCTTGGGCTTTGAACCGAAATATTACAAGCCCAATGTTTTGCATGAATCCACTTTACCTGTGAACATCATGAAGGTACGATTGATACGGGTTGATTGTAATATCACTACTGGAGCGTACCTCAATGGTGAGGAGGTTCACACGCTTTATGAGTTCGATGTCGATGTGGAGCCTGGATACAAACTCTCAAAGGAGCCGAAAAATATTATATATCTACCAATCAGTCCGACAGGGCGTCAGTCTATCGACAACATCACACTGAGAATTTTGGATGATAATGACCGATTAGTTGACTTTCGCGGAGAGAAGATTATAGTAAAATTGGAATTGAAACAGCTCGATTAATTATTACAACGGTTTGGAAAAATGGGTTTCTGCTTCGGAAACCAATCAAAACGTGTATCTCTCGCTGCAAACCCCACTATTCTACACACTACCGTTAAGAAGAAGTGTAAACGGGGTAGGGGATTCATTCAAAGACAGCTCACCGGTCAGGTAGGACGTCATAGATTATCTGCGAGCGATATAAATTTTTTGGAATCTATTGGTCTGACAGTACGACAAAGACGACGACGAACGAGTAGAAATTAGTGAACAATGGTTGTCACAAGTTCTACTAGCTTACAATTGGAGGTGTTTGATGAACCAATTTTCGATCATTCACTAATTAGCCTACATGAGCATACATACAAACCATATGGTTCACCATCATTCAAGAATTCTGATGAAATCAGGATAGCTGTCAACTTTCAAGATTTGATACTCGATATTTCTGATAGCTACATATATATTGAGGGGAAAATTCACACCAGATGATGCAACGAAATCCTGCTATCTATCTAACAACACCTTAGCCTTCCTCTTCGATGAAATTCGTTATGAAATGGGTGGCGAACAAGTATGTATGATTCGAAAACCAGGCATTACTACCACAATGAAGAGCATGATCTCTTATGGAGATTCTAACGCTAAATTTCTTGAAACAGTCGGATGGGGAATTGATAGCGAAAATCAGCCAATTCTAGACAAATCTAGTCACATATTCAGTAGAAAACTACCGCTAAAATATTTAATGGGGTTCGCTGAGGATTATAATAAAGGTATATTGAATGTGAAACAGGAGCTGATACTCATCATAGCTCGATCATTCAAAAACTGTTATATAGGAGAAGTTGATGCCAGTGTGGAGATTAACAAAATCGAATGGAAGATAGGACATATTATGCCATCGGATAAGCAGAGGTTGAAATTACTGAACCGTCTCAATAAAAGTTCTACAGCAAAAGTGAAAATTGCATACAGGATGTGGGATCTGTATGAATTACCGTCAATTCGTGAAACATCTTCAGACATTTGGGCTGTTAAAACCACCAATAGTCTCGAGCGACCAAGGTACATTATCATAGGCTTCCAAAATTCTGGTAACACAGATAATAGATCCAAGGATACCACCCAATTCATTCATGCGGGAGTCAACAATATTCGACTGTATTTGAATTCGGAAGTTTACCCTTATGAACGGTGGAATTTGGATTTTGGAAAAAAAGTTAGATGCTGTAGCCTATTATGCATACGATAATTTCCAACGAAGCTATTATGGTAAAGACATGAGCGAACCAATGATGAGTATTGAGGAGTTTAGAAAAAATCCGTTATTCATCATAGACTGCAGCCATCAACCGGACACATTGAAATCTTCAACTGTCGATATCAAGTTGGAGTTTGAGACACGCCAATCGAAATTTCCATCTAATACCAAGGTATATGCGCTCATTCTTCACGATGCATTTTTGACATATAGCGCACTAGATGGTTCCATACAGTTAGGTGCTCCTTGAATACACTCTACAGATCTGGAGCAAATTCTAGCCTCCGTCCACCTCCACCACCACCGCCACAGCCGACCATGAGCATTCTAAGCCTATAATTGTATTAGATCAGTTGTTTCATTATTATTATTATGTTCATTATTATTTATTATCATCATGATTATTATTATTATTATTATCGACACATGTATCTGCACTGAATTGAATAAAAGTAAACAAATGTTTTACAAATCATCGTTTTTATTTCTTGATTGATAGACAATGAAAAATGCGAGCTCATCATCATCATTCCATAATTTATATATATACATGCAAATGATAATAGTATGATTGAAGCATCTCTTAGCAATATCATCATTTCGATTCTTCTTCTTCCTCCTCGTTGTCGGATGATTCTGGAATTACCCCCAAGTTGTACTTCCGTATCAGGCTATTTGGTAGGAAATCAAAAATTTCATACAGAAATTGGTCCAAGTCCTCTCCCACCATTGCTTCAAGAAATTCCTCCAAAGTGAAGCTACCATATTCGAACCGGGCGCATAACATACAACCCTTTCTATATTGTTCGGCTTGTTTACAGAGTCGTTCAACTTGTTCTCGATCGAAGCATATGCTCAAATCATAATTTGTCGCATGCATTGCATCACGTGACAAATCAGAGAACTGACATTTCAACCTGCTCACTGCTGATTTGATGTCTTCCGCTGCCGGCCAGAATTGACTAGAATAATGCATCCACATGTTGGGGAACAGGAGTCTGTAAATGATAAAAAAAAAGTTTGGTAATGATGAGATTATTTGGAAGATTTGTCTTTCATTGAATTCTTTTTGGAACCTAATTTATCACTTACCGCAAACGGTACGATCTGCGTTAGTGGCTTGTGTTGATGTAATAATAATTATCATATAATTTTTAAACCCTTTTCACTAAACTATACTAAAAAAACCTATCAGAAATAATTAAGTAGAATAATTCCGAATTAATTTTGCTTGAAGTCAAACTTGATGAGAGCCCTCGTTTTTTGCACCTACATATAATGGCTCACTCTGGCCCAAATATGCTAGAGTATAAAGACCATTTTGAAGAATTCATCTCATCAATGTCGCTGTCACTCAGCAACTCTACAACTCTTTTGGGCAACCAACATTTCAGAGTAGCCTCAGTTTCTTCATCGTACAATATTACAGAACCGCTCCTACCAAACCTGGTTCCACATAGTGATATTTTCTTGACCACATAGCTTTTATTCAAGAGTAGTGATGAGATAACAGTTTGCTTGATAATATCATTGTCTTCGTTAATTCGATTATTTATCGTTAACAAATCAATTTTAGGAGCTGCCATTGTAAATTCTTCTTTGTTGAGTGAAAAGAGGTGTAAAAAGTATATAAATAATTTTTACTTACATATAACAGTTCACGTACACTTTTATTGCAAACACTTGTTCCACTATGTTCCCAATCTATTTGAGCGGGTATATTTTTTATGTGCGAGTTGGTGGTGCGTATCTTCCGTATTATTAGGAGAACTATGCTCTCGCAGACGATACAATGATGTATTTATAGGAACTGGGATATGTGACGTAACACAGCACCCCACTTCTACCAAAACGACCTCGACCAGGCTACTCCCATTTTCAAGGTCGCACACGCTTTCACCTCCCTCTCCAAGGTCGAGGTCTCTCTCTCTACAACTCAAGGTCACTCGTTCCCAAGGTCACATATGCGAAGGTTACTCGTACAACCTTCCTTCAAGGTCACTTTGTCTCGCCCTCAAGGTCACCTCCGCGTTCAAGGGCGTGCTGTCGACACTTCACTATACGAGGTTACTCCCGCCCAAGGTCAGACCCGTTCAAGGTCACTCCCGCCCAAGGTCACTCCCGCCCAAGGTCACTCCGCCCAAGGTCGGAGGACGGTGACCTAGGGCGGAGAGCCAGAACCGGCCAATCTTAACTACTCACATATAATGAGAACAATAGGCAAGTGGAGATACTTCGACATTATCAGTCTGCACACTGTATTCCTGTATTCTATCATCTCACATGGATACCTGTGGAACATATTAGTTCGCAACAACCATATAAGACAACATCGAAGTGTGTATAACGCACACAACAGGCAGAACAAGGATCTTCGACTGTGACTATGTTTACACTGTAACTTCGCATCCTATCATCTGACAAACCCACAGCAATAGCAGATACGATCGCACTGACCATATGAGACGACTCCGAAGGACATATAACGAGAACAATAGGCCATTGAAGATACTTCGACAACATCAGTCTGCACACTGCATCTCTGTATTTTTTCATCCCACATAGATATCTCTGAAGCATATATTTCCGCAACGATCATATAAGACGACATCGAAAGATATATAACGAGAATAATAGGCGAGTGAAGATACTTTGACAACATCAGTCTGCACACTGTATCTCTGTATTCTATCAACTCACATGGATACCTCTGGAGCATGATAGTTCGCAACGATCATATGAGTTGACATCGAATCGGGTATAACCCACACAACAGGCAGAACAAAAAACTTTGACTTCGACCATGTTTACTCTGTAACTTTGCATTCTAGAATCTGACGATCGCACTGACCATATGAGACAACTTTGAAGGAATTGTAACGAGATCAATAGGCAAGTGAGGATACTTCGACAAAATCAGTCTGCACACTGTATCTTTGTATTCTATCATCTCACATAGATGATCCTGGAGCATATGAATTCGCAACGATCATATGAGACGACATCGAAGCAGGTATAACGCACACAACAGGCAGAACTAGAAACTTCGGCTCCGACTATGTTTACTTTGTAACTTCGCATTCTAGCATCTTGAATGCCCATTCAAAGAGTATATTTGACAGCTCATTATATGCGAGTGGAGAATTATACTTTTTCATATCCACTTAAATCTTCGATTCCAACAATCAAGAGTCGGTAAACCGGCGTGTTCGCCAAAACTACGAATTTATCAATCTTGATAATAAGTCGGTTATACATCTTATAGTTTGACATTGTCTAGTGTTTCCTGAATCAAAATTACGCTAACAACAGGGAGAATAAGAAACATCTACTTCGACTATGCGAAGCGTGTATAACGCACACAACAGGCTGAACAAGAACCTTCGACTTCGACAATGTTTTCACTTCAACTTTGCATTGTTGCATCTGACATGCCTACAGCTATAGTAGAAACGATCGCACTGACCATATGAGATGATTTCGAAACACATATAATGAGAACAATAGGCAAGTGGAGATACTTCGACATTATCAGTCTGCACACTGTATTTCTGTACTCTATCATCTCACATGGATACCTCTGGAGCATATTAGTTCGCAGCGATCAAATAGGACGACATCGAAGCGGGTATAACGCACACGAATGACACAACGAGAAACTTCGACTGTGACTATGTTAACACTGTGACTTCGCATTCTAGCATCTGACATGCCTACAGCTATTGCAGATACGATCGCAGTGACCATATGGTATGACTTCGAAGGATATATAACAAGAACAATAGCCAAGTGAAGATACTTCGACAACATCAGTCTGCACACTGTATCCCTGTAATTGTTCATCTCACATATATACCTCTGGAGCATATCAGTTCGCAACGATCATATAAGACGACATCAAAACGGGAATAACGTACACACCAGGAAGAACAAGAAACGTCGACTTCGACTATGTTCACACTGTAACTTCGCATTCTAGCATCTGACATGTCTACTGTTATAGCAGATACGATCGCACTGACCATATGGGACGACTTCGAAGGACATATAACGAGAACAATAGGCAAGTGAAGATTCTCTGACAACATCAGTCTGCACACTGTTTATCTGTATTCTATCATCTCACATCGATACCTCTGGAGCATATCGAATCGCAACGATCATATGAGACTACATCAAAACGGATATAACGCACACAACAGGCAGAACAAGAAACTTTGACTTCGACTATGTTTACACTGTAACTTTGCATTCTAGCATCTGACATGCCTACAGTTATAGCAGATACGATCACACTGACCATAAAGAACGACTCCGAAGGACATATAACAAGAACAAAAGGCAAGTGAAGATACTTAGACAACATCAGTCTGCACACTGTATCTCTGTATTCTATCATCCCACATGGATACTTCTGGAGCATATCAGTTCGCAACGATCATATAAGACGACATCGAAGTGGGTATAACGCACACAATAGGCAGAACAAGAAACTTCGACTTCGACTATGTCAACACTGTAACTTTGCATTCTAGCATCTGACATGCCTACAGTTATAGCAGATACGATCACACTGACCATATAGAACGACTCCGAAGGACATATAACAAGAACAAAAGGCAAGTGAAGATACTTAGACATCAGTCTGCACACTGTATCTCTGTATTCTATCATCCCACATGGATACTTCTGGAGCATATCAGTTCGCTACGATCAAATAAGACGACATCGAAGTGGGTATAACGCTCACAACAGGCAGAACAAGAAACTTCCACTGTGACTATGTTAACACTGTAACTTCGCATCCGAGCATCTGGAATGCCCACAATCATAGCAGATACGATCGCACTGACCATATGAGACAACTCTGAAGGACATATATCGAGAACAATAGACAAGAGAAAATACTCCGACAACATCAATCTGCACACTGTATTCTATCATCTCACAAGGATACATCTGGAGCATATCAGTTCGCAGCGATCATATGAGACGACATCGAGACGGGTATAACGCACA